>JBBPCY010000136.1:4371325-4421606 GCA_037974405.1 Brachyalestes nurse
TCTATCATGTTACAACATTTTAAATACAGGGATATATATATATATATATATATATATATATATATATATATATATATATACACATAAATGGTCCTTGTGATTTAGCAGTGCCATCACTCTATATTCCTACTGTAAAAACCCACAATAATCATACACTGAATATCTGCATTTCTCATTATTGTGTGTTACGTTTACACAATAATGTAGTAATGTAGTTTACACGTAGTATGCAGTTGGGGACGCAGCCATAGTACTACACTAAATAGTATGTAAAAGTACAACACAACAATTAGAAACACATTCAGTTGTACTTTTACATACTATTTAGTGTAGTAGTACGCATTCTGGGACACCGCTATACTCTGCACAGTGCTAGCACCGGTAATGACGTGCTCATTTTGCTTTTCACTCACTCACCTAAACCTCATTTTAACCGAAGTTTCACTTATAGCACAAGCTGATGTTATCACTGCAGCGCATCGAGTGAGGTGAAGAAAAAAAAACAGGATGAGCTAGATACTGCAGTTCGGACAAAGAAACATTATGCTTTTTATTTTGCTCTTTCTATACATTTTTTAACCCTGTGAGGCCTAATCTTTCAAGTTTTAAATGTCAAACTAACAAACATGCTCTCCATCTTCCAGATTTTATTGTGAGAAGTAATTAAGGAAATAAAAACTTAGTATATATTTAAAAAAAAGCTTAGTCCAAACCAGATATAACCTGCTTAAATAGTTCTATCAGGGAAGAGTCAGTTTATAGCCTAGAAATGAAGTATTACCTTACCACACCTTGTATCAAAAAAGCTTGGGATTAATTTTCACTTGATCAAGGGGTGTTAAAAGCTTGAGTATACATGAGAACTGAAAGTAAAGTGGCCCCTTTTAAGTGCTTTTAACCCATTCACCAAGTGAAGCAGTGGGCAGCCACCAACAGGGGCGCCCGGGGAGCAGTGTGTGTGGGGACAGTACCTTGCTTAAGGGTACCTCAGTGGTGCCACTAGCAGTCCTGGGATTCAAACCCACAACCTTCTGATCACAGGGGCACCCCTCTAATCACTAGGCCCCTAGCTAATCCACAAATACTGGAATGTCATTTCAAAGCATAAAAAGGCATAAAAGGTCAAATTCCACATCTATACACTTTTAGGACTAATAAAAAAAATGCATAGTTGGCCAAGACACAGCCGAGTGGCCAGGTATATGAGCTTTAGTCGTTTGCGTAGGTTGCATGGGTTTTCACCAGGAGTACCAGTTTCCCCCACAGTCCTAAGACATCACTGAATGTGAGTTGTTAAATTTCCCCTAGGTTTGACTGTATGCCTGCAATGCGGTGGACTAATGACCCCAGTTAGGATAAGCGGCTCAAAAAATGGATGGATGGAATACTGACATATTTACCCCCCAAAAAAGAGCAAAATACAGTGTGCTTAATTTCAGTTCAGTGTGCTGAAGTACAAATTATGTCAGTGATCAATTACTTATGGACTGGGTTGCAAGTGCAACAGCAATTTATGGATTTTATCACTCAAAGCAGTGTTTGTCTTGAGCTAAACCAAGAGTGTGTGTGTGGCTGCAGGAGTACAAGCAGAACACTCACGGCAAGGAGATGGACCTTCTGCGCGTGACTGTGAAAGTACCAGGAAAGCGTCTGCCCAGGGCGGCGCCTCCGACTGGCCCTGCTCCCGGGGTCAACGGGCTTTCAAAGGACAAGCCGGCATCCGAAGGGGGTACCTCCTGTGAGTAATGCAGGCACTCTTTATCATATTCTATTATTACTGTCTTATATTATGACATTATTGATATTATTGATTGAAATTATTTCACAGCTGTTTACCTTTAGTCTGACTTATGTCTCATTGTCCTGTATGTATGCAGCGAATCTTCTCACTGTCGATGAGGGGGCTGTTACAGGGACACTGCCGCAAGACGAACAAAGGGTGAAACGCTGCCCTTCGTCTGTGTCCAATAAGGGAGTGAGCATGGGTACGTCAGTGCTTCTCAAAAAACATCCCTGCCTTAAAGAGGTGCTCTGGTCATGCGGATATTAATAATGACACCTTACTCAGTAGCATTATAAGTGGACCTTCTATAAATAAAAGAGGATAAATAAAATACAAGAAAATTGTAGGACTGTGCAGTACTGTGTAAATTAGATTTTTTGTCAGAACAAATAACTTCAGCTCAATTTAATTCCTTATGGAGCTCCATTCAAGTCCTTATGTAATTATCAGTTAGTACGTGAATTCTTCAAGAAGTCAGTAAAAATGTAGGTGTAGTGAGTCTGTAAAATCCTGCACAGTTCAAACTGTATGAAAGGTCTGTCTTCCGGGCTTGTTCCCTCACCCACAAATAGACTCCAGCATCGAGGGGGCTGTAGGGTCTCCTCTGGGAAAAGACCTCCCCCCATCCTCCCCTATGACTGACAGGAAGAAGACGAAGAGGAAGAAGAGCATGAATGTGAAAGGGGATCTTGCAGCCAGCCAGGCTGACGGTAAGCACCACCAGAACTGTACAATAAAAACTTGAAATTAGAAATTAGAAAAGGGCTTGGAAAATAAGACATTTGGGAAAATCATTTGGGTAATTAGGGAAAACTGATCAACTTTTAATTTTAGATCAATAAAATGAAAATGTTATACTAATTCAGTATTTTAACAAATATCAAACACATCAACCACAGTTTTTTTTATCTAATTGGGTGCCAAAACATTATCATTAGATGCAGATCTTATTGACCTTTAAGTGGCTTATGTTATGACTGCACAGACACACACATACACAGAGATAAGGACAATATAAAATATAAAGTCTAAATAAGTCCAATAAAAAATACACTGGTCTATATACACAAATGCTTAGTATTAGTACAATAGATAAGTAACTTGGAGTTAAGTAAATTACTAGTAACACAAATAGTGGTTAGTTATGTGTTATGCTATTGCATGTAAGAGAGATCAGTAGTGTATATACATAAGTAAGTGCATAAGTAGTGACATTTCACTTGGTAAGACTGTTGCATGTAATAATAAGATATTGCACATGAAATGATTTAGCACCAAATAAGAAAAAGTGCAGCAATATGTGCAATAGTCTTATCACGTGTAATATAATGTGCAATTTTACTTATTGGGTGCTAAATCATTTCATTACATGCAATATCTTATTCTTATGTGTCTCACCATGTGAAATATCACTGCTTGTGTCAATATTACTTGTATAATACTGATCTCTATTGAGTGCAGTAACATACTCCTAAACGCCACTTGTGTTACAAGTTATTTATCTAACTGTAAATTACTTATCTATAGTATTTATACCCCAGCATTGTGTTTATAGCATAGTTTATTTCGTATTGAGTTTTTATTAGATTTTTATGTAGATTTTATATTATTCCTGTCCCTGTGTCTCTGTGTGTCTGTGCAGTTGAAACATAAACAATTTCCTCCGGAATCAGAAAAGCTTTCTGATTCTGATTCTGATGCTTCAGATGTTCACCGTGTAGCATCTCCTACTCCAGTATGACTTTCACTCATGCCACGAGGCCTTCCCACTGCTGTAGATGAGGGATGCTTCTTCTTATAAGTGGTATTAGTATTCGAATAGAGTCCCGGAGCCACTGGGTGGGTGGGGGGGGGGCCCACAGGCATGTAGTATTTTTTGTAGCACAGCAGAGTGTATATATCATATAGCTATTTATCTTATTATTATCTCTACTTCAGCGTTTATCTTTTTTTTCTTCTTCAAAGTAATTAAGTATTATTTCATTTTCATTCTTGTATACTTAATAATATAATTAGGGAGTGTGTCCTTCTTAAGGCCACCAAATGCTAATAAACAGCGCTGGCTGGGTGTGTCAGGTAAACCAACACAGAAGTCAGAGCACAGAACACATATCCATGCAAAGAGAGTACAAAATCTATATTATATTATAGGCCATTATTGATAAATCAATAAAGGTCCCAGCTTTAGGTAATAAAATAAGCTAATAGCAGGCCTGGAAGCGTTTCCTCTGCTTGCTTCTGTTCTTGCGAACTCCTTTCAATGATGTCTGTGCAGACGTGACACCATGCAACTGCATCCTATGAAATCTCCTTACGTTCTCTTTTGCTTCTCTCCTTTTTCCCCTCCCTCTCTTTCTCTCTCCCCTTTGTCCTCTGCTGTCCTGGGCTTATTTCTCGCACTGCAAGCCAAGCGCAAAATGTGGAAATTGAAAAGCTTTGGTAGCTTGAGAAACATTAACAGAACAGGTAATAAGGAGCGGCGTGGATGAGATTGTACTGTTGAGCTCCAGTGTGGCTGGCTGTGGCTCCGCTGCGTGTCTGTGTGTGTGTCGTTGTTCATTTCTCAGCCTTGATGCCACGTCATTAGATTACAGCAAATGGATTTGGTTGACCATTTCCATCCTTCTCTCTCTCTCTCTCTCTCTCTCTCACTCACTCTCTCATCCTCACTCTGTCACTCTCACTCTCTCTCTCATATGTCATTATAATGAGAATTTGATGTATTAGTCTGAGAGCTTCAGTGAGTGTCCTCCATTGATTACTTCCTCTCTGGTAAATAATCGTTGCCTGTTCTTTGCAGAGGAGGAGAGCGCAGACTTCATCATCATATCCAGCACGGGGCAGAGTTGGCACTTCGAAGCCCAAAGTCAAGAAGACAGAGACGCATGGGTACAGGCCATCGAGAGCCAAATTCTTGCCTCTCTGCAGCTGTGTGAAAGTAGAAATAAGGTTGGTTTGACACTGAATGATGCATCTTTAGCTCAGGGTTGCAACCTCACCCACAAAAGGTCTTAGCTTCAGACTCCGCCACACCCACAGAGGCTAGCACCACCTGATCTCTGTTGCACACTAAGGGGTAAAATGTCACTATTACTCCATTAGATTACATTCATTTGGCAGACACTTTCATCCAAAGCGACTTATAATTTGAGGAAACACTCAAGTTACAGGACAGTGTGAGAACCAGAGGAGCGTTCTAAGTGCTTAAATCTTTATGTAGAGAGTAATGCAAGAAGTGCATCAAGAGAGGAGATGCTCTCTGAATAGAGGTTTTTGAAGATAGAGAGGGATTCTGCTGCTCAGATTGCCTTACATCTGCTGTAAAAATGTCTACTTACCTCTTAAAAAGTGCTTCCGTAGTCCAGATAGTGAGATGAAAAGGGAATGGGAAATGCTAATTCTGATGGTGAATCTTGAAAGTGGGAGGAACGTTTGGAAAAAGTGCTTTAAGACCAGATGCATGAGGATGGGCTGTTTTAATGTGTTAAAGGTTTTTTCCCCAGCTAGCTGGCAAATGCAGAAAGAAGCGAGATAGATGTTACTGTTGGAAATCCAAATAAACTGTATTTATTTGCCTCTACATAACTGGTACATCAATGGATTTCTTTATTGCCATGGGGGGATTACCAATGGTTGTATGGTTTATTTGCATAATGCATGGTGGGTGTTTTAGTGAGTCAACACTGACTAACAAAAACATGTAAATATAAAATTGTGCGTTCCGTCAAACGCTGAGGCTGAGGAATGCAGTGGTGGTGAATATTACATAACATATCAATGAATCCCCCTTAAAGGTGGCTACAACCTATCATGATTTTGCCAGATTTTTTCTGTTCGGATCTGCATGCCCATGTGTTCACATTTTTGTGTGCCGGTTTTAAACCGTCCAATAAGGAACACAGTTTTGTAAAGAGCTGTCAGCTCTGACATGTCATTTGTAGCAATAATTTGTAGCAAGGGGTGAAAAAAGTCTCATCATCATATTTGTACAAGTTGTTCAGCCATTTATTTATAGTAATTATAAATTAGTAAGTATGATAGTATCACGTTTGTCAGTTCGCATACTATTTTGTTTGAACAGGTGTGTTTATGTTGTAGCCCACCTGCCCAACACTTAAAATAATATTAAAAAAAACAATAGTCTGTGGTTGGTTAATTTGAATCAAAGTCTCCAAAAGTGGGCGGTTCTTTGCTACATTAAGCACGTCAATGCACCAGACTCACATTCAGCTTGCAGGACTGACACACAGCTAATTCAACTTGGTTACTCAATTGGTGTGTGTGAATATGTTTGTGTTTTTGTGTCAGACTCGAAGGTGCAGCCAGAGTGAAGCTGTGGCACTACAAGCCATTCGCAATGCTAAAGGCAATGACCTGTGTGTGGACTGTGAGGCTCCAAGTGAGTACTTCCTTAATGTATCAAACTGCATGAAGTGCCAATGTGGGCAGCATCAAGAACAGAGTGTAGATCACACAATAAACAATCCTGATTCCCCTCTATCAACAGATCCCACTTGGGCAAGTCTTAACTTGGGAGCACTCATCTGCATCGAGTGCTCAGGAATCCATCGGAACCTTGGGACACACCTGTCTCGGGTGCGCTCCCTGGACCTGGACGACTGGCCCAGTGAGCTTACCAAGGTACTAACAGCTATAGGCAACTACATGGCCAACAGCGTCTGGGAACGATGTACAGAAGGACGCCAAAAACCGACACCTGAAGCGACAAGGTGAGTGGAACCTCTTAGGCTTGTTTCTACAATTTACAGCAGCAGATGACAACCTGAACTTGATGGGGCTGCCAAAATATTATGTTTCAGGTCGGGTTTGGGCCAACCCTTCTTGTCCATTAATGAGCTAAATTCTAGGCAATGTGTTTTCAATATTTATCACACAATGACAATTGTCCAGCCTGACACTTAGCACTTAGTAACTATGTAAAGCTCTGTAAAACGGTGCATGAAAGTGGCTTCTGGTTTGAGTTGGGTTGGGGTTTAGTGGTATAATTCTGGGTCAGGTCAGGTCAAGCCTTGTAGGCAGTGCTGGACTGGCAATTAGGCATACCAGGCCAGTCTAGTCTCAAAATGCCCAGTCCGATTTTTTGTCCCAGTCCAGCCCTGCGTGTTGGTGCAGGTACAGGTTGAGTTTGAGCTTCAATTTCCCACCCATGCAGACCTCTAATCTGAGGTATACTTTTTTGCAAGCTGATTCAGTGATCATTTACCATCAGTTCAGTGTGCATCTACACAAAGGTCCAAGAGTAGTGGTTCTAGAACAAAGACAGGGAACCACTGGTGTACAACACATTTGTAGAGATTTTACTTCATTTCACAAAGATCTCATTGGCCACAGGAAGTTTGAAATATCACTCCAGAAACGGTTAGAAAACTGTCAGAAAAAAAACTGTTAGAAAATCTGCTAGTACCTCCTCTTCCTGGGGACCTTCTTTGTTGTGAGTTTGTTGTGAGTGCTAGCAGTGGATAAGGCTTCGGTTCTCACTTTCAAGATGGTCCTCCTTGCAAATACAGCAAACAAAAGAACTAAATGAGATAAATAAAGCAACTAACTAACCATCGAACAGTGCTGTAGAGTTTAGTTTGAATCCTAATCTGCTCAACGTGACCCAACCAAACAGTCTCTTCAGAAGACCTTGACATCCTGAATCACATGTGTATTCGTTGGAGTTGAACTCTGTGGGGAAGACAGATCTCAAGGATGAGGGTTGGCAACAACATATGATTTTCTGCAGTCATCCAGTAAATTGTGAGCAATTGTGAGAATGGAAGGTATTTTAGAGCACACAGTGCTTAACAAAAACATGTAAACATTATAAAATTGTGGATTCAGTCAAAGGCTGAGGCTGAGGGCTGCAAAGGTAACATTGATCACTGTACAAGTCTTGGGATGCAGATACAGACTGACGTGCTGTGCCTGTTTTGTTTGTGTCTGACTCAGAGAGCAAAGGGAGTCGTGGATCCGGGCTAAATATGAACAGAAGCTGTTCGTGGCGCCCTTGCCGACTCAGGGTGAGAGCCAAGGGGAGGTGACGTCAGCACAGCTGCTCCGCGCCGTCACAGATAGAGAACTTCCCCGACTTCTGCTGCTGCTGGCCCACAGTGCCAAGGAGCAGCTCAACGCCCCACCAGCTGGTTCCCCTCTGCAGCCTCAAAGCCCCTTACATGCTGCCTGCCAGTTGGGAGACGTGGTCATGACTCAGCTACTAGTCTGGGTAAGGGTGGCATATACAATATGAAAATACAGTACTAGACCAGTAATAGGTGCTACTTTGTACCATGGGTTAATGAATGCATCCTGCAATGTCTAAACAAGCCAATAAGAACCCATTATGGCTATTTAATCGAATATTTAATCGAATAATATTATACATTACACACAGAAAATATGCTAGTGTTTGGAACTACACAACAAAAAGGTGTTTTGTGTGCGTGTGAATATATACATACTCACATACACTGTTGTATATGCGAAAGCTTGAATACCCTGGTCCACATTCCACATTGATTTAAGTTCACACCCTCTACAGGGAACAAACTTAAATATGGCATTTTTTTCACAATGTCTATTAATTTGCTGAGTTTAACATTTTGGAAAATCATAAAATCAGAAAATGTGCCTTTTGCACAGGCCATATTTGTTAAATTCAGTCAATAAACATTACATTATATTACATCACATTAATTTGGCAAATGCTTTAAAACAAGGAAACACTCAAGTTTCAGGACTGTGTGAGAACCAGAGGAGAGTTAAAAGTGCTAAAATCTTTATGTAAGAAAAAACAGCAGCAGTTATAACAGCAGTTGTACATTAAAATGAGCAAAAGTGTGTTCTCTTAAGTTAAGTGATTTTAATCTGCTTCTCTCTGTAGTACGGAAGTGATGTGAAAGCAAAGAATCCTCAAGGCCAAACCGCTCTAACGCTGGCACGGCAGGCTGGAAGCCAGGAGTGTATGGAGATCCTTCTCCAGCATGGCTGTCCCAATGAGACTTCGCCAACCACACCCACACCCGTCCTCTCTCGCAAAAGTAGCATCACGAGTCTCGGACGCGTCAACTCCCGAAGAAGGATCTCATAACTCGAAAGACATCATGGACAGATAAACATTCCTTCTTTCCAACAAAACTGGTTCATTTTTTATTTCATTTTTGTTACAAGGCTGTGTGCGTCTCTGTGGATGTTCCTCTCTGTCCTTGTTCACATACGTCCCGTCAGTTTCCTCAGAAAAGGCAAAAAAGTCATTGTGTAAAATAAAATTAGGAAGATGGCTTCAAAAAGTTTTTTTTTTTCAAATGCAGATACTGTTTCAACACAAGCAAGTCAAAAGCAATATTATACATGATAATTATACTGTAAAATATCTATTACAAAGTCAAATGTAGCTTAGAGAATTTCTCAAAGCAATCTGAGGATATGTATTCATTAGTTACTGTATGACTGTCATTAAAAAAGAACTGTTCCTTATAATAAGCAACTTCATGTTTATATGGAAAAGGAATAGTATTTGTCATTGTGCAGCATTTCTAAGTACTAGACTTAATAAACTCCCATCTTTAAACTGTTTGGTAACATCTGGTTGTTTCTGAGTGTTGAAGGCCAAACCAAGTTCACTTAATGAAGGGAGATCAGCTCATTTTTGAAAAACGTTAGATGGGTGTTGAGGTTATTTGAGCCAGACCAAGTCATGTTAACTAATATGTACACTATTTACAGACCTTCAAAGTAGTTGTGGAGAAGGAGAAGTGAGTGGTCTCAGCATATGTGTGGCTGACAAAATCTTTGGTCACGTCATTATTCAAGGGCACTTAAACCATTTCTGAATAAGCAAAAATATGTGTGTTGTTAAATTTGAAAAGAACATATCTCAGGCTAGGATGTATGTGAATGACACTTTCCAATGACCTATTTTAGTAGTATAGTTTTATGCATAAAGAGCTTTCCATGTTTATTTTCTGTAAAATACCTCAACACTTATATGGTTCTTTTCACCAGAGTATAAATGAACATGAGCCATTATAGCCCCTCAAAGTACTCCTTCCATCTGCTCAACAAACTCTCCCTGCCTGTGAGTGTATTTCCATTGTTATCCTTTACCACCCTGACCTGCTGCATATCTTTCCCAGCTCAGTCTCTCTGCCTAGCCAATCGATACAGCTCCTTTTCTCCTCCCTTTGAGCCCAAACCTTTTTACAATTTGCTATACGCCTTTATTTTTTGCAACTTCTTTCTTTACCTTACGGTTTATCTCCTTATACTCCTGTCTACTTTCTTCATCTCTCTGACTATCCCACTCCTTCACCAACCTCTTCCTCTGGATACTGTCCTGTACTTCGTCAGTCCACAAGGTTTCCTTGTCCTCTTTCCTCTGTCCTGATGACATCCCAGCACCTTTCTAGCTGTTTTCCTTACTACTTCTTCAGAAGCTCCCGAGTAATTTTGCAATGCATCACCGCCACCCAGGTTGAAGTCCTCCTTCTTCAACCTACACCACTTGATTCTTGGCTCTGCCCTCACTGCCCTCCTCTTTTTGACCTCTGGAGTCATCCTACAGACCACCATCCTGTCTAGCTATGCTCTCTCCAGTCACAACTTTGCAGTCTCCAATCTCCTTCAGACTCACCCTACTACATAGGATACAATCCATCTGCATGTATCTACCTCCACTCTTATAAGTCACCCTGTGCTCCTGCCTTTTCATAAAATACAGGTTCACCACAGCTGTTTCCAGCCTTCACGACTATCTGACCTTCTGCATTCCTCTCCTTGACACCATACCTACCCATCAACTCCTCATCACCCCTGTTCCCTTCACCAACATGTCCATTAAGGTCTGGTCCAATCACAAAGCTCTCTCCCTTGGGTACACTCCTCACTACTTCATCCGACACACTCCAGAATCCTTCTCTCTCATGCACATGCACTGACAACTTTCAGCATCATACCTTCAATTTCTAACTTCACACTCATCACTCTGTCGGACACTCTTTTCACCTCCAGAACACTCCTAACATACTCTTCCTTCACAACAACACCTACCCCATTTCCCCTCCCATCCACACCATGAAAGAACAATTTGATACGTGCTCCAATACACCTGTCCTTATTCCCTTTCCATCTGGTCTCCTGAATAACAATATATCAACTTTCCTTCTCTCCATCATATCAGCTAGCTCCCTCCCTTTACCTGTATACTGCTCACGTGGCTTTTTTATGCTGAACTAATTTTAAAAATTACAACTGATCAAAGAAGCCAATTAGCTTGGTGTGCAAATAAGAAGGTGATTAGTTATACCTGATTGAGTTCATTTTTTATGAGATGGGTGATCCTTTGATTGGTTTGTTTTTTTTATTTTATGAACTGTCACTTTCATTTCTATCATTGCTCAATGGTGGCAAATGTATCTAGGGGCTGTAATATCAAAAATACAAAAATAGTAATTTTATGCAGCAGCTTGATCCAGAAATTAGCAGGTAAGTTAAGCCAGATGTGTTCATGCAGGGAAATCAACAAACTGCGAGATACTGGCCCTCCGGGACCACCGGATTAGACACTTCAGATGTCTGGTTCCTGCTAACTTCACTGTAACACATTCAACGCTTCCTTGATTTCTTTAGAACTCAGGATTTCCAGTCAGAGCACTCTGACTGCAGTTTAAGAAGAAATTTTGTATTTCCTTCTAAGATCTCACAGAAAGTGGTGATACAAAGCCAAGATTGTGCTGAACTATATAAATATATCAACTCACCCTTTGTCTACATGCTCCTGTCTGTGCGGATAAGCACACTATAGGGACAAAAGTATTGGGACACACCTCGTATTATTGAATTCAAGTGACACCCTCCTTACAGTAAAGGACAATCTTAATGCTTCAGCATACCAAGACATTTTTGACAATGCCATGCTTCTAACTTTGTGGACAGCATAACTGTGCACCAGAGAACAAAGCTCCATAAAGACATGGTTGGAACAGTTACGTGTGGAAGAACTTGACTGGCCCGCACAGAGCCTTGACCTCAACCCCATCCAGCACCCTTGGGATGAGCTGAAGCAGAGATTGCGAGCCAGGTATTCTTGTCCAACATCAGTGCCTGACCTCATAAATCCTCAACAGCGCAAATTTCCCACAGAAACTCCAAAATCTTGTGGAAAGTTTTCTGAGAAGAGCAGAAGCTGTTCTAGCTGCAGCTCCATATTGAAATCTATGTAATTGAATGCATTGTCATTAAAGTCCATGTTGGTGTAATGGTCAGGTGTCCCAATACTTTGGTAGAGAGAGCTTATTTTTACCAGAAAGTGGTAAAAGTGGCATATGACTGAACCACAGTACCATTTTATATGAAACAAGGCCATGTGTTTTATTTGTAGACCTACATCATGGGTGTCCCTGTGAGCATCAAGTGCCTCAGAGTCTGTTAACATCTGCTGTTCTCATTCCTACAGCACTCCAGACCTTCTCATCATTCTGTGGTTTGGGTGTCTGGCTGGATGCAGAGGTTAAGGTGGCTGTCTGACTTCATGATGAATCTGAAGAGCCCTGTTCTCTCCCCCAGCCTACTGCTCCTCAGTCCTGCACTGATGAGAGGAGCTCCAGCTCACTGTGTTAGCCATTAGCTTCTGCTTCTTGAAGGGAGATAGACATTAAAACACTTGGATGTGAAAACCCACCACCACCGCCACTCTGTGGGTAAATAGACGGTTCTATATTTGATTTATTTACATGCAGACAGATGTTTCTTACTAAGCTATTGGGGCTACTTAGCATTTGCTAGTGTGCTAGGCTAGCTAAAGGAAGCTATCGTTAGAAAATGATTATTAAAAAAATCCCTAAGCTAACATTGAAATTATTCGAGCCAGTTTAACTGGTCATGACTCATGTCTTCCTCTGAGAACGATAAAAACATCCTAATTTGTTTAAAGAATAGACTTTAACCTGAAACACACGCTCCTCCTTTGTTTGCTAGTGGTTAGCTTGGTTAGCACTACGGTTTGTTTACAGGGTTGCTGGTTAGTTGGTCGCTGTGAACTTACCCATAGTTAAAACGTTTTGAAATATTTGCTGCTAACTAACAAAGCAAAGTCTAATGTGACATTTTCTTCTTGTAATTTATTTAAGTCGAAAACCTTAACGTGTTTTTTTTGTGTCCAAGTCCATGTCCTAACCTTACTAACGTTACTTCTTTTTTTTTTTTTTTACTTCTTCTCTGACCAGGTTGGTGAAATAGTGTATGTCTGAAAGTCTCCTAAATATCATTTAAAGCAATTAATGGCTTGTTTTTGTGAGGACTCCTGACAAGTGGGAAGATGTTTGAAAACTAACTACTGTATCCTTGCCACAGGTAAATATTTCATGAATATATTGATTTGTTTGGACTAGGTTTTATAGGAAATGTCACAAATGAAAGTCCTTCACTATATTGACCTGCTTAACCACGTTTTTAAAGTTTTAAGATATGCTATGATAATCTGCCTGATGCGCAAAGCAGTTAATTTAATTAGGGTAGGTTTCTCAGACTCTAGTGTCTAGGTTAAATAGGCTGTTTTCCCAGACTAAGATTATCCTAAATACTAGACTAAAAGGCTCTTCTGTGGTAGATCACCACTGACATTATACTTAATACATGTTGAGGAAACCCGCCTTTAATTGTGAAACACCATCATTACTTTATGTACTTTATTACTAGGCTCACGTCTTAGAAAACGGTCCTCCCTGTTCAACCCAAAAGAAGCCATTTAGAGCCTGGTGAAGTCAGTGCTCCTGAATCCTTGTTTATGTTGTGGGTTTTAATGTTTATGTTGTGTTTCAGTTAACCTGGTGCTGCAGCGCCAGCCATGCGGATCAGGCTGCAGGGCTCAGGCCACGCGGCCCTTCTCCTCTCCGAGCTCAACCGCTGTCGCCTCTCTCGGCTCCTGTGTGATGTAGTCCTGCAGGTCGGGGGCCGTTCCTTCCCTGCCCATCGTGCAGTGCTTGCCTGTGCTGGCACTCACTTTAACAGCCTGTTTTCCAGGATTGCCTATGGCCAGGGTGGAGCTCCTGCCACAATCTCTTTGGACTTCATCTCTGCGGCCAATTTTGAGAAAGTATTGACTTTCATTTATACAGGTGAGATCCTCACTGATTTGATAGATGTCGGGGTGCTGTACGAGCTGGCCGAAAGGCTGGGTGTTAGGGAATTGGTGCGTGCTTGTCATGCTACTTTTCCCGACATGAAGAGTTCAGACGGAGACGTAGATACAGATATTGCTCCTGCCACAACCATGGCTGCCTCGGTTTGCTCTTCCTCTGCGGCCTCCTGCTCCTCTCTGTCATCTCCTGCTGCTGCCACTCCGGTCGCACCTTCTCCGCTCCCTCAGAGCAGGGGGCCCAGACTGAGTCGTGCTCAAGTGGCCCCTCTATCGCTGTCTCACTCCCCTAAAGCAGAAGATGGCTTTCAGTTGCATTTGAGTTATAGTCAGCTGGCCGACAGCAAGCAAAGCCCATTGGACGGCCACCGTTCTCAAGCTTCCGAGATTCTTCCAGGTCTAACTTTGCCTCTTAAAACGGAGCAGGAGGAAGAGAAAGTGGATGGGACTGACACCTCAGAGGACCAAGCAGTCAGTAGTGGGAGCAAACTGGTGCTAACAGAAGCGTGTTCCATTCCTGACTCCTCAGCACAGGCAGGTGGAGAAACGTGTGCCCCCTCATCGTCTTCTGGTGATCCTCTGGAAAACCTGCAGCTCAGGGCGGTGGAGGGTGGTGTTGGACTTGAGGTTGGGACGGTAAAGGAGGCCGTTTTGTTCGGGGAGGAGGACGATGCAGAAAAAAGGAGCATGCATGAAGGTCCGACAGAGGAGGGAGATCAATGGAGAGCACTGGCATGCGACATAATCGAACTAAGTGATGATGAAGAGAATTACATAGAGGAAGAGGAAGATGATGAGGAACTGATGTGCATAGAAAATGGAGGAAATGATGCAGAGACCAATCTGGGCCAACTGCCACCGTCATCACAGCCATGTAAAACTTGTGGAGCTTTGCTACCTGCAGACAATAGCATCCTCCGCTCTCATGCGGAAACGCACCTGTCTGAGACGGGGAGCTGCCGAGTGTGTGGCGCTTCCTTTCCTGATCGAGCGGCCAGCATCACCCATGCACTCACACATGTGGGCATCATGCTGTTCTCCTGCGACATTTGTGAACTCCAGTTCTGCACAGAGGCCAAACTGATCCGCCACAGACGACAGTCAGCTGCCCGGTGTGTTCCTCAGCAGCCCATCCAGCTGAGCAGCACGTCTGGAGCACCTGGGGGTGACCTGCAGTGTGCCGTGTGCAGTAAATCCATTCCTAAAGATTTCAAGGTCTGTGCATTCATTTGGAATTCATTTGCTTAAACATATAATTCAGTTAAGATTGCACCATTTTCTTCCTTACATCACAGTTTCAGACAGACTTGCTTACGAGAATTTTAACACTGTATGATACACAGTATGGACAGAATTGCAGACCAAAATTAAGCCGGGGGTAAAAGTCACATAAGCAAGTCTCTTTAAGATTCTTAAAAAGAACTTGGTGTTTGAAGCAAATGTGTGATGATTGAGTCATGCAGCTTGTGAGATCTCCACTTCTGTCAGTTCTCAACAGCAGAGTTTCAAATTCTGGGTTTGTAGCTCCAGGGCAAAAGCAAAGCAAACTTCAAACGCCAAACATGTCTTACTGAGTACATAAGGGAGTGTAAACTGTCCAATTAGATTTTTGTTTGACAATTGCTTTAAAGGGATTCATCACTCAAAAATGGTAATGTGGCATCCAGTAATAAAGTTGCTTTAGCCATTTACTTAGCTTGAATTAACCACTGTTTTTTGCCTCCTGCTTTCAGGCTGTCAGGGAACACTTACAGAGCCATGTGTGTCTGCGAACCATGCGATGCGGCGTGTGCCAGTCGCCCCAGCCCTCCCGGTGTACCCTTCTTTGGCACACCCTGACTCACCTCCTTATCATTCACTCCTGTCCACAGTGTGCCTGTCCTTTTTTAGAGCGTCCTCTGCTGGACAGACATTTGGCCGTGCATGCTGAAGAAGGTGGACCATCAAAAGAGGATGAGGTCGGTCAGGAGGTTGGTACAGAAGGTCAGGGAGAATTTCAGTGCTTCTTGTGTCCGCAGACCTTCCGCTCAGACACAGCCTTTCATTATCACCTCAGCATGCACCCAAACGAGGCGCAAGGTGTCCAGGCTTGGCCAGCCAAGCGCAAGGCAGACCAGTCTCTGGAGTTTTCTTCCTCCTCTTCCTCTCCACTAGAGGCAGGTGGCTTAGGCAAACTCGGCAGCCTGGGATTTAACATTGGGATGGGGCTCGGTATTCCAGACAAAGTGATTCAAGGGGGCATGCCGTTCCCCGCTGGACTCTTGCAGAATGGAAGCTCTTTGGGCTCCACCTCTGGAGCCACGGTGCTCAAACAGAAGTGGTACCGCTGCCGGTACTGTGGCAAGCGCTTTGCTCACTCCGGCGAGTTCACCTACCACCTGCGCATTCACACTGGAGAGAAGCCCTACCAGTGTAAGGTGTGCCTGCGCTTCTTCCGTGGCCGTTCCACCATGATATGCCACCTGAAGACACATGCCGGTGCCCTCATGTACCGCTGCACTGTCTGCGGCCTCTACTTTTCCACGCTCAAGATGGTCTCTTCGCACATGGAGCTTCACAAGGACCACTTACCTCCAGACTTCAACTTAGAGGAGACATTCATGTACAACGACCACTCCAAAGAGCCTCTCCCCAATATGGACTCATGAATTTATACTCGTGCATTTATACTGTGCCTCAGTCAAAAATTAGAGATGCACCGAAATTTGGCCCATATAAAACGTTCAGCTGAAAATGAGCATAAATTATTTTTTTTAATTTCGCTTACCATTAGGGCTGTCACTGATGTCAGTTAGCATACAACCCTTTGATAGGTTTTATTTCCTACATGTTACATAACACTCTGCAATGCTAAAACATTTATATGATTATACTCTTGATATTCCAGCATATTGCATTACACTGCAGTAAGCATTTGTACAGTAATACACTGTCTGGCCAAAAAAAGTCTGTTTAGATGCTTAAGAGCCTGTGATTGGTTAATATGATGTGATGAATGCGTTCAGCTGCCAAAGTGTTTTAAACCCTAACTGATGCAGTGAGTGGCAGCACATTTATTGAACAGTTACTGGAATTGGGTTAAGAACTGTCCCAACACATTAAAACTTGGAGGGAAAAAAATGTGGTCAGAAAAGGAATTACATGATTGTGGCATTACTTAAATAACACTAGAAAAATGCTTCTGTTTATTAAGGAGGATAAAGATTAGACTCTGGAGCAAAGGGAAAAGACCATTGCAGTCTGATGAGTCCAGATTTAATGAGCGATGTGTGTGTCAGGTTAAGAAGGGAAGCACATAAAGTGATAATACCGTCATGCATAGTGGTCACTCTTCTGGCGTTGTAATTGGTCAGGTCTAGGCTAAGCAATATAGTGTGGCAATAAAATGAGTATGTGTACTGAATGACCATCAATGGGAAATATGGGATTTATTGGTGTATTCCAGACTACAGTGCCAAGATTCTTTGGGCTCAAACTGTGGTTCAGGAATCATTTTCATGAATAGTCTTGACCTTAACCCCGCTTAAAGTTTTGTGAGATCCTGGAGCCTTAATGGAGAGATTCCACAAGACCTCTGCCAAAAATGTATGCAACTCTGGATGGACATGAATGTTGCGAAAAGTTATTGAAACAATGCCAGGATGAATGTGGGCCATAAAGCTAAAGGCTCAGTGTGCAGCTTTTTTTTGGCCAGGCACTGTAGACAAGGTCTGCTGAACATTGAATGATGTCAGCAGCAAGGAGAGGAACTGTGGAGAAAACGATAGAATAAGCTGAATTGAATAATAGTCTCTGGGATAATCAGTTTTTTAGAAATAACTTCATTTTAGCCCTAAATTAAGATTTCATTAAAGATCCATGTTAATATCAGAATCACATTGGTACTGGCAGATAATATTTACAAATATTGACATTTATATTGAAATTTGACTATTTTTAACTGATATTTGTTTACTGTACTATTTTACTGATTCCTAATCCCTATAAATAAATGATTGATTGATTTCTCTTTAATGATAATTCAGATTCATTTGGTTCTAGTTTTTACATTATAGAGCTATTTATGTATCAGCATTGGATAGTGGTTGCACAGTTGGCTTTTCTTTTATCAGGACATGACTAGAATTGTAGGCCTTATGATTAATTTGGCTTATGAATATCAAGATAAAACATTTCAATGGTGGGAAAAAAGTAATATATAATTTATGCAATAGTGCAAAAATGCTTTTTTGGCACAGCTTCTGTCCCTCAATCCTTCCACTTTAGGTTTTGGCCAAGATTTTTCAGTTCGGTGCATCACTAATTATTATCAGTCACTGTTGTCGAGGACCAAGTGTCTGTAAACTTGAGGAAATGTTATTTCTGTGCTTAAGAAAGGAGACATTTTAAAAGAATCAGAATTTTTCTTCTCGTTCGGTACTGTTACTGCATTGCCACGTGGTGGCAGCATTTAGGTATTCTCAGAAGTGAGAGGACGGCCTCCTCGTGCCTGTTGATGCCGAGTGTTAGTTTAGAATTACCTCTTGATATTTCTTCCTTCCAGCTCATCTAGTAATCAGTATAAGCTAAAAGAATATGGCTATTCCAGAGTGTTACAACTGCATATCTCATGGGTGGCCACATTGTTGTCTGTGGGTACTACAGAATTTACAAAACGGCATCGAGTTCGAACTGCTTTATTACGTCCAGAGACGTTTATCACGTAGAATTAGAAATATCTAGCCATGATATTCCCTGTTATTTGTATGTTGTGTATAAATTCACCATGAAATCCCCCAAAGGGTCATTTGTACAAGGTTAGTTTTAGGTATAATGATGGGAAATGACCGAAGGGCAAGGCGCCAATATATCTGTCAGACTTTGAGTTAAAGCTTCCCCCCATGGAACGTGGTTGTGGACGGTAAAAAAAAAATGCTGGCACATCATGAAAGCTTTATTCATTCCCTTGTGACGTTTTTATAAGCTTCACAAACTGAGTTCACCTCAACCTGCTTTACGGGCGACTGAATTTAAAGAACACTCTGGAGAGCGCAGTAAAGATACTGGTGGAGACAAACCTATAGTTGCTTGAAAAAGTTTGTGATCCCTTTTGTGTTATTTGGATTTCTGGCTCTTAATTTTAGAGCAAGACAATATTTTACAGTGCTTCATCTTTGTTATATAAATGGTTTAAGCAGTTACGGTCTTTGATGGGAAAACAATGTGAACTCATATTTAATAACCAGTGGAACCTTTATTGGCAAAAGCTTCAACCAAATGCTTTCGCTGGCTGCTAATAAATCCCACTCAGGTTTTAGCAGGTGTTAGGGGGGAGTATTTTTTTTTTATTTCATGTACATTTCTGGGATGTCTTGGTTGAACAACGTGCTACAGATTATGCCGCTTCTTTTTAATAGGACCCTAAGTCAAATCCACTGGCCGTCAACACAACTTTTTTCCCTTATATAGCACCTTTCATACAAAACGCAGTGCAAGGTGCTTTACAGCGTGAACTGAAACAACAGAGAGGTAAAATAAGAGGTCGTTAAATAAGATCAGTCAAATCAGTAAACAGCCAAAGAAAAAGAACAAAAAGTTCAGCTTTTGGCTCATCTGCCCACATATTATTGTTAGTGGAACTAGAACCGGGCAGTATGACCATTTATTGTTCTTCTTGTGTCACATTTTGTCTCACTTTGCCTCTCTGAACATCTCATAGGTGTGGTCAGTACTTAAAAGTCGATTGACCAACTTTATCTGTATGATAATTAGGATAATTCGGATAATTATGATAATTAGCAATTTGGCCTGTTTGGTTTAGTGCAGTGTGTACAATGTTAAATAAAAATGGTTTTTAATAGTAATTGGAAATGTGGCACTACTTACCTTTTAGCTTCAGATGTCATCAAAAATAGTCGTACATCCTAAAAATTTATTGAAATAGTTTATCATTTTTAAATTTTTAAATCATTTTACCACTAACATCACTCTTGATCATTGTTTTTCTTATAACAGACATTTTCAAATGTGAAAGATGTGTCTACAGATTCCTGGACAGAATCTGACCATGGAGAACACTCAAATTTGCACCATGTCTGAATGGGACACTTGATTTGAGTCTAATGTGTGGTCGTCATCTTTTTATATCCTTTTTTCATCAAAAAGCTTGATTGGTTAAACCATGTTCAGTAAAAATGAGGCACTGTAAATATTGCGTTGCATTTTTTATTTTTTCTCAGACATGTGACTTGGATGAAGATCTGATGTCATTGTAGGATGAATCCAAAGGGGTCAGGAAGATTTTTCTTACAACTGTAGAGCAGCAATAAGTAGCATTTTCTGTAACTGATCAAATTGTGATTGGAGGGCAGGTTAGTGTGCAGTACAAACCGGTAATGTCTTTGACAAGCTAACTAAAAATGATACCTATTGCTCCTTCAAACGGTGACTGTCACGACAGGATGTGTTTTATTTGGACAGCGTGTGGTATTTTTCTAATGTGAAAAAAAAGCCTTATCAGACAAGTTCAGATATGTAAGTATTTATTTATTGTATTTAAAGATTTTTAAGTTTCATTCTTCTATTTTGTATTGGGTGTTTTCATTATGAATGGATGTGTATTACTTTTGTTCACGACTGTATTTGTTTAGTACGTGTTCTGAATAAAAGGAAGATCACAAGCCTGCATCAGTTGCTGTGAATTGTCACTTTTAAAATGTCACTTTTTGAAACATTTTGCTCATAGCAAATGATCCCGCCCCCCAGAGGGGAAAAAAACACATCCAGACCATAAGGTCTGATCCAGACTAAGACTTTCTTTAATACACTATAAGTAAAAACACAAAATGCCAACATTTTTAATGCACGTACATCTCACTTATCTGTTACACATTCGGTCGGTCATTGGATACACAAAACTGAGGAGGATTTGCCCAGTTGGTGGTGCAACCACAGAGCAAATGGCTTTAAAAGCACGGCCGAATGTGGTGTGAGTGGTCGTTATAAGCTACTGGAATGAGATGGACAAAAGCTCCTCTGGCCAACTTTAAGCCGAGCTTTCAGATAGAAGGTTTTATGGAACAACAGGTGTACAGAAGGTTGTAGCAGTGAGAAGTTTTTTTTTTTTTCCAGTGTACAGATCCTACTTGTAAATGCTTTGCTAATAGCTTCCTTTGAGGCGTGGCATTTTCCTAGACGTTACCATGGCTTCCTGTGGGAGTTGCAGGCAGCCTATTCTTCCTCTATTAAAACCACAATTAGGGAATTTCCACGTAGCATTTGTTTACATGAGCTCTGGCCTCCAGTGGCATTTTGCCTCCAGTGTTTACAAGCAATAAAAACAAACCGTTTTGAGCGTTTGAATGTTCTTTGTCACTGGCTGTTGGTTCTCGTGCTGAGAAATTGGACATTTTAGAAAGGAACATTAACCAAATCCTTTCTTTGTGTTATAAAACCAACAACAAATAGTCTTTTGAACAACGTGTTAAACCCGGAAACTGAGATGGAAGAAGCACCGCAGGATGCTTCGAGTGTCCGGAGGTGTTACTAAGTGTCTTTTAAAGGATTTTATTTTTATTCACATGTTAGGAGAAGCTTTGAAGTGTTTCCTTCCTCACTTCTCCCAAGACTCTATGCTGATATGCTGGGCATTTTCCTTTCTTATGATCCTATCTCTGAGTGACTTGTGCTGGCATTGCTGAGCTTTCTCTCCTTCCCTGGCGCCACCGTCCCTGTGCCGTTGGCTGGGGTGTCGGCTGGGGCGCCGGTGGGCGACAGTGGTGAGATGCGAGAAACTATGCTGTTGACAAGATTAGCGCGGAAGCTCTTGCTCAAGAAGTTGTACAGGATTGGGTTGGCGATACAGTGGAAGAGTGACAGGCACTGCATCACACTGAAGGAGAAGTAGAGCACCTCTACGGCGTTGCAGGACATCAGGTGCGGGTTCAGGTCGTCCACCATCAGTAGGAACATCACTGAGTGGTAGGGCAGCCAGCAGGCCACAAACACCAGGGAGTAGACGTGCACCAGCCACAGGTCCCGGCGGCCCTGAACGTCTGGGGATGCCCTGGCAGCCCGAGCGATCAGGATGTTGCAAGTGATGATAATACTTGCTGGCCCCAGGAACTGGAAGATAAGGCACAGGAAGGCCACAGATACAAACCATTCTGTGTAATTATTCTGGGGTACCATGTAGCACCCGGGTTCGTCCCACTCCAGCAGGTCCACGTGCACGTTCTCCAGCAGCGCCAGCACCACGGACAGCAGCCACAACCCGCCACAAAGCATCCACCGCCTGTGCTTGGGCTGCTGCGGGAACAGAGGCGTTGTGTTTGGTCGCGCCAATGACAGGTACCTCTCAAGGGTCATGAAGGCCAGGAAGAAGGAGCTGCTGTAGAAGTTGATGACGTAGATGAGGTGGGTCACCTTGCACAGGAAGCGGCCCCAGAGCCACACCTTGTCCATGGTCACCTCCAGCATGAAGAAGGGCATCGTGAACACTACCATCAGGTCGGACAGGCTGACATTGATGATGCAGAAGAGCACGCCACTGGCCGAGTGCCGCCGCCGCCAGTTCACCCAGACCACCAGGCAGTTCTCGGCCAGGCCCACCATGAAGAGGAACAGATAGAGGAGGAAGAGGGCGATGCGCCGTGCATCTCTGTCCAGGTTAAAGGTGCACTCGTAGAACCACAAGGTGTGATCGTAATCGGTTGTATTCACTTCGTGCGACATGGTCTGAAGAGATAGAAGAAAGTGTTGGCATGTGTGTAAAATAAACAAACAAATAAAATGCTAGTAAACAATATCTTTTAACGGAAATCTGCATTCAACCTTTAACATTAACGCAGAATTGAACTGATGACCTGAATTTTGCACTCTTGGTCCGGAGGGACTTTTGGATCTGGAGAAATTTTCCCCAAACCATTATAGTGTTCTATAATAATTCATTATATGACCACACTTTAGAGCAAGTGTTCAAAGTGATACTCACTTAAACCACTTAAAGAGCTTTGCTGCTCCTGGGATATTTTCCCCGCTGGGACTGCTGTTCTCGTAACTGTCCTTACATAATGGTCACATAATGATATGCTGGCAAAGCAAAAACTCAAAGCAAAAACTTCGAAATCTCTCTTTAGTGCATGCAGCCAACAGTTCGCAGCATAGTGAACTTTTTCAGAAATATATACTAGTATTTTGGAAATTTTCCCAAACAAACAATACTCAAAAATACAGTGCTAGAGGATATAAATAGCGGCTAAAAATGAATCTATATTTTGTTCCTTCAGCCTTTTTCAGGATTTGAAATAGTGTGGCTTCCAATGATGTAGCACAAAGGTTTATTAAACTTAAAAAAAAAGGCCTACCTTGCCTGTGTAGGGTGCCAATGGACGAGCTGGAGTGAGGGTAGACCCCTCTGGTGGAGCAGTATCCTGGACAAATGAAGGCTGTGCTGGCTAGAGATGTGTGGAGCTTCAGTCTTTGCCCTGGCTGCAATTGGGCCTTAAGCCCTCCTCTCTCTCCCCCCGCCCTCTGTCTCTTTAGCACTTTAGACCTGCTGATAGGACATGTTCCTCGTACAGGAAGGAGGCTCGCTTGGCAGGAAAGACTCCCAGGATGTGTCTCCAGCACAGCTAACATTGCGAGGACTGGCCCAGGTGAGATCTTTGTGATATCTGGCCGATATCCATCAAAACCACCAAGGCAATCAAGCAAACACCCATTATTTAGGGATACAGCTGTCAATAGCAATATGGGACATGATTATTTAAGGGGCATGTGATTACATTAACCTTATCCCAAAAAGTACCAGTGTGGCCATATTGTCCACAGTATTGTTAAGGTTGAGAGATATGAGTATCACCTTATTTTTATTTGTAGGGCATTTATACATATGCTTGTGTATAAGGACAGAAAATCAAAATTTGTTTTCTTAAATGAAAACAAACATTGCTTGTTTCAGAACATACTGAGCCACTACCCACTCTATATATATTCTACATTTAAGCTGTAATTAAAAAAGCATTTTCAATTCAAAGTTTTTGTGATGTCATAAAAAATGTATTTACTTCTACACACCTAACCAGCCTGCAGCAGTTCAGTCCTGCCCCCTTCACACGGCAGCCGAAGTGGAATGTGTTTGTGGTCTGTCGGGTTCCCCCATGGTGGAATCTTTTATGTCTCTTCCAAAGTTCTAGGAAAGCCATATAGCTGGACAATAGCGGGAAATTCCAGTGTCGTAGAGGAGCGTTTACTGAGAGGCACCGGCAAAGGGGAGGTAGGAAGCCTGCTATACATCAAAACCTCAGTGAGGAAGGTGGCCCTTTAACCCAGCGCTGCCTCCCCTGCCCGCTCCTTTCAGCACCTCACTAAAACCCTCCCGGTTATAGCCGTCTGGACAAATGATAACGATAACCGTATGCTAAGGGGTCAAAAAAAATAACTGCCCACCAACATCACGAACATTTTCCTGGACTTTTTCTACCTCGCTGACAGCTTCTGCTGCGGATTTACTGAAAACATCTGAAAATTGGCCTGACCACTGGATTTCATGAGGTTTCCTTCTGTGTACAGGTGAAGACACCCACACAGATTCTAAAATTCCAAAAATCCAAATGTTGCTTAATTTGTTCAGAACTGCAGCTGTGAGGCTGACATTGCGATCAAAACATTTCCAAACTACAACTTCTTCAAAACACATCCAGTGCAAGTGATGCAGACTTGTGGACCAGATGAGCCACATCTGGGTTAAGTGGAAAATTGTGTACATTCGTTTTTTGTTCTCCAGAGGTGCACTAAGGATTTTAGTGTGGGTTGACATGCCAAGAACTTCCGCAGCTTCTTCCTGCATCACCACTTCCTTAAAATTAAACCAGTCATTTCCATTACTGCATCTTCATTGCTGATATATATAAAAATCCTGTGTCCTGATTGGTGGCCCTATATTGTGCCTCATTCAAAAAGCAGGAGACTGGAACACTCCTCATAGGGTAAGTATAATTGGGCAGAGCTAAACTATTGCATGCTGAATGATTAAATGCTCTGGTTTTCATAACATCCCAAAAGGGGCTGTTTTTGCAACTTCATTTCCATTTATGGAACAAATTGCCCAGGAAGTGTGTGGTGCCCTGGTGGCTAGGGAGTTGCCCCTGTGATCAGAAGGTTGTGGGTTCGAATCCCAGCACTGCTAGTGGCACCACTGAGGTCCCCACACACTACTCCCCGGGCGCTGTCCTCCTGGATTTTACACTGAAGAAAGAATTTTACACTGTGGGCTGTGGTGTGTTCATGTGTGATTATAAGGGCCACTTATAATCTAAAAACCATCTAAGAACACTTTTGATGTTCAGTTTACAATCTTCTGCTGTCAGAACGAAACCTCATAGCTCCATTTTTAAAACATTCCAGCTTCTTTTAAACTGTTTCATAAGAATATCAATATGAATGGTTTACAGAGACTTCAGATATCATCCAGTTAACTCACATTACAACAATTTTCCCTCCCTTGAAAAGTAAGTTGTTCCAACAGCAATGCCAGACCTTGTAGGTTTATGCTACATACTGCATCTGAAACTCTTTCCAACAGTAGCGCACTTGGCCAGCAAACTTTCTATGCTGAAAGTTCCGTGCTGTAATCAGCTGTCAGCAGTGAGAGGGGAAAGTGTCTCAGGGCTGCTGTCAGGAGCCCTGCAGCCTCAGCGCTGTGTGTGTTAAGGTGGAGGATGATTTGTGTTGGCTGCGATTCCCTGCTTCAGATTAATGTGATAGCTCGCAGGACGCTCTGTTCTAGCCTTTCGTAAAACAGGGCCACGGTTTGGTCAGCATTTTGTTCGATTAGTAGAATCCCACTCTTCTCCCTCCCCTCTTTCCTGCCTTGTTTTCCCCCATTGTTAAGAGCAGTCACGTCTTTTTTTTTTTTTTTTCACTGGAGCAACAGGAAATGGTCTGTCAGCAGATTTGGGGCTTCTGGAAGAGTCAAAGCGGATCCTGTCCCTGACCCCCCACCACATGCTGGGCTAGACTTATCTGAGGCCTGAACTAATAAATTCAAACGCTCAAACTCTTATCAGGGCACAGCGTTGTCTTCAGTTAAAGTGTAGAATATTTAAAAAAGAAACAGCTGATGTGTACTACTTGTTAATATCTTTCCCCCCTAATTAAAGATACATTTGGTCAATTATGTGTTCATTGTTAAAGGTTCCATTGTAATTTTATTTAAAAATTATTTTGGAATACAAATTCTGTTCATACGGTTCTACCAAGTGGCTACAACCGGTTACCCCACTTGACATTGGTCTCAATTTGTGCTGAGCATCAAGTGTTCATATAAAAACCCCTACATACTTTACTGTGTCAAGTTTCTGAACATCACTCACAACCCTCAGGGTCTTCAGGGGTCTCTTTTGTGATATAATTTACTCTCTCAGTACAGTGAAGCATCACCCATGATTACAATGTTGGCCTTAAAAATATTTTACCACTATTATACTTACTAAAGAACATTAATATCCAATAATACCAAACTAGTTAATAAGGATTTTAAAGTCAGTTTTAGTGGCACTAGTTTAGTTACACTGCATTTGGATAGAGATTTTTTTAATTTAATTTAGAAATGTTAAAGGTCCTACATAGAAGTCAATTATAAATATACAGCAAATGTTAAGAAGTTAATAATGACAAAACAAAAAAAAGATGATTAAACCAATGACCCTTATAAGTCTTATTAAGGATATTTCTTCATTTAAAAAAATGGTATCACTCTAACCGATGTGAAGTGAAGCTGCCCTAGACATACTAAATAATAAAGTAAATTATAGTGGCCCCTGAACCCTAAAGTACTTGTGGCCGTAAATATAAAAAATAATATTTAACAATTTATTTATTAAATGTTAATTAGCACACTATAAATGTGGGCTGGAGCACAGATAAGACGGAACCTTGAGGTCTACCCTGGAAGATCTGAAGGCTTGCAGATGGTCCGATGGAGTTTTAACTCGTGTGAACTTGTTCGATGAAATAACTCAAACTGAAGCCATGTTTCTGAAAACCTTCGAAAAATATATTTGGTCCAAACACTGATTTGCAATATAAATAAAATGCAACAATAAGGCATGAGATCCTAACTTTGCTTAACAGCCTCTATACTCTAAGCTACAAAAAAAAGTCTCATTCTTAAAGCTAAATTGCATAAAATAGCTAGAAAACATCTTCAACTCTGTACTCTAGGCATTTGTACAAATATTCAACATTCAAAATATTGCTTTTATTCCCCCCACAACCCCCACCCCCAAGACATCCAAAAGGAGATATCCTGTCCGAATGTTAACCACGGTTCTGGCGCAGCTTAAAAGAGAACAAAGCTGCTAAAAAGCAGTGCGCTACAGAGTACAGCAGAATTCTACGCTTTTGTTCTGTTCACACTGACAATAACAAGCTAAGGCAGTTTCTCTCCTCCACTCTGAAGGAGAATAAGAGAGAGAAAGAGAGAGCGAGACAAAAAGTTCACACGGGAGGTTTGGTGTGTAGTGTGGAACTGCTACAGGTTCAGTCACGTCTCTTCAGAGAAAGATTATGTAGTGTCCCTCCTTTTTTTTCCACCCTCAATGAGAGATAAATGATATTACAAGATGATTTTGGTCTCATCTTACCCTATTCACCAATAAATATACACGTGATGTATTTAACATTGATCATAATGTTTAAGCTCATCTTAAAAACGCCTGGCATATCTAGTGTGCTTATGGAATCATGTTGGCTTTTGTAAAACGTATATACAAAAAAAAAAAAAAAAAAAAAAAAACAATTCGGAAGGAGACTCAAACCGAGCGACATGGAAAGATACAACTGGAATCCTCTGCACCCTGGAGGTCGTCGTGCTGGTGGCGCTACGCAAAAATAGTGGAGATAAAGTCGCGGAATCGTTTGGCGTATTGTTCTGGGTGAACGGTGGAAATTTCAGCACCGGCCTGAAAAAGAACAAAGTGAACCACTTCAATTTCAACAACACCAAATTTATGGTGCATATAAATAAATGCACTACAGGCAGGGCTTGATTTTAGAGAGGATGCAAAAGGAAGCTATTAATCTATTAAACTTAAAATGACAAAGATTATTGCACTTGCAAAACCCTCCTTTCCTCCTTTCCCTTTTGGACTGTGATGTATCCTGATAGAAAAGTTTAATAAGCTTTGTCAAAAGTTGAATAAGAGTTGTCTACAGACCACTGAAGTAGGGTGTCATTGGGTAATCAGCGACCCAATAAGGAAATCTATTTTTCTCTATGGGCAAAATTCGCAGCAAATTCGAATGACACCTCTATGGCACCGTGTGCTAATCAAAACCAGGCAATACATTTGGTTCTATGTACACGTTTCTTCTAAATGTACAAAATATGAAAGATGAATATTAGTGCAGCATCAACTAAATATGAAAGTGTTGGCACGTAGTGACAGCTATAGGATTGAATTTTAATTCTGAATGTTAAACTTAAATGGCCCATATCCTATGTTTTCTTGCATTAAACAGGCTGTTACGGTCACTGTGACTTTAGGACCGACTCTCTTCCAATTGGTTGTCCTCAGCTGTATCTCAACTACTGTACTGGTTGTAAATGTGCTGGATTTCATGACCACAAAAAAGGCTGGTTTTGTGTCTACTGTAATAATGTATCTTTATACAGCTCCGGAAGAAACAAGATAACATTGCTATTTATTTATTTATTTATTTAATTTTTAAATTGGCGCTTCTATGAATATGACAACCAATTCCCTACCAGTGTCTGTTAAATTCCTACACAGGCACCTCATTCTGCTTTATGAGGTGCTGATTAGACCTGAATCAAATCTTATTTAAAGGAAATACTTAAAGGAAAAGTATAAAAACACTGCTGTAATCAATACTCTCCTCTCACAATGAGACCAGTTGGATGGTAAAACACTACTAGAAGTACGTCAAAGTTAATTATTGCCATTTGTTTAAGAGTGAACAAGAGATTTGTTTTCTTTGAATGATTCAAGTTCTGTAAAGACTGTTGATATTTCCTTCAAAATTATGCTTTAAAGTAGAGGTAGACTGATTATCAGTCTGGTCGATTAATCAGGCCGATATTTGGCAATTTTTACATAATCCACATCGGCCGATGTTGGCGCATATTAAGAAAGATTACAGTTAGCTTGCCGTTAGCAAAGTAGCCTACAGTTGCCTAGTAATAGCAAGCATTAAATATGGAAACCATCCCAAGAAACTGAACGTTTTTGCAGAGGTCTCTTATTTTTTTCCGGCCCTGTATATAATTTTTTTTTCTTATCAGCCCTTTACCCTCCACATTTGACAGAGTTTGGCAGTTTGCTTGCAATATTTTGGTCTGTTCAAAACAATGCAGTGTTGGTAAATGTGCAACAATCAGCAAATTCTGACAGCTTAACAGCCTCCTAATCATAGTACAAAATATGAAACAGCATTATTCCTGCAATAAATATTGGAACCCAGTTGAAAATGTTTTACAGTTTGACAACTAGAGCATGCATAAATCAACATATGTATTTTTTTTTACAGATCCCTGTGCACCTTGCCTTAATACTCACCCCGTGCTTCACAGTCTTTGCCGCATGTGCAGCTTTCTTCTTGGTATCATATTGCGTCAACACGTCTATAAGGCCCATGAAATACACCTCCCTCTGCGGCGCTCCTGAAAACCGGCAGGACGTGACACACTTACTGTATGACTGGCAGTTAGAACCCTCCACGTCTAACACATCAGCATTTTCCACAGAACAGCAGAATGAACACACTTCCTGAAAGATTAATCAACTTAATCTCGGACTTCCAAGAAAACTGACCTGGTGCGCTTTTGACGGCGTAAACGTCCACGTATGGGTCAAACTCCCCGGGACCCAGCGGTTTGAAAGAGTTCATGTAGCCGGCGATGCCCTCAGGTGACGTGCCGAAGGAGCCCACCTGTGGAGCCGGATTGAGACCATTCTCCGCCTCTCCTTCATCCTCACAGCTGGGCTCCTCAGCCTCCTCTTCTTCACGCTCCGCCCGTGACACGTCATGGATCCCCAGCAGCAGGCTGTAGTCCATTATCTTCAGCTTCACTAGGAACTACAAAACCCACATCACAAAAATTTAACGGCAATTAGCTAGGATTAAAATAGCAAAAACAGCCTTTTTTTAAAAATAAAAGAGGTTGACTTTGTACACAAACATACATTGCTATTCTACAGTTTTCTTGCAGTGTACATCAAATATATTAGACAACCAAACCAAACCACATGGCCAAACCATGCCACACCCTAATGGTCACAAAACCAACTTCTACAAGCCCAAATCCACTACAGGATGAATTTACCTCCACATCTCTGTTAAGCTTCTCCAAAATCTTTTCTTTCTCCTCTTCCGTCACATACACTTTTTGCATGTTGTTCCTGAAATCCACGTCCTTGAAGGTAGGCAGCTCTTTTACCTGTCATTACCACAGGGACAAGCAAAGGACATTACAGCAGGATTTAACAGTCAGGTCTTTTCATAAATTTTATATTTTGTGAGGGAACATAACATTCCAGTAATACCTTTTCCTTATCACTGGCCTCACGCGATACCAAGGAACCCTGTGGCAAATCAACAGTCCATGTAAGCATTTTAAAGAGGCATAAAGACAGATATAATCATGAGTCATCATAAAATATCAGCACAGTGGTAAAGAACGCCCTCCTGTGGCCTACTGTCAGTACCACACAGGGAGAATGCAGCCGCATTCTCAAGTAACACATTATAGTGGGACAAGCCGGAGCATCAGTTAGGTCCAGAGTGGGAGCTGACTAAAAGACACACCATGTCAAATGAATGGAAACAAGTGCATAAACAAGAGTTATAAATACACAAATACATCATACTGACATCTGTGCACAATAACAGCAATTACCAATGGCAAAATATCACTATGTCTGATGCAGATATTAAAACCTTGACTATCAGCCAATTAAAAGTGTTAAAGTGAGTTATTTTTAACGTAAGTAAAATTAAGTACATAAAAGCACATACATAAAAACTTGAGTACTTTAAGTATATTATTAAACTACTGCCTCTACATATATTAAAAAAAACACATGTAGTAAGTGCTTAAAAGTAGGTTATAATACATAAAATACTTTGTGTATGTAAGAGCTTAATGTACTTACTTAGTACTTTTTGAACTAAGTACATAAAAGTAGTAAAGTAGTTTATTGTGCATAAACTACTGCCTCTATATATATATATATATATATATATATATAAAAATAGGTTATCATGCTGAAACTACTGTCTTTCCTACCCCACACAAGAAACAGCTAACAACCAGACATCACTGCGAGTATGTGCAAGATCAGGCTAGACTGGTTCAGACTCAATCTTTTTTAATCTCTGAAATCCGGTGTGGCATCTTCTGCTGATCATCCTGGTACCCAATGCATCAATGTCTTGTCTAATAGCAGGAGAACCTTAAGTTCTACATTTATTAGGGTTCAGCCTCCAGTCTCTCACCTTCAGATCATATTTCCTGTGGACGACGAGCCTGTGGCTGAACATGTTCCTCATGACGATGAGGTAGGTGTCCTCGCTCTCCACACTGACTCGGTACATGCCCAGAAACTGGGGGAGGAGTGTGCTGCCATGACACTTCACTATGTGCTGCAACAGAGCAAGAATCAATGAGTGCCTGTGAATTTACTGAGATAAGGGCCCTTATTAGTCATTCAATATATGACTCTAATATTATATATATCATTTTACTCCTTGTTTTATATAAGCCACTTTATTCCTTGAGTTGCACTGAGGATGTTCATGAAAAATAATTTCCCTCAAGATAAATATTAGACGTTGATTCACTGACCAATTTCCTGTATTAAACAACACATTTCCACAGTGCAGTGCACGTAGGGATGGGTGTCGAGAACCTGTACTGAATTGGTACTGGTTCCTGACTGGTAGTAGTGAAATAACCACAAAGTGAACAGCACAAAATTCTTCCTCTGCATTTAACCCGTGGACCAAGTGAAGCAGCAGGCAGCTAGGAACACAGCGCCTGGGGAGCAGTGTGTGGAGACGGTACCTTGCTCAAGGGTACCTCAGTGGTGCCACTAGCAGTCTTGGGATTCAAACCCACAACTTTCTGAGCGCAGGTGCAACTCCCAAACCATCAGACCACCAGCTGCCCCAGATCCTAGAATCAGATCCTGGACAAACAGTGCTGCTGTCTTTGTGTATGCAGTGTTAATGCATTCTAACATAGCCAGCATTTTCAAATGGTTGATGCTAGATTGAATGTGTGGGAGGGACGGGAGCTGCGCTCTGCTCAACACCACAATTTGTAGCATCTGCTCCTCCCTCATTATGCATTACAGACCTGAGGTTCAGGACCACCCTCTGATTAAATGTATTTATTTTTTTATTTTATCAAAGAAAAAATTAGAAATACATAAAACATGTAACTTACTGCTTTTGAAGTGTAAAAATATACACTTTAAAGCAACTAAATGAATGTGAAAGCTAATGTATTTCTTCAAAATAACCACCCTTGCCTTTATCACAGAAGCACAGATTTGCAGCTTAGTTTCCAACCATTTTTGGAAATAACGTGTCCAAACCCTCACAGCAACTTTTCGAGGTTCTGTCTCATACACTGGACAATCATTTCCAACTTGTCGCCCCAGCTCATCCCATGCAGCACAATGGGAGAAACGTCTCAAGATTGGTTAGGGCAAGACATAATTCTCACAACTTTGAACTTTTCTTTAGACTGGATATAACTTTGAAGAATATTTGAGATATTATCCTGTCGAATCATGAAATTTTGACCAATGACATGAAAACCAAAAGGAATTGTGTGATGTTAAAGAACTGAGAAATACTTTTCCTTTTTCATGGTTAATACAAAGTGAATGTCAGTGCAATAAAGACATAAGTACATAATTCTTTGTCCAATATGTAAAATTATGCACTAAAATATGCAGCAAAAAATAAGGTTTGTTTCTTTATTTCCACTGTTTGACTGGAGAGAGGGTGTCCAAATTCTGCATACATCTGTACAGAATGTACTGAACTCAGGATGAATTAATACAGAGTGTGTTAGTTTATATTCCGTACTGGACTGTGATTCAGCCGTCAGAATTGGAATGTTACAAAACATGCAATAAAACAAAAATATTCAGCTGGACACCATAAACCACCTCTGGGATTAATAAAACACAAAGTACACAGTTTCTTCACTGCATATGTCCCAAGCTGTCCGTGGCGAAACGGCACAATGCAACTTATTGCAATACATAAATACACGGATCCATTCCACTCTACATTATACAGATGACGCTCTGGACAGACCATATTTGCACATCTGGAAAGGGCATGTAGAGTGGCAGTTGAAAAGAAACACTCTGATGCAGCTTGCAAGCCCAAACATCTGTTTATGACGCAGCAAATATGCTGAACTCCTCACAAATTCCTGGGTGTGTGAAACCAAGCCCTCGGGATCTGTATAAAACCTGGATATCATCCAAAAACTAGAGCAAAGCAGTTGTTCAGCATAACCTCTGATCATTCAGCTGCCTCTGAATCAGACAAAACCCACAGAAAGCGCATAGCTTTCATGACAAGCCACAATAAACAATCGCCTGATTCAACTCCACAATGGGGTGACCACATTGTTACTGTAAAACGTGTGTGTGTGTGTGTGGGAGGGGGGTTCAATGCAACAACACCAACATTTTCCCCTTATTAACACCCAGTTTGCTTTGCATGAGAAGTGACAACAGTCAGCAGGTCCAAAAGAAGCAAGGGCATTTGCCTATGTCAGGGAAGCGAGTGGGGAATATGAAAATGGCCTGGCTTACGGAGGTAACGTGCACTGTTGCCCTATTTTCCTTTATTAGAGGCCAGAAGGCGGATAAATATAGATGAAGGGTGAAGTCTTCAAGCACGGGCGATTTCCTCAACACAAGCACCCTCATTTGGGATGAGATCAGTGTGTAAAAAATGCAGACAATCAGATGTCTGGATGTTGAAAACTGAACGTTCCCACATATTTCAAAAGTTACAAATGAAGCGTAAATAGCAGATAGGAACTGCAGTGTAAAAATGTACACAAGAATGTAACTTCACAATGTAACCATGTAATTTACAGTTAGAATAATTTATAATCCATTATAATCCATTCTGCCCAATTTTGTCATTCCCAGTTCTACCCTCTAGCTAGGACTGGCACCATCATGTGATACCTGCAATACTTGAGGAGTGAGGGCTTGCATGTGCTTCCTCACTCATGTAAAGCACCACTATATATTTTCAAACTGCCGCTAATGCAACAACATTGGACAGAGCAGTACGCAAAGAGGAGAACACTTCTGTCAAATCATGCAAAATGATTGGGGGAGAGGGAGGGCCATCCTAGCCACAGAGAGAGAGCGAAGCCAATTGTGCTCTCGAGGCGCTTTTCCACAGGTATACAGGAACTGCGCCATACCTACACCACACTGCGATGAAAGGGAAGTTGTAGCACACTGATTTTCCACTGTATCTCAACCCAGTAACGGTATTGGTGCACAGGTCTCTCCCCACAGCTTATGGACGGCCATTGTCCCAAAACCACGTCCATGGAGTCGTACCAGCGGAAAGATTTTCTGTTAGAGCTGGCTTTTTAAAAAATAGTTTTGTTGGAGTGTTTTTCTTTTTTCCCACAACATTGTTTATCCTTCTTCGCAATCTCCTTGTACACCTTCTGTTTCTCACAGTGTTAAAGAAAGATCTGTTAGCATCAAAACTCCCACTGAAGCTTCTCTTCAGTCGAGACAAGACAGTAGTGCTTGTACTTCGTGGACTTCCTAGTTGTTAGTTTGTATCTCCAAAAGAACAATGGCCTGTTTCCAAGTTTGTCTGCTCTCACGCCAACAATTTTTGACCAATCAAACAGCCGTGACGCAGACAGCTCAGCTGTGGCACGCTTTCAGCCCTGCTGTTGAGCGGCACAGGTACAGGTAAAAACATTATGATGTAACTAATAAATCTAGCAAGACGTTATTTTACTTAAAAGACTCACTATAACAGCATATCATTATCAGGTCAGCGATTTACACCCTTACCTAATAACTAACAATCAGTTTTGACTTCTAGTTCAAAAGCTGTGAAAGCTTCCACAGGATGTTTGGTAAGGATTCCCTGTCATGCTACTGTCCCGCTATATGCTGCATACTCAGGAGTAGATGAGTGGTAGAAGTACCTGGTGATATTCGGACAGTATGCTGTGCATGTCAGCTACGTCCTCACTGGAGATGTGCTTGACCACTAGAGTGCGGTCATACGAAGTGAAGATGAGTCCTTCGCCCTGCCCTTCCCCCTTAAATGGCGGACTGCGGGTCAAGGAGACCTAACACACACACACACACACACACACACACACGTTAATGCTTAAAAACACAAAAGCCTTGTACAATATTAAGTATTTTGAGAAAGTCTTAGGCACATATGCTAATTGTTTAAAGTCATTTATCTGAGCAGTGACCACACAAACACAAGTTAATATTAGAACATTATCAAGATTTTTGTTTCTAAAAAGTACTTGCTATTTTATGAGCTCATTGGAAGAAAACAGGTTTGGTGCTAAATATCACCTTGGTGCCTCCAGCCATTTTATGGATTTGTAAAAGACCATGAGCACCTGGTTTAATCTAATTAGGTATTGATTGGGCCAATGCAGGTGTTTGATAATAACAAGCAATACTGGGCTTCCACTTGGAGAGGTCAAGCGAACATGGTGACATACATAAAATCGCTATTTACTACTACTACTGATATTATATACTTATTCTAATATTTGTTTAGGAAAAAAATAATGCCCAGCTTTTAGATAAAATTTTCTCAAAAGTGTCTAAAACATAGTACTATACATGTTACACAAGGATTTCTGACAGATTGCAGATCACACTGGTGATGGGATGGTCTTAGTCAGGCCCCCTAACAGCCAATCAGTCTCTTGCACTAAGAAAACCCTGACATATATACTGCGTGCTTTATACTATTACTCATAGCTATTTGTGGAGGTGTAAATAAACAGCATCTCACAAATGAGCTAGGTATTACTGACTCTAATATAACAGCTGATGGTAAATACATGTAGTAAAAGTAGGGCTACAAGGAACAAATAATGCTAATGGACTAATCTGATTTCATAAGAAGCACATGTGGATTATCTTATGTGCATTATTATCCTATTATTATGTGCTATCGTCTATTATGTGCAGTTCTTATTGGGTGTTAAATCATTTAATTATGTGCAATAGCTATAACATGTGAAATATCACTACATATGCCAATACTACTACTGATCTACTACATGCAATAACACACTCCTAACCACCAAGTTATACTTAAATGTAAGTTATATTTCTTAAGTATTAATACCTTGCATTTTGCATATAGCAGACGTTTTTTATTTTATTTTTTAGAATCTATATTTTATATTGTTCCTGTCTCTGTATGTCTGTGTATCTGTGCAGTCACAACATAAGCAATTTCTCAATAAAGTTTTCCGATTAATACGCATTACATACCTGGTAGTCCTGATCCTCAATGCCAAATCGCTCTCTGAGGTTCCTGAAGACTTGAGGACAGTATTCTTTAAACTTGAAATGTCCTGGTAGATTCTCTCTGCAAAGAGAACATTTCATCACTTTACCAAAGCACACCTCTTAGGACAAAAGTAAGTGACTGTGTTTATGATGAACACTTCTTGATCGCATTTAAAAAAGTCAGCTCCTTCAATAAAGGAGTGAAATGTGACTAGACCTGACCAATGTAAGAAATGATCATCTGATATAGACTGATCCACTGTTAAAATGAGCAAATATCCTGCCACAATCATGACAGGTGTAGGGAGATTACTTGTTGAAAAGATGGTTGTTGACTTTGATTTTGGTGTTGGCTTTGAAGTCATCAGGGAGGAGCATCACTGGAACTGGAACCTGGTTTAGATCGTTTATCTGATGAGTAGAAACAAACCAATATGCAATGTCACGCTCTAAATATTCAAAACACACAGTAGCGGTAGAGGCTGTTTATGGAAAGCAGCGCAACAGTATTGAACAGCGCCATGCATTTTTGTCAAACAAAATATCACCTGTGTCTACCGGGGGGGGGGCTGGCGCGTTGGAATGAGTGAAATGATACACACAACTCACAGCTTGATAGACCATTTAGCAAAACAATGAACTGTTGTCGCAATATTAAGAATAAAATGAAATGAAGAAGGCTGATGACTATTCAGTTCTGGTACACTTTACTAATTAAACAAAACCTTGATGGCCATGGTTACGATTTTACAGATACTCTGATTGAAGCTAATCCTCTTAATTTGGTGAAAAAAATAAAGACATAACATAAAAAGAAGTGAAAAGATTCAACAATATTTTTATTATTTCTTGGAGAAATCATCTGGAGCAACTGCTACTAATGTTTGGTAGTGGACTATATTGCTTCCTTCCCTCCCATTGATCCAATTAGCATCACCTATTCGTAAATGTCAGATGTGTTAGAATGCATTAAGACTGCATAAATACCAATAGTAGCTCCAGGAGCTTATCAATATTTCAGCACTGACCAGTCAGGAACTGGTACCAATTTACTACCGGTTCTCAATAGCCATCCCTAGTGATGTATGCCATGAATGGTGGACTAGGGTGTTGATTGGAATTATACGCAATGCAGTTACAGTACTGTGCAAAAGTCTTAGAGACCTACAAATACAATATTTAAAAAGTTTCCAATCCAAACAACGCCTGGAGGAACGGAGGAGAACCGAATCTGTGTTCTCCTAACCAGCCCACGAAATAACTACTTTACATACAAATCTTGATTTATGCTTTTTTACTGCTTTTTGCATTTAGTCTAACGCTAACTTTGCTGGCAGAAAGGCACTATCATATACTGAGAAAAATGGCTTTAAACAATTTGCGTAGGTCCCTAAAAGTTTTAACACAATACTGTGCATCAAACATCCTAATTAATCCAAGATTTACTCTCCGTGATGCATACTGTCACTTTTTTGCATTGTCACACCCTAGTTTTTGGAGAAAAGTAATCTAAAGCAGTGCTTCCTGGCCCAATACGTCTGGTTCAACTGTGTTTCTCTTATCTTTGGATAGTGATGATCTACTTCTTTAACTATATATGGTGTGTTAGAGCACCCCCCCTCATGCAGCTATAACAGCTTTTACTCTTCTTGCAAGAATTTCCACAAAATTTTAAAGTGTTTCTGTGGGAAGATTGAGCCCATTCATTCATTCTGTAGGGCATTTATGAGGTCAGGCACTGATGTTGACCTGGCTCAAAATCTCCGTTCCACTTCATCCCAAATGTGTTGGATGGGGTTGAGGTCCAGGCTCTGTGTGGGTCAGTCAAGCTCTTCCATCCAACCATGTCTTTATGGAGCTTCCTTTGTGCAGTGGAGCACAGTCATGCTGCAATGGAAAAGGTTCTTCCCCAAACTGTTTGTCCATAATGTCTTGGTATCCTGAAGCATTAAAATTGCCCTTCACTGAAAGTAAGGGACCTAGTCCAAACCCTGGAGATTAGGGGTGTCCCAATACTTTTGGCCATGTAGCTGGGTATGACGCCTATACTGATGTAGGCCAAAATCATATAGCAGGTTTAACTCAGGACCTGGAGATGTTTTGATCCTGTTTGACTTATTTTGTGACTGTAACCATCTTGACTGCACTTAATTAGCTAGCAGAGGCTAATTTGCAACATAATAGCTCGTCTACATGGTAAATGAGACTTAAATAACGTTAATAAGTGTAGTTAAATACAAAAAGACTGGATGCATCCCTCTGACTATGGCATGTAGCCTGGATGTAGCTTCATTAGCTTCAGTCACTCGTTTTGACGACTCTTTCGACTACCCACATGGAGATAAGTCTGCATTTAAGAAATGAAACTGTATTTTATGTAGAAAAAAGAGCCCTGACTGATTTCCACCCTTCTAGACATCAAAACCAGGCGGTAGCATGAAGTGTTAGCCTACAAAAATGGGAGTTGTCAGGGGAAGTTTAACGAAGCGGAGGGAAAAGCACCTACCGAGTGATTCACTCCCCACATAAACACGCTGAGCACCGGGTCGCTGGCCCGGAAAACTTTCACCTTCTGCTGGACAAAGTGCTTCTTTTTGGTCTTGGTTTTTGGAGCCAGCATGACCATAGGGCCCGTGGTGCTGTGAGAGGCCATCCTTCAAGCTCGCCCGTCCGGCTGAGAGTGAAAATCTTCCTGCTCCTGCCAGCAGGAGGAACCGATTCGATTGAACCGACTCTTCGAAACAAACCCGTCGAAATGATTCACAAGCATCTCCAATTATAAATGTATAATATCACATAAATAACACGTGGTTGTATAATTCCTATTGTATCTGGAGTCCTCTTGTACCCAAACACACACACACCAGCAACACATGCCTCCCCTGAACATCCCTCGTCTCCACCTAACACACGTAAAATGCTACAAACGTATTGGAACACCTGTTTTTCAGGGTTTGGGCTAGGCTCCTTACTTCCAGTGAAGGGCAATCTTAATGCTTCAGCAGACCAAGACATTTTGGACAACACCATGCAACTTTGTGGACACAGTTTTTTATCCCAGCATGACTGTGCCCCAGTGCACAAAGCAAGCTCTGTACAGACATGATTGATGAGTTCAGTGTGGAAGAACTTGACTGGCCTGCAGAGAGCCCTGACCCCAACCCCATCCAGCACAGTTGGGATGAACTGGAATGGAGATTGCAAGCCAGGTCTTCTCGCCCAACACCAGTACCTGACTTCACAAATGCTCTATAGAATGACTGGGCACAAATCTCCCACAGGAACTCCAAAATCTTGTGGAAAGCCTTCCAAGAAGAGTGGAAGCTGTTATAGCTGCAAAAGGGGGAGCAACTCCATATTAAAGTATATGTATTTGAACGCAATATCATTTAAGTCCCTGTTGATGTAATGGTCAGGCATTTAGTGTATAATAAGAGTGAGAGTAACGGGTGATGCTTTAATAATTGTGGGCACACTCTTTGGTCTGTATGCTGAAGATAAATGAAAGCAATGGTCCACATGTGAAATGTATTGTATTGAATGAATGAATCGTTGACTCGGATGTTTGATTCATTGACTTGAATTGCTTGGCAGAATCGGTTTGTTAAAGTGATTCAAACGTCCCTGCTCTACCTCTGGCGCCTGAGCTGTCAGTCAAAGGTCGGGGAGGGCGGGGCGAACTACACACATATACACACAGACAGGTCTTTTTGATTTTTGACTCCTGGTTTCTTCTCATATGCTAGACATTTGAATCTCACACACAGCACTTACATGTTGCAGAAATTAAATGTTTTATGACGGCTGACAGAGGAATCACCAGAAGATCTCCCTGGTTAGCTCACCTGGGACGCCGTCACATGTTTTCCTGACGGACAGGTGTAGAGAACCAATGAGGAGCCGGGTCTCGGACCCACGTGACCTATTGTAGGTGGACACGTGGAGTTGAATGGTGAGTATGAGCGTGTTTCTTTTAGCTTAGCATTCCTAACATTCATCTCCTGTCACTGCGTCAGGGGTGGAACAGGTGCAGGCTACGTGGCCTTTATGTATGGTGTGCCAGAATTTATGACATCTAATGAAAATCCATATATAATAAAAAGCATTGGACAATTGAAGGTACTGAAATGTTCATTTGGGTCACACTGTGTCCAGTTAAAAAAAATACTGAAAATAGGGCTCTTTGCTAGGATATGAGAAGCTGCATGGATAACTGGATCCCTAGGATGACCAGTTTTTGTTTTTATTTTCAGAATATAACCCTCTTCTTTGTCTTCTGATCTAGATGTTGGTAAAACATTGGTTTTATATAGATAATACTTGCATGAAATGCCATCAATAATGTCCAGTTTGAATAATTTCTTGGGACGTCCATGGTATAGGTACCTTCCATTTAGTTTCTGTAACTATAGCTCCCAAATAAAACACAGTAGACCATCATGTATATGGTAATATAGCTTATATGTGCTTTTTTCCCCATGATAATTCATTTATTTTTTTTATTCATCTTTTCTTCCACCTCCTTTGCAAGGACCTGCAACCACTGGCACGCACACTGATACAAGAGGATGAGTGTGAATTGGGTGTCATCACACATTTTTTGTGCACTTTCATTTCATTTTCCCTTATGCATTTGGCGTGAGGAAAAATACATACAGACTTTAAAATGAAAATCTTAAAAAGCTGCATTACAACAGAAATAGAAACGTTGAAATCAAGCATTACGGTGATCCGTTTCGATTCTGAGCCGACAAATAGCAAGTGTTGTGAAGTAATAATCATTTAAACACGTACAGCAGTAAAGCAGTACTAATCTGGAGGGTGTGTTTAAGTGTGTGGGTTTGTTTTCAGAAATGTGCCACTAAAACCTGGTGTTTAATTTTTTTTTCTTTTTTTATGAGCGTCTCAGTAATGAAAAAAAAAATAATGCTGACAATATAAAAATACATGGCATTGTAGTTCATTAAATAAACCTGCAATTTATATATATATATATAAAATATAATATTGAAGTATATAAAAATATGCCTAACAACTTCTCTGAAAGAGTAACAGCCATCAGCGCTCAAGGACGTGTCACCCCATGTAATCTATCTACCACACACACACACACACACACACACACTCACCCATACACACACGCACACCCACTCACACACACATACACACGAAAATGCATTTATGTACAAACAATCCACTATGTATTAGCAGTCGGCGTGTCACTTTGACACAAAAGAAAGGACTGAATGTTTTCCCAAATCATGTGCACGTAGAATAATGTGTCTATGTCTCGGTTACATGGCAACAGTTCATGGCAGAAGTACGAGGGGTCTTCTAGGAAACAAGAGTAATACTCCAGAATAAATTAGACGGAAAGTTATATTTCGCTTTCATACGTAATAGTTTAAGTCAGTGTATCTCTGGAGAGGGGGGAGAGGGGATGCAAGGTTAGTGAGAAGCAAAATGGTAGCCCCATCTGATTTAACAGTATTACAGCCTACTTGGAAAGACACAAAAACACAGGCAGTGATGGCTATGGCAAAGAAAGGGACTCTACTGTTTGGGGGCCAGGGCCTTTAGCTCTTAGGGACTTTGCGGCCTACCACAGCTTAACTGTTGGCTCTGTGCTTGCGCTGTCCATGCCTGATCCACAGGGGTTTGTGGCAACTTTATGGCAGTGGGTACTGACCAGTACCTTTGGTTGGGACTGGTCAGGAATCGTTGGATGTGGGTGTTTGGTTCCCGTTATGGCGTGACTTTATCCCTGGTGTCTCCTGGCCAGGCAGTGTCCAGCGCAAGCTAAAATCATCATCCCCTCTCCCTGCGTCCCTCTGCTCCCTCTTCTTCCTCCTGGCTCAGAGCTGTGGGGCCGCTTTCCACCCGTCACTCCCCGTCGCATGGTAAGGCCCCATCCTCACCAGCGCGAGACTGCAAGGTGACCCCCAGCTCGTCCACGCACCAGCAGTGGCCACGCTGCATGCCCTTAGAGGAGCGACACTGTGGAACACAGGGGACACATGCTCAGCAGAACTCTGGAGCAAGAGTAGCCTATCATAATGATGTCTAGAAACATTGGTAAAACGAATAGACAGACTTTAGTGTCAAGTGCCCATTTGTCATACGTGAACAGCGAATTGTTCACCAAGTGAAGCAGTGGGAAGGTAGGAACGCAGCGCCCGGGGAGCTGTGTGTGGGGACGGTACTTTACTCAAGGACCTCAGTGGAGCCACTAGCACTAGCTCAGTGGTGCCACCAATTTTAGTCTGTTTATTTTTATTTTATTTATTTTAATCTGTCTATTTTATTTTTCTTTTTATCTTAATTTTAATGTATTTTATATGTGATTTAATTTATTTTGGCTTTTATTCTATTTCTGATACACTTTGGTAAACTTTGGTTGTGTGTAAAGTGCATTATAAATAAAGTTGCCAAGTTGCCAGTCCAGGGATTTGAACCCAGGACCTTCCAATTCCAAGGGCAACCACCAGGCCACCAGCTGCCCCAAGACCGTAGCCTTCAAGATGGTTGGTAATACTGTGTTTAGCTACATATCTACTCCCTTTAGTTCATCTTAACATATATGTCAGTGTCAAGTCTAATTGAGATGACCTTACAACTTGAGATGACTTTACAACTTCCCACAGTTGGAGGCAAGTGGGTCATTGTTAAGGCATGCAGTTTGTGCAATGCTAATTCTGTGCTAACTCCTGGTTTACAAGCTCCCATTGCTTACATCAGAATCAGAGCTCTGAGACAAAACAAAACAAAAGAAAAACAAATTTCAAACATCCTGGCTGATGTTTGACATTAGGCCGAAACTCTAAATGTAATTTTACATTTTAACTGGTATATAAAGTCCATGAGATGGAAGGTTTTTTTCACAAGTAGTACTTCAAACGTAACTGCATCTGTGTAAAGTGTGGCCATATCAAGTAATGCTTGATGTTTAGGATATAGACCTGCTATATCAATCACAGTCTTTCAGTCCAAGCGCAAGTCTTTGGCTTAAAGGTTCTAGACTGAAAAATGATCTGGCATGTCTCTTGCTTGAAAACTAGATCATAAGGACATTTTTCTGTTATGATTTTATGTTGTGCAGGACTATTTCCAGGACAGGATACTAGTTAGCTACCACTAGCTTGAAAGAGTGCGGTGCATTTTTGATATGCAATAGAAGATCAAATAATAAATCAAATGAATAAAAATTGCCCAACCCACAGCTGCAAATGCCCCCCTAATCGGGGAAATCTAGTGCTGAGCCTGCTGTGAACCTATAATTGAACCCCATGTCATAGAGTGAGAAATAATGAATAATGAATTTTATTAATGATTTTCTATACAATGCAGGCCCAAATACCCACAGGCCTGTTTACCGCTTTTTGACCAGTGTATTTTAGAGGCCGATTTCAAAACTGTGGTCGTGTAATTCATTGTTTCTCCACATAAACCTAATATATCATCCTTGAAATAGTATTAACAAAAGAGAAATGTATTTCTGTCATTTCAAAATTTAATGAAAACCTCAAGCCAGCCTGAACCAACTGTAAGTTTGACTGTTTCAGGCAAATAGTTTTATTCTTCTAGTTGTTTATCTCCTAAAACATACATTTATGTCATTATAATTGTGAGAAGTTAGGATGAGCTGATAATTTACTTTAAGCTCGTGTTAATGTACGATGATTCAACAGCAATAACATGAGCTAGTTTCTAATGAGTTTAGTCAGACAAGATAGCTTAGGCTAGCCTAACAGAAATCCACGTTGAAGGTTATTTTTTCATTTGGGTGTTTGAAACATAAATGGTGTTGAATTAAAAGAAACTCAGAACATTTGAGTGGTAAGTTGTTAATGTACATCCAATAAAAGCTACCTAGCTAGCCTACGTTAGTGTTAACTTTGGTCCAAACTTGCTGCCGTAAGTGACGCAACTGTCACTGCTACAGCTACTTGAGAGAAGAAGAACCGTAACATTTTTGTGTCATTATATTTGTGATAAATGTGCTTTCGCATTGTGAAAGTCATTTTCTGTTTTCATTTGGGTGAAAACATCATAGTGAATGAAATTTCCTAAACTATTATTGATGTTTACAGACCTATAAGCAAAAGCAAAAGATGGCTTAGTGATTTAACAGTAGCGAAATAACAAGCTAATAGTAGAAATATTACAGCGAACTGTTTAGGCACACATCATTCATAATCTGGCTAGTTCAGCACCTACTTGATGTTTGATAACCTTTAGCTTGGAACTTACAAAATGTGGTAATCTTTAATGACTAATGTATTTCCTATATGATTAGCGTATGATTTGGGTTTGGTTTCAGAATTAAGCTACTGAAGAAACATCTGAATCTTGAAGAACCTTGTGGGGTTTTTTTTCTTTCTGAAGGACATGCTTAGGGACTGATATAAGAGAATATAAAATATTTTCTGCAATTGCTCTGTGAATAATCATAGTCAAACCAAGGCAAGCCAAAATATTTTTCACCCACGAAAATGACTTTTCAAACCATCCAGAACTGAAATGTTGGTTCTTATGTTACATCTAAATAACATTTTTTGTTACTTTATTAAAAATGGTAAATTTTATCTGATTACAAAACTCAGATAAACAATGTAGTTGATCATTTAAGACATATTTAGTGTTATTTTTGTTGATATGAAGCTATGAGTGTAATATAATTAACGTGCATACCCAAAAGCAGGCTAACTGTTAAAACACTGTCTGAGTTGTAGTGGTGATTTTAGTTGGGCAAAATAAACTGGAAGTGGGCTCATTTAGGACCACTGTTGGTGACCACTGGTATAAGGAAGACTGAATTGTGGCTTTAACCTGATAGTCTGTACCTGCTTTTTTCTGTAGTAGCCACGAGTGTCACAGTTGGGGATGTAGATGTCACGGTCAGACGGGAAGACGGTGAGCTGAAGACCCTGCAGCACGGCATTGAGCAGCTTCCGGCATGGAGCCTGTGGAGGAAATGAAAGCACAGAGGGAGAGATGGTAAATATGAAGCAAAGAGACAACCTCTCGCATACCCGTCTGATCAAGAATGTGATAAGATACGTCCAGGCTTCATTCTGTTGAAGCATCAGGGATCCCATAACACTCCTCCTGGCCCTTTACAGCTGTGAGAGCTTTTTTCTTCCTTTTTTTTAAGGTTTCTGGGTGAAACAGCTGTTTCTGCTTTGCTGATAATAGTCAAAAAGGGGTGAGATAGACCATGAGACACTTTGGACAACAATCTTGGGAAATGATTCATGGAAAATGACGGTCTTTCCGTCATCAGCAGAGCATTTAAGTGTTCAAATCTTGCTCACTCAGCACCAGTACTGCAATGGACATATGATAATAGGGGACATTTTAGAAGGTGAGATTCATGGGCAGATTGAAATTCCCCATGTGAGTAAGATCAGTCATGGGGGAAAGAGTGGAAAATAAACAGTAATGAGAAAAAGAGCTGCTGTAGAAATGAACTATGGAATGACAAGACTAACCTTTTCAATTTCACCACTGTGTGAAGGATGTGGACCTGTAAATGCAAGAAGATTGCAAAGGTTTATAAATGCATTTCAAGAAACCATTGCATACAAATGTATTACTCAGAATGAGAATGAATTAACCCTTGCTTTTTTCTGCTTGATTGCAGTAACTCGTAATGAACAGTAGATGGAGATGGCTGCTGTATGAATCAGCACCATTAAAATGTGAGTGACACACACACACACACACACACACACAAATGATCTATATCTGCCTGTGTCTTTTGGTTAATTTCTGTGTCACAATGAGATACTCAAGCACTTCCGTAGCCCCCCTGACCTATGAAACACATATGGTTACTTACATACACACACACACACACACTTATGGTATACACACACTTGCACACACACATATAGACATACAAGAACAATGACAGCAAGTGATCTGTTAACCATCAGCACAATTGCACCACCCAAAAGCCTCAACTCACAGAAATGCTTTCATACCACAGAGGAATTTATTGTCATTGCATGCAAACCAGCAGCTATTCCTGGCGTTTTTATGCTCCTGCCCTTCCTCCACTAACATTTCTGTCATCCTACCAGCGTGCTGGACGAGGCGAGCGCTTGCCAATGCGTCCCTGGAACCTGAAACACATGCTGCTGCTATTTGCCGGAGCGCTTAAAGCGGATTATGCCGGTCATTCTCATGCTGCATGCTGCCCCGCAGAATGATAGAGCACAGTAAGAGGCTGCGCTGTACCAGCGGAGCTGTGGAAGAGCACGGCCAGTGCGGTCAAGGCAGGGCGAGGCTAGAAACCCTGGATCCTTTGAGAAAAACTTACAAAGTAACCAGAGCTGGTAAATCTCTGACTTTATGGTCATTTGATTTGACTGTGATTTGTTAAGAAACAATCTGATGCTTCATGACATCTCACATTTCACCACCTTTGATTTTCCTTTGGGTAGCTTTCAGTGTTACTCACTTAATTCACAAATAGATGAACTGTCTACACAATAGTGCAATACAGACACAAAACTGTACACTCAGCTTTATTGACAAAAATGTATGCTTCATTATTCTTAACATCCATCCATCACGATGAATTTGGACTTTTTACACACCTTGAAGTAACGCAGTATTATAGTTAAGAATGGTATCTATATATGTTCCAGGGGCCATGCCTAACTTTTGGCCCCCTGAACCATTTCCCCTCCTTGTTTGCAAAAAGGGCAAGAGGTGTCCTAAGGACTTTACCTGGAGGGTGCGGTCTCTCGGTGGGACTCATCTTGTTCTGCTTGCCGCAGACACCCCTGCCCTGCAGCAGAGCCTGGAGTGGGCTTTGCTCCCTTGGAGAGGGCATGCAGCGCAGGCCCTTGGCGCAGCCCAGGGTGTACACCCCACACGGCTCCCCCAAAGCCAGGACGACCGTGCTGGGCGTTCCCACGTGGTCCCGAGAGGCCCGGCCTGCACCCAAGGGGTCTTTGCAGGATGGGCAGAGCTTGTGGGGGCCCAGCCGGGTGGCCACGGTCCAGGATCCGCAATGAGCCACCAGCAACAGGACGACAGCGGTCAAGTTGGAGAGGAAAGGCATCTTCTTGCGCTCTGGTCTCAGGAGGTTCTCCATGCTCCCTCGTACGCTCGTATGGACGTGGCCGATGCTATTTCTGGATGTCTGTGTTCCTCTTTCTCCCCCCCCAAGTCTCTGTTTTCCTTACACGTTCCTCAGCTTCAGCTTCAGCTTGGTGCTCAGCCCTGTTCAGTCGTGCGGCAGCCAGAGGGATACGATCCGAGAGTGAGGGAGGCTTTTAAAGATCAGAAAGGCGGTGATAGAGAGCGAGAGAGAGAGAGAGAGAGAGAGAGCACAGTTATGACACCTTCAGGGGCTGGGACTGGGAGAGAGAGAGAGACAGAGAATGAGCAAGGGAAGGAGGGAGGGAGAGAAAGAGAGAGAGGGGGGGTAGAGAAAGAGAGATTATTTTTCCTTTCAGAAATGATCAAGCTCCAGCTCCAGCTTTTCTTCACCTATAACTGCATGTGGAAATACTCCTTTACCCAGCTTGTGTCAAGCATTGCACACTTCTGCATCATATATTAAAATGTCAGACCATTCTGGCAAGGTTTGCCATGGTAACACAATGAGGGCGAGGGATTTGGTTTCTCTCATGACTTCACACTTTAAGAGTTGCACCACCAACTTTAAGGGCGTCAGAAAGGTTGGCTGCTGCACTTTATTGGCTGTAGAAGAGCAAAAGTGCCAGAAAGGGGATGCATGTAAACGGATATGTAAATACATGAAGATCATATGACTGAATTACCAAGAGGGATGCAAGGCTTGCATTTGTAATAACATTTCTGAGCATAGAAACACAGCATACACAACTTATCACTCTTTTATGATGCACATGCTGCTACATGCAGAAATGCACATCCATGTTACACTTGTTCTTGGATACTGTCTCAGAGTTTCTGTGTTTTTTATAGACTGGTGGCATATTTATTTATTTTGAACTGCTGCTGATCTTTTGGAACAAAAACATTTACCTTGTACCAAAATATTCTGGGATGTTAAAATAAATGACCTTGTACCAAATTGCAATTTTTTTACTTCTAGTTTAGAGTTTATAGTCTATATTATATAGCTCTAGATTAATAGCTGAGAATACAGTAAAGTTCACTTTGACTTTGACTTTAACTTTGATCTGTGCTGTAGCAGAACATTTTGGTGATAAATCTGATGAGATGCTACTGCTTTCTGCTAAAGAGATGCCACGTCTCTGTGTTTGTGAGACTAAGGGATGGCATTGCAGACAGGAAGCCTTTGGTCACCTTAAAGTTCATGCTGGAGAAAAAAGGCATCATCTGGATAATAGTGGGCAGTTTTTTCCATGGAATGAGCACAAGACGATCCATTCCAGCAGCTAATAATGCAATCCATCTATCCGCTCAACCCTTTCAGTCTGTCCTCCAGTGGGAGATTTGGTGACGATTTCCTTAACCCGAATACCACAAGGCCTGGACTTTGGATGAGCCTTCATCTACTGCAACTAACAAAATTAGCAAAAGCGCCATTTTATAGACAGTGCTACTTAGACTGCTGCTTTATAATGAATGTGTCTAGATTTGGAAACAGGTGGGTCTGCTTGAAATGTTGTTTTTCTGTCTCAACCCTGGCCACAAACTAGGGTCTTTTAAAATCTGTTATGTTTATGACAGTGATGCTTTCAGTTCATAAGCATCCAGGAGGGTCTTGTTAGGATAAACTTTGAGTTTATCGCAAAGGAGCACAATTTTTTTCTATATCAAAGCTATGCTGGTAGGAGTAGAAGCAAACAGGAGTTAGATGATTACGTAACCATATTGACATGTGTGGTCCTCGCACCCCTCAAACAAAGACATGTTTGGCCCTGGCCTAGCCACTGTGCTGTTCAAGCGAAATGTAAGCAAGACTATTGCTTTCAGTTAAACAGCTGTAAGAATCCTGATGCAGAACTTCTCTGAACTCTGGGAAACCCCATTAGGCTGAGGTTCTCAATCTCTCTCTTTCTCTCTGTCTCTCTCTCATTCTCTGCGCAACGTGTTCTTATTAAAAATGATTAATCTTGGCAAATGGAGCAAAAATCACCTGCTATCCTGCATTCCCATCTACGGCCCACAGCGCAGCCCAGCCCCATGCTCAGCTTCTACGTTTTGTCAGCAGAATGTTCCAAGAACAGTGCCAGGCTAGTGGAAGCTATTGGGGGTTGTCTTTTCCAAACTTGCGCCCTCAACCTCTGCCCATGGGGCAGTGGGAAAACATCAACCCTTTTCCTCAAATTCTCCTCTATTTCACTTAACAAACGTCCGTCTACCCACTCAAAACGGTCAACAGTCCCTGAACAGCATCTTAAATAGTCTTTTCCATACGTACCACACATTCACACACCAGCCTGCCCTGCAGGTGCCCTCTTTACTACTGGGCTCTAAATCCTTGGCACCTGTGGTTATGGGTCCATGTGCTGTAAATCAGTTTTTAGCTGCTCAAATGTGGCAGGGTTTGCACCAGACCCTGTCAGCTGCCTGGAAACACATCACCAGCCAGAATGGAAACTGGAAGATTATGGTTCAACTGGAAAATGATGGGTTTTTTAAAGGTTAGCACAGATTCCACATCTAAGCATTAAGGTTTTTTCTAACTAGTATGTCTCATTGAATCAGTCAGATTGAGATATTAGATATTAGACATTTGAAAGTCTTTGTTTTTTGAGTTTATCATGGGTATAACATGCATGATAAGACATGCAAATGTCTAATATATAATATCCCCCC
>JBBPCY010000136.1:4428362-4442902 GCA_037974405.1 Brachyalestes nurse
CACACGCACACACACACACATTTATATATTATTTTGAATGTCTATGTCACGTTTGAATGTCTGCTCTATAGTGCATGTGTGTGTTGAGAAAAACTGGGGCCTGTCAGCGAGGTGGATTTGGAACTGAAAAGCATCATGTGTGCGTGCATTCGAGCCATCAGCTTCTACCAAAGACGCAAACAAGGCTGCCCTTCTCAACCTCACTGATTGAAACAATTATAATCTCAGGGAATGTTATGGGCTGCTTGTTTTTGGTCAGCAAAGATGAAAGGCACGTTTGACGTATTGGAAAAAGCATCATTCTTTGTGCAATATGGTGTTAGAATTCCACAAAACAAAAATATCCTGTTTTTTTTTTTTTTGCAGTTCTCTAATACTTGAGTCCTCCTCTGAGGATTCAGTGTCATTGTTGAATCTTGTTGAATCACAAATGACCTACATGTGCTATCTGTGAAGCATTTTATTATGAATTTGTGTATAGATGGCTCTGGAAATCTACTCTTCCATTCATTGTCATAAATAAAAGTAGTCTGATCTAAAACAATGGTCTCCATCAGTTAGCTATCAGGCAGATGTTTTATAAATTGAACAAATTCAGTATAATTTCTACTATATGTAGGGTTTAACATCCTATAAAGATTGCTGCAAAGCAACAGCATGGAAATGTTTAAATAACCTGCAGCCCTTACCTCTACCTTGTAATATCTGTGTCCATGAATGTACTATAAGATAAATGCTGAAACCAAGTTTACAAACATATTCTCACTATACAGCAGATCAAGTTGCATTTAAATGCTGTTAAAGACAGCTTTGGGATTTAACAAGCTAGATCCAAAAAAAGGAGACAATGCAGTTTTAGTATGTGAGTAGTTGGTGCATTGTTTTATATGTGGGTGTTAATTCTGTCAGTCTCTCAGGTTCGGAGAGGATCATCTTTGTAGAAACATGGACTGTTGTCTATCCTACTGAGTATTTCCTTGACAAGCTCTAAGTAGCTATATAAAGCACTGCTTTATATTAAGAGTTTTTAAATGACATTCTCTTGCTTCCTTACCGTAGTTACCAAGGGAACTCTGATGAAGTTGGCTGCTATGTGGCTTCGCGACCTTTGTCAAAGGGAAACTGCTACTTTGAGGTAAGTGCCTTTAGGAGAGCATTAAGAGACTATTCCTCTGGTAACGCCAGTGTTGTATGAATTAGCGTTTTCATCGTTACTGAAACCAACTCCATTAGTCTTATTTTTTCCTTGCTCTGAAATTTGGTTCATTTTCAAGATTAAACCCAGGTTTCTTTCAAGTAAAACCAAAAGCCCAGGTTTGACAGCAGTGCAAACATATATTTCCATTCGTTGAAAGTTGGAAACAGAACTGAGATGTAAATTGGCCTTGGAAATCACATAATAATGAATATCCTGCCACATGTTGTTTTTTTTTTTTCCTTTTTCTGGCCATTCAGAAAATTGGTTTCCCTTGTCGTCCTGTAATAAGAGCCTAGATATCTTCCACTGGAGTCATGGAACACAGAGCTCAGGTTTTTCTGTAAACTTTAGAACATGGTGATTTGGAACACGCTGTCGGAACACAGCTAAATGATCCGTACTCGCACACCATGTTCTTAGTTTCTTGGGCTTCTTGTGCTTACTGGTTGGAGTGTGTTAGGACAGTGGGTAATGTTATTTTTTTGTCAATGTTTTTGTCAAATCACCATTATTGAAAACTTTTTCCAGCTACAAAATGAACCAGCAAATAAAGTGGTGCTATATTTAAAAAAGGGCTAACTGTGAATACAATTTTTTAAATTTAACGTTCATTAAAATGAAAATACCAAACAATTAGTTAAAAATAAATTAATAATATGATTATAAATCAACTGTAAGTTTGCACATCAGGTCACTTTGCACACTAAGCTCCTTTGCATATCCATCTACCTCATACTTAATTTTTTTCTGCCCCTTTGCACATTTCTTTCATTACAAATGCACAGCTTATATTTATCCATATCTGCACATCACACTTGTCTTCACTTACTTATTCGTATCTTGTTCTATTTTTATATATTTCTTTATTTTATTTTCTTGTTTTTTTTTATTTATTTTTATTTTAACCTAACTCTGCATTTTGTGTGGACAGCAAAGAAGAATTTCATTGCACGGAGAAATGCTATTTTTCTGTACATATGACAATAAACGCTTTAAATCTTGAATCTTGAATCTATATAAAGTGTTGTCATCCATCCAGCTACATGCTACAATGCATGTTTTACCATTACTGTACACTGGTTAGTGTACAAACTCTTTGTAACTTATTTTAACCTGTATTTCAAATGCATTTCTGCTGATTGAGGAGTTATTTGATTTAATACAGCGGTTATTAGAGCTCCACGGGTTTGATCTTTTGCATCTTTTTTTTTTTTTGTCTTTGGTTAGAATTCGGTTATTGCTTTTTTTTTTTTTTTTTTTCTTCGTTCCTGCTAACTTTCTCCAAACACACACAACATGAACACACTTTTGATTACTCACAAAGATGTATTTACACCTCGTAGGTTAGGGCACTTTTAGACCATTTATAACCAACCTATCATACAGGTAAGGTCTGCAGGCATACAGAGTGTAGCCCAGCAGCCTTTATTAATGGAAATCTACCAATAAAGGACCACCACTGAACAAATGTTAGAAGGCCATTCTAAGGAAAGTAGTGACTCAGATATGGTAGTAGGATGGTAGTGGATACATCTGGTACCAGGGACAAAAATCCACCCTTTTTTGAGGTAATGGAATTTGATTGTGTTAGTGTTATTATCATTTAATCAGAATCATTATGCTCTCCACCATGTTCCTTTTCTCAGTATTTTTTCAGCCCTGCAGTTACTGCAGTTACTCAGCAGTCCTAACTGTCCTCCCTTTCCTCAGGCCTTCAGTTCATTATCAGCATGCTAACGTCTAAAGCTCCAGCAGCAGTCAGGAATTGTACTGGGGAAACCTGTAAAAGTGAGATCCCATCCCAGAAAGAACAAAGAAAGTATGTTGTTTCTACCCATTAAAAAGATCAAAGCAAAGAGGGAAAAAAACATTGTCAGTGATCCTTACAATGCTCCTTTTCTAAAGTAGTCTATGTAAGAATGTGTTGTCTACTTCACATCAGCTTCATTGCATCAAGTAATCAAAGGTACACTGAGGTAGACAAAGGTAGATCATTAGGTTTAAGTTTTATATTTGCTGTCTTCTGTTGTTGTTTGGGTTTGAAATCTTTCTATGTGAAATCTTTCTTTGTTTTTCTGTGGGCATAAAAATTAAAATGTCTCTTTGTTGAGCTATTGACCCTCATTTTGTCATCAGAATGAAATGCCTTGAACAAAAACAATTTGGTCCAAGAAGACCATGCACTTAGTGACCTACCTTTTTATTGAACAGCCTTTTTAATAAAACCTTTTTAAAGTCTTTAGACATAAGTAGATGAATGATATGTGCAGCTGTGCAGTGTTCCAGTAGTTCTGACAAGTACACATGATCTATACTTATTTGTATTGGTGCATGATTTAGTACAACAACCATGAAGTAATGTCACATTACCCACCCCTAGAATACAAGCAGGGAGTTTGCAAAACAGCCAAGATCTTTCTGTGGTTCTCCAGAACATACTGCAGTTCTTGATGCAGACGTATGAGCTTTACCTGTCCTCAGACATTTACCATGAAATACAGTTTGGGGAAGAAAGAGGATCCAGGTGATTTAATACGGGAAAGCCTGCAAGGTTTGGGCTGTAAATTAAGTTTTGGGAGAGGGCATGCACTGTATGATTTATTGAGCTGGGCTGAGGCCGTCTGGATGAGAGGCAGCTTCTGCTGGGCTGCTGGCAGCACAGCCTGGTTTGATGGACTTCCTCTCCTGGGCATTGGTGCTGGAAAGTAACACCCCGTCCATTATCCTTCTGTACCGCACTTGCATGAATCCCAGCGCTCAGCCCTTCTCACCTCGCTGCCGCATCCCTCACTGAAGCTCTGACTTATGCCACCATCTCAGGTTCAATATTAAGGTCATGAGCAGCACATCAAACCTTCAAAACTTAGGAGCTTGTCTTCTTTGACATCTTGCTATAACTTAATCATCAAGCTGTCAAAGTACTGTGCACTGGTTTGACTGGTTTGATCGGATACCAGTAACATGAATGAATCCAGTCCTTTAATGAATATGGCCTGTAATAGCACACTCTTTCCCTGTATGTTTTTAAATTGCTTTCTTCGTCTTTGAGTAGTTTGAGAGCGATAGCTTACTTTTAGATCTTAAATAAAGTGTTTCACTTACAAACAGCTCTTTTTAAAGCGTAGTCGTTTTTAAAGAAATATATATAGTAGGTTTCCGTATCTGTATCACGAAAAAATAGGTATTGTGTACAAATAAATAATTTAAATAACACGTTGGCGCGGTCATCAAGAGATCGCCAGTCGCCAGTGGTGCCACAGCCATCCGTGACCTGTAGTCAAATGCTAGGTCTGTGAGCTGACACAACAGGATTGACAGTCAATGTTCTCTTTCAAACATGGCAGTTCATAAAGATGTGATGGTGCTTCATGTAACTCAGAAGAAGGACTTGGTCGAATTGGAGACAACTAAAGGCAGAAGATCTGAAAAAATGAAAACCAAATCAAATAATAATAGTGTATTAAACTAAAACAATTCTTCAGATGAAAAGAAATGATATTTTATGCCAATTTCAACCGCAAAAAGCATTCCTTGTCCACTTTTTACACTGAACCCAGTTAATATTGGTTTGAATTATTATTAACGCTCTCGCTCTCTCTTCTAGAAAAGTCCAGAACGGCCGTTCTGCCGCGCTGAATTTAAATCTCTCTCTCTCTTGCTCGCTCGCTCACTCCCCTTAAGGATTCTTAAAAAAACCTGAAGTTAAGTAAATGTGTTAATGCGATAATAACACATTACCGTGCCCAACCCTAATTCTTATATATGTTTTTTTATTGCCCTCGGTGTATTGTTTTTATTTTATATCACCGAAGTTATGAATGTTCCATCATGAGATGCAGCTCCTTGCAGGAGTGCTCATGTTTGGGCTCTGATGAGCGGATAGCTGGTTATAGCTCTTTGCTAAAATTCCAAGTGTGTATTTCGATGGTTGGTCATGATTTCAGTACTACAGGCTAACTCTGAATTACTCACCACCAGATGACATTGGGGACTCTATACCAAACATGCAGTGGCCATTCTTACCTGTAAATAAACTACTTTTTTTCAATGTTTCCACAACAAAGAGAAAAGAAAAGGGTTGCGCTTTACAAAAAGATTACACTTGATTTATAATCAGGTTGATACTTAGGTTGTATGCACTTTATAAATTATTAATAAGTCATACACAAGTTATAACAGTTATCACAAATTGATGCATACTCATTATTTGGCAAGATTCTCAGGCAGAATGGTAAACTACCAACTGTCAGGGATTTGTTAACCTACTACTGCTATTGAAATAACTGATCGTCAAATAGTGAGTCTGCAACAAAGTATGACAACTGTTATAACTGCTTATTAATGATTCATAGTGTACCACCTAATTAACAACCTGATTATGAATCATTTATACGGATCATTTATATCATTTAAAAGGGTCTTATTGTGAAGTGGAACCACGAAAAGCTAGATGTCCTCAAAATTTCATGTGCAGTGTAGTTATCCTCTTTAAGGATACTCTGTAAATGCAGTTTAACTAGCAATAGCCCTCCCTATTTTGATAGGTGTGACAGTGTGGCACCAGAGGAGGGAATCAGTCATGTTTTCATGTCCAAGATGCTTGGTTCTCACAAATGAGTTTGACATTTTCAACCATGAGTTGAGTTTGCTCAGTGGGTTCAGTTCACGTGGGTGATGCTGGGCGTCCGATTGTGACGCACATTTCAGAGAGAATCTCTTGAACCAAGGGGAGACTGGAAGCGTGAATTTTTTATTTATTTTTTTCCCCGTAAAGGTCATGTGCCTGGTGGAATATGCGTCAGTGGCACGCTCATGTTTCCTTGTTACACTTTCACAGGAGTTTCATTTCACCTTTTTTGGCCCCCAAGCAAAAGCCCGCTCGCCCAGCACACTTGCGCGTACGCTGCCGAAACCTAGCTCTTTCAGCTCTTTCTCTTGTTTAAACAACCTCATTCACTCAAAAAAAGAACCCTCCGCCGTGATCTAAAGCCTGTTTTTTTAGGGAACTTGCATGTGCGTGTGTGAATCAATTTTGTCCTTAGTCAAGTGGAAATTTTCTCTATTAGCCTAATTGATTATTTTCTCTGGAAGCATGGGATGGAATTCTGCAGCCGCCGAGTTCATGGCAAGGTTCTGTTTTGAAGGATGGTGTGTCTTCGGCGTTCATGGCACATTAAATTCGCAGTAGGGCACTTATAGAGTGAATGGCGAACATTAATATTTAGGAAATGCTTTTAGGATTTACAGTAGCTTCATAAAGCTTGGAGAGAAAAATCCTCGAAAGAGTCAACAGGAGAGAAGGGGAGGGGTGGACTTGGCCTTAAACATGCAGTTCAGGAACCTGAGGAGACTCACTCTCAGGCTATGAATAAGCTTTGGCTCTGAGTGTAGTTTAGTTTGTGAAGCAGGAAGAAGTAGATGGCCAGCAGCTGTATAGCGGCCATCCTGCTGGAGTTGGCTACAAATATTAGGCCATGTGGAGTGGGATCTCATGAGCAATGAATTTTTACCTTTGTAAGAAAAAGGAGAAATATGTTTGTGTGGTTGCTATAAAACCAGTTTTGGAGAATATGGCTAAAAAAGTTTGTGTTTATAAAAAATAAAATAAAATAAAATAAATCTGCTTGCAGTGTGGTGTTGAACCAGTGTCTCTTCTGACGCTCATCATTCAGCACACACCATGTTTTACCACTGAACCACAGAGGAGGACATAAGACTGCTGTCTCTTACCAAGCCAATTATGGTTAAGGATGGCTGAAAATGGGTGGAAAGGCTTCTCTAGCTGCAAGTGGGTGGGAAACGCGAACATAGCCGTGTTCACGGCTGATCATTTTTAACTGAATCGCAACAAAGTTTGACGTAGTTTTTTTCATAATTGACCGGAGCTTTAGTGTTGCAAAGTCTGTTTGAGTCTGCTGTGTGTTTTGCTTCCCAACACTGAATTGTTCTTCCGTGTTTTGTCACTTTCCAGCTGCCATAGCCGTGATGTCACAGACTTGCTTTCCGCTGCACAGGTTTTTAAGGCGACTCAATCTGCTCATATATTCCAGAGGCGATCAGAAACCTGAATACATTCGCAATACACCAGATATTAACAGACAGGTGCCAAATTCCAGCTATAAAAAGAGTATTAATAATAATAAAAATAAAACTTAAAAACACACATATTAGTTGAAAGTAGTCCGCAGTCACACTAATTAGTTGAAATACAGGCAGAAAAAGTAAACAATAAAAGGAAGTGATTCTGATTTGTATCCATAGACTTCCAGTGCAGTTGTTCAAGACTAGGTTCGAAAGTGTTGTTTTTTTTTCCCTGCCCCTTTTATGCACCTTCTGCATGGTAGGGCATGGTCGGACATATTGCACTGTTATGTTTTGCATACACGGAGTTAAGCAGTAGCTGGGAGGTCACATTCTTAATAGCAGGTTACTTGCCGTGACTCCTTCCTATGACTCAGCTAAGCTTTTCTAGGACCTTAGGTCTGTTATTCCTGGCAACCTCTCTCTTAGAATATACACAGCCTCTGGCACTTTCTTAGATACCCCTCCCATCATCCCCTGTTGTGTTAAACATGTCAGTCGTACTACTTATTAGAGCTCAAATCGCAGTGCTAGTGCTGATAAACTCCATTCACACGTGGAGTGTTAAGGTGACTCACTAATTGCCTTTTCTGAGAAGTTAATCACAATCATTTTCTACATAAAAAAGACAGTTTTCAGTTTCTCAGAGCACAATTTATGCCATATTTGATCTTTTAAACTGAGAGTGAATATAGGCGCAGTTACATTCCATAGTTATTTGTTTTCAAGTGCTTTTTTCCCAGGGTAATAAACTTCAGAAATGCCTTTAACTTGGTCTTTAACAATTTCTTTTAGGTTTATTTATTTGTTAATAAAGTAGCTCATGCTAAAATGCATAAAAGAAACATGAACTTTGCTTGATTGAGTACACGATTCTATATAACTAAAGGCAGTTTTGTGTGCACATACACAAGTGTAATGAATCATTTCACATTTGTACAATATAAAGTTTGCTAGAAAGTAAAAATATGTAGGCAGCAAGGCTTGTACTTTCATTTTAGTTGCATAAACTAAACAATTAAACTGCTGATCGCAGTGATTTCTTGGATGATCAACAGACCTAAATTTATCTAGTGCTGTCAAAGTTAACACGTTAAATGTTGAGCTATAAACACCACAGATTTTTATAAAGCCATTACTTTGTTTTCCTAGTTTTATCATTCGGATTAAAGCCCAGCTGTTCACTTTTGAAAGATTTGTTTAGAGTCAAATTTGAGTATACAGTGTGACTAATTGCGATTGACTACACAAAATTATTACACAGACACAGTCTTTGTCTGTTCCCTTATCAATTCCTGATCAAAATTCTATGTGTCAAAGGGAGGCCTACACAGGTTTTCAGCAGCAACATGGCTGTTTTATTATCTCCCTGTCCGAACATCATGTAGAATACCTGATAGTGTTTAAACATTTTCAGTTTAATTTTTTATAATTAATGCATTTTATAATCTCCAGCTGAAGAGTTCATGTAGCATCACCTGGTGTGGAGACAGTGCGCTGATTCACTGAACGAGCTTATCGGGTGTTTGTAGTTTTGAGCTGTAAAAACAAGAACTTTCAGATGGTTGATATTAAAGGGACATTAAAGTTTTACATCAAGACACTTGAGTTTTTGCAGCATGCAACTGTCAGAAAAACATGCTGTCATTGACTAACTATGTCTTTCATTTTGCTTGCTTAAAAACTTATCCCCATCCCTTCCTTACTTCTGTCTTAACTTATGACTTGTCATGTGTTGTTTAGATATTGTCTGACAGGTGTTGTTTAGGAGTTTAGGAGTACAGAGCATTTAGGTGTACCGAGCTTGCAGGAACTTGGTGTAACAGTAGATGTTGATTGTAAGTTTAGCTTGCAGGTTTAAGAAACAGATGTAGACTACCTGAGCACTGATGTACGTCGCTCTGGATAAGAGCGTCAGCTAAATGCCGTAAATGTAAATGTAAATGATAAAAGGAATCAGTAACCTCAGAGGCATATGACTGATGAATCTGATAGTTTGTAACTGGTTCTCAACTGGAACTGGTTTTCAGTTCCCATCTGAACCACAGCCAACTCAACGTCACTGTAGGGCTCAACACACTTAACTGCCAACTGCTGTGTCAGCTAACGGCCTCCTTACTAACCATCATCACGCTGAGTGATTGGGGGAGAGGGACGGAGCAAAGTCAGTTGTGGTCATGGACTACCAGCCATGAATGCTGAATGTTTGTCTCCTCACTGCACAAGTTGTGGAGCAGAATCAACAGTTTTAAACCAACTTCACATATAAAGAGAACCTGGTTTTAAAAGGATTTTGCAGGATTGTGCTGAGATGTGTTTTTGCACTGCAGGTGACCATCATGGACACGGGTGTCAGGGGGACGATTGCTGTGGGACTGGTACCTCAGTACTACAAGCTTGACCATCAGCCTGGCTGGCTGCCCCACTCCATAGCATACCATGCTGATGATGGGAAGTAAGTTATACAAAATGTGCCTTTTTTTTTTAAAGACAATGGTTAAAATATTACATTTTGATTTATTGATTATCACCTAAAATCCCTGGTCATGTTAAGGTAGATTTTTGTTTTTTTTTCCTTAAATAATTGACCAGGTAGATGGTGGTGCATTTTAACATTTTACGTTAATGATGTTGGCTTTTTAACCTGATGTTTTTGTTTTGCTGTTTTTCTGTTAATGATAAACACTTCCTGCTTTCTCAACCCCCACCTTCCAAAGGAACAGCTAATCAGATGTCTCTCCTGTCCTCTTCAGGCTTTATAACGGCAACCCTGTTGGCCAGCAGTTTGGCCCCAAATGTAACCGCGGTGATCGGATAGGCTGTGGAATCTATGCAGACACTTTTGATGCTGGACTCACGACTGTGTTTTTCACCAAGAACGGCAAGGAGGTGAGTCACTCTTGCACAGAACAGAGGCCACAACAAACACCCTGCGCTTTTGAACCTGTTGTAGGGCAGATGGGTGTACGTGAATGTAAATAGTTCAAAGATTATTCTTATTAGATGAATATCAGTTCTGCATTACCTCGGTAATGTTGTTCTTGAACGACTTGTTCTCTCGGATGACGGCTTCCTGGCCCTTTTTTCACTGTTCAGTATTTCCTGTATGTGGCTGCCTTTTGAAAAGCAACTTCTCAGAAATGAACAGCAACTTCAAATGAATTAGATTATGACAAAGTGTGAAGTTATTTGGCGCTTGCATTTGGCCCACGTTGATATCCTCCCTGTAGTGTAACAAAGAAGCTATGCTGCTATGCATTGTGAACAGACGCTCACTGTGGGAAAGTTCATATCCACTTTACTAATATGCAGGCAAAATGCTGGCAAATGTTTACAGCAGTTAAACTTATCCAGTGGTGATTTAAACGTCCTTTAAACCCATGATTTTCCTCAGGCAAGTTTGAGGCCAACAGACATGGAGGCCCCATGTCACAGCAGCTTCTCCTGTAGCCTCTTTTGCACTTGCACAAGTGATGCATGACTTGTAAACAACTGCCCTGTGATGACTTTCCATTCTCTCTGATCATTTTAATATTAATGGCCTGCAAACAATTACATTGCAGACATAGTCAACACTAAGCCATGATGAAGTTAGCAGCAGATGTTTATTGTTTCTGTCCATGGTTTATCTTTTTTAGTATTTATATTCTCTATTTATTCAATATCTCTGTTTATGTTTTTGGGGCCGTAGGTGGGCTCTGTAGTGGTGCCAGTGGCTCCTGATGGACTCTTCCCTGCTATCGGGATGCACTCTCTGGGGGAGGAGGTGCGGCTAGACCTGCAGGCAGAGTGGGGCACGGAGGAAGAGGACAGCGTAATGATGGTAGACAGCCATGAAGACGAGTGGGGACGTCTCTATGATGTCAGGGTCAGCGGAACGGTAAGCCAAGAACACCATTTTCTTCTTTTCTTATTTTATAAGTACAGACTGTCCTTGGATCGATTGTTTCTCATTAAGCTTAAGAAAGAGAAACAACCGTTGTGTTGTTCTATTTCCAAAAAATAAATTATGATTAACTATTAAAGATAACACAGGTCAACAAAAAATGTTTTTTGTAATCATCAGAAACCACAACACACTTTTCTACACCAATTTTTCATGCTGATTTCAGATCTGCTTTCAGTTTTTTCCAGTCACATCAACTTTTTGAATTATGAGTAATATTAGATTTGCAATAGACTTGCATGCGTTTTTCATTAAACCACAGGCGCCAATCAAGTAACTGTTTCAATATTTTCAGTGCAAAGTCAAATAGGTGCACACTGTGGCATATATATAATGATCAGTGTCAGTCAGCTACCACTGTTTCTTCAAAAACGCTTAGCATATCATTATTCTATGCTAATTATACCAACTATCATACAATATATAACTAGTTTAATCACAAAAACTGTCCGTGCAGGAAAAACTAAACACAGATTTGAAATCATCATGAAAAACACTACAAAACCCACATAAACTTATCGCTGATGATTTTGACCTGTTGACCTGTGTAATTTAATGATCATCAATTCCAATTTCTTACTGAAGTTATAACTAGAAATGTTGCTCTTGCAAAATTTGATCGTGACAATTTTGAAAGCGAGGCCTCGCAATACACTGATTAAGGCAGCGTCTTAAATATGCGAGTTATTTACTGGCCCCAAGACAGCGAGTTAGTGTTCTACCAAACCCGGGTGAATTATGAAAGGACTGGTCCTGAGTTGCAGGCTGCTTTCGTCTTGGCTGCCTGCTCGCACGTAGTTTACAGCATCTCCACTCTTGCGAAAACCACCTGGAGGGCTAGTATTACAGAGTAAGGCGCTCTGTGCCAGGCGTGTGTGTGGTGGTTTTTTTTGGAATTTTTTTTTTTTGCACGAGATTCCTTTGTGACATGGGCTCCTCAGTGGTGCAACTGTCTAAGCATTGGCCCTGTTGGAGATCACGAGTTTGATCCCTGGTGGTACTGCAGCCATCCTTGGCTGGGCGTCCAAAAGAGCACAATTGGCTTTGCTCTCCCTGGTGGGTAGGATGGCCTTCCCCTATCCCACAGCTCACAGCTTGCCAGCACGGGCGTCTGGTATCTGACCTAACGGAATTGGCAGTCATGCGTTCTCTTCCAAGCACGTAACACTGTCCAGTGACACTGCTTTGGCAGCAGTTTGAAAAGATGCAATGGCTGGGTTTGGTTTATGTGACTCAGAGGAAGCATGTGCTAGCCTTCACCCTCACAGTGTTGGTGGTATCATGTGATGGGAGAGTCCTAGCTAGTGGGTGGAATTGGAGATTTAATTGGGACTTAATTGGGCATAAAAATGAAAAACTAAATGTTGATGTTGCACATTCTCTTTTTTTGTCTTTAAGTTTGTAGGTCTTTCCCTGTACACTTTTCATGATTCATAACAAGCTTCTATTCTTGTCTCTAGTAGCTTAATAAAATGTTAAAGTAAAGTAGCCTCTTATAGTCATGCATGAACACAGCACAGCACACAGTGTGAACAATGTGGAATGTGTATTTAACCCATTCACCTGAGTGAAGCTCCAAAAAGCCAGCGCTGCCTCACCTGAGGAGCAGTGTATGGTACCTTGCTCAAGGGTAGCTCAGTGGTGCCATTGGCAGTCCTGGGATTCAAACCCACAACCTTCTGATCACCGGGGCAGATCGCTAACCACCAGGCCACCAGCTTGGCCTGTGATTTTGTGGGCCCCATGACACTGGCATGGAATGGATAAGGAACCCGTTGTAGCTATATGAGCAGCTTTAGAACCCCCTTCAAGAGGAACAGTGGAAGTTCTAGGGTTATCAAGAAAAGAACCACTTATGGTTCCCTGAAAATGTTTGAGTGAATGGTGTAAAGAAACATTTCTCCAAACTGTGGGTATGAATGTGTGAAAAGAACTCTTTCAAAGTTTAAAGAACTTACTAAATGTAAGTTTTTCGCAGAACTGTACAGCTAAGCTGAAAATCATTTGGGCGTGAGGAGTTGAGTTTAGTGTATAAGACCAGGGAAAACAATCATCTTTGCTGGTATCTGGCCCTCCAGGACCTTTTTTTTTCTTTCTTGTATAAATCCGGTTCTAGGTTTTGTAACCTGGGGGCCTTAGTGCAGGAGGTATTCTGGCTTTGTCCTGTCATTGGAAGAAAGAGAGAGGCCTTCACCTGCATGCCTCCATGTGGTTAACACTGCTGTTGAGAGCTGATAAAGGCATGTTTTGACAGGCATTGAGGGTTTGGGCACGGAAAACTGAGGACCGACTGCCCTGAAGTTAATTTTTCCACATTAGTCACTATTGAATAAAGTTAAGTGGTTGTTCAGTACATTGCGTCTGAATGGTGTGAGTGTTGATCCAACAGTTATCATTCTTATAAACAAGTTATTTATAGTGAAAGAGTTGCATCAGCTTGGGGTGTTGATTCTGATCTCTTACTGGATTACCAGCCCATAGTGCTGGTCTGGTATCAGTTTTTGTCCTTCTTATCCAGATGAAAGCTGTTTATACACTTAGGTATAATTAGTAAGGCTGGGAATTGTTTCAGTGCTTCTTAATTGAACTTGTTACCAAACTAGTACCTTATACATGTTTTTACTTTATAACTCTTAGATATTAAAAACTTTTAATTTACACTTAATATCATTAATAGTGTTTAATATGTCTGCCAGAGGACTTACTCTGGTGTAAGCTCTTATTCTGGGTTTTAGATGTTTGTCATTTTGCCTATTGCATTACCAAAGAATTTGCTCTTAGCTAGCATACTTAGGATGCATACTAATGGCAGGCAAACAAGGAAGAAGAAATTTCAGTCCTAGGAAGCTCAATAGACAGGCATGGGAGACCGCCCTGGTTGAACCTTAAGTTCCAGAGTTGGCAGCCAACAGTTTGGCAAAACTTTCTTTAAGAAATAGAGGAAGTGGCATCTGTTTCCTGATATATTGACTTTGGTGCAGTTCTGTTTCCACTGGAAGTGTTTATATGAACCATCCATTGATGATTTCGTGTTTTTTTGGGAACCAATGCTTTAAAGCGGCTAGGAGGCTCTCCAGGTCTTCTAAACTAAGCTCCGAATAGGTTTGGACCTATTGACTTACCTTGAATGGTTATAAAGGCATTTAAAATATTGTCTTGGTGTCACGGTGTGCACACGGGGGAGTGAGGCGAGGCGCAGAGGGCAGGTTCCATTTGATGGAATTTATTTACAAAAAACACACAGACTCAAGACAGACGATAACTATAAACAAAAGGAAGGCACGATGGCCTTTTAACTCAAAACAAAGCTACACT
>JBBPCY010000136.1:4443002-4453411 GCA_037974405.1 Brachyalestes nurse
TGTGTGCGTGTGTGAGGGTGTGGGTCTGTGGGTGTGTGTGAGTGTTTGAGTGTGTGTGTGTGTGAGTGTGTGTGTGTGTGTGAGTGAGTGTGTGTGTGTGAGTGTGTGTGTGTGCCACACCCAGGGTGAGTCCCCGCCTCGCGCCCGTAGACCCCAGGATAGGCTCCGGATACTGCCACCATAGAAGGAATGAAGTGGTTACAGAAAATGAACGAATTAAAACATTTTAGAAATCCGAAATGTAAATTAATTAAGAAAAAAATGCATCTATATGTTTTTAACTGCATCAAATAATTGACGTCAACCAGTAGCCGCAGCCCTGTTGTGATCTTGCTTTGTGAAGCGAAGCCGTGTTTTGGACTTCGGTCCTCCCTGTGGTGGAAAGTCTCCAGCAGTGTAGACACATGAGTTTCTGCAGCTTGTCTATTATTGATTTGTTCTTGGAATAACGGTAAAAGGCTGCTGGCGGATGAAGTGAATTCCCATTCATGCATTTGCCTGTTTAAAAAGGTCATTTGAAACAAACAAAATGAAAAAGGTATGAATTTTCAGCTCTTCGGATGTAATGAAGACGCCAGAGTACGGGAATGTGTTACTAGAATTAGAAGAGTAGAGTGAAAATCAGAAATAGAGTTTGGTTGTCTTTGATATTTCACATTTCACTCGTCTCCTCCAGAGTCTCCCACAGAGCTCCGGTTATGAATGGCTGGAGCTCATGTTTTATCTTGAAGGAGAACGTCCCTGGGGATGAGAGTTCTCGGGAACGCAGCGTGTCGAGAGAAGTGTGTGAGTAAATGCAGCCGACAGGTGAGGACGTCTCTAAAGACAGACTGACACAGTCTGTAGACTTTTAAAGTGAGTGCCGCGTGGCATTCATGACAAACGGTCCTATTGTATCAGGCCTTGTACTGGATATAAATGACGAATGGGACCAGATCTTGTGACCATGTGGTGAAGGTCAGATCTGCTCTGGAGAAGAACTGCTTTATCTGACTGGGCAGAACGGACTTCAAGAGGTTTCTGATGCATTTAAGTTGTGGTTACTTGTTAAAAGTTTAAAAACAGAAGAGAAAATACAATATCAGATGTGTTTACTGTACGATTTTGCCAGTTTTATTCAGTTAAGATTCTTTAGATTAGATCAGTTAAGATTCAGCTCGTAATAAAATTTCAGTTTGCACCACAGTACAGTTTGATTGATTCAGTATTAGGGTCATGTATTGATACTGATATAATTTCAATACCTGCAGATAATTATTTTCAAAAATGACAGATCTGATATTTCAAACCAGTGTTTATTGACATATTTGCTGTTCTCGGAAAGAGCAGGTGAGGCTGGAATTCGAGGTTGATCATTTAATGACACAAAATATGAGTGCATTTATTTCATATTACAGTTTTTTTCAATTGCTTAAGCACAATTTTGAAAATTGGGCCCATATTTCAAAACACAAAATTAGCAGAACATCTCAGATTTTTTGCAAAATGAAACACTATTGGTAGAGGTAGGCGATATATTGATTTTATCGATTTTAATTTACAGGTCAAGGTGATGTGTTTTTATGAAAATTGATTTTATTACTTATTTCACACGCGAGCGCCAAAAGCAGAACTAATGCGACGCACCGTTCTACACGGGTAAATTAGCGCGGCACACTCAAACACTGTAGCAGTGTTTGTGCCCAAGAAAGCTCTTTCTGCGTCTGTAATATGGAATTGGTTCGGTTTTGTGCCGTCGGACACAGACCAAACAAGTCCTGTGTCCGACAGCTTAAGCAGCGCAGCCACTTAGCGTCCTCTGGACTGGACGACTCTCTGCAGTGCTAGTGTTAGCCTTGTTAGCTAGCGGTGACTTTTCAGATGCTGTGCAGAATGTCGGTACTGTTACTGTACTATAACAATGAGATTGCGCAGGTCACTGTGCTGTTCGTGGTCTAGAGTGAAGTAATTGGTTAAGTCAAGGAACACATGTCAACGTCAGCCACTCAGAGGCAAAGACTGCATTGCGTACACAAGCGCACAGAGAGAAAAAAAAACACACGACTTGTCGACTTCTCTCAGGAGGGCATGGACTAGTCGACTTTTCTGTTAATGCCCTAGTGCCATATGATAAGAATGGGGCACGGTGGAAGGCGATAACAAACAATGTCGCAATGTATATTGCAAAAGATATGGTGCCCATACATACTATGGAAAAGCCAGGATTCATTAACTTGCTAAAGTTTTAGACCCGAAGTATGTATCAGATTGCACTTTAACCCAACTAAAAAAAACAAAGTTAAAACTTGTTTTGAACCTGTAGTTTGATTTTGAGGAGGGGAAGGGGAAATCGATTAAAATCGAAAATCGGATTTATTGTGAAAAAAATTATATTTTTAGGCCGCCTAAAAGTTGTGGTTAGAGTTTTATTACTAATTGCCATATGTATGGATTTTCTGCTTTTATCTTTGCACAAGATGGCTTGAAACCTAGATACTTTAAATAATTATTTTATATGAATTGTATGTCACTTGTTAATTGACATGGACATCCGTGCAAGAAGACGCAGGCGTAAATTTATTTTTATGTTTTTGGCCACATACAGCTCGCCACAGATTGCTTCATTTTGTCTGTGGTCTTGAAAGGGAATTATGTGTTTAAATTTAACTCACAGGGTCAGAGAGTGAAGACGCTTTAACATAGCTGTTTCTGTCCAAATTGAATGTGGTGTTGGTAATGATGATCAAGTCATTACTGTTGAGATGATACCCGGAACACTTTTTGAACTTACTGCCATACATAGAGCTATTGCTGGATTCAGTGGCGCGAAGCTGAAAGATAAGTATGCTCAGGTCGTTTAATGGTTTTTTTCTTCCCTGCTGTAGTGTTTGTATTATGAGGCGGCATTTGGCTGGCGCCGGTGTGTACGTGCCGCTCCATGCGAACTCAAGGCATAAGTCCCTGTGCCTGTTACCACAGCAGCGGCTGTGCCCGGCCGTTTAATCCCTCTGCGCTGTGGAGCGGGCAGACTCCACCTGGGCCTCTATCTCTTTTCTTTTTCTTTTCTTGTACTCAACCAGCCACACACATTTGTACAACCCACACACATCACACAGGCACAAACATACGTCCATAACCACAAACCTACGCAGGTTTAGGTGATAGTTCTTAACACAGTTTTTTTTATTTGTTTTTTAGTTTTGTTTTTTCACCTCAAATATAGTGAATCGTGTTTGACACATTTGGTGTCCAACGTTTCATTAGTTTCGCACTGAATTCTACATTGCAAGGATAATGTTGTTAACAAGTAATGGAAGCTTAAACCCCACCAACAGATAAAATAAGATAACCCCTTATTATTCCCATGGGTGTGAAATTTGGAAAGCTGTGGGTTCGAATCCCAAGACTGCCAGTGGCACCACTGAGGTTACTTCGAGTAAGGTAAATCCCCACACTACTCTCCACGTGCCATTGTGGACCGCCTACTGCTCCATAATGGGGCAAATTACTTTGACTTTGAAATGCAGAGGACTCAAGTGCATTGTTACAACAGGAAAGTGGACAGTACAAAGAAGAAAGTAGAAACGGCATAACCTACATAAAAAATAAATGAATTAATAAAATACATTTTATTATTTATTATATATATAATATATATAATTTTTACATTTATGGTCTTTTTTACTTACATTTTTACATGACGCTCTTATCCAGAGCCTTGCCCTGTGACACATCTCTGGCAGATGCAGTCCAGCATTCCTGCATCATGACAGTTTCCCGCTTGCAGTTTACCTTTACATTTTTTAAAGAGTAATTTATTATACTGGCTTTAAAATGAAATTAAAATGTTTTGGGAGCATATTCGGGGACATATTTAGGGTTTTGATTATAAAAATATATTTTTTCTATATCGCCGTTTTTCACAATTCGTAGGTGCTCTTGGAACTTAGCCCCACAAATTTCAGGGCGTCAACTGTGTGTGTGTATATATATATATATACATGTTTATAAGTTAAACATATGTAGGCACACACACATAGCCACATGCATGTGTCCACTCACACGGTTGACCTGGCTCACCGTTATAAATGGGTGCAGAGGAACGTAAGTAAGTAGATTTATTAGGGTAACTATCCTGACCCTTTTCACGAATGTTGAGCATTAGGAGCTGAGCCTGTATGTTTCAGTGCTGCGGTTAGCAGTGAGTGGCAGATGGAGTGACTTGGAGAGATGTGTGTCATACTGCTGCAGCGTGTCTAGCACCCGTTCAGCTCGCTGATTTACGGCAGTCCCGATCACACCCGTGTGGTGAAGGCTCTCACCACACTGGCTCTCTGAGCACGGTACTGGGGCCACAAGATGCTTACTGTACACTTTTTCTTACAATTAAATTTATATGAGAATGAAATCATTGTGACCGCTGTATTGGGATTTCTGTAACGATAACCACAGTCAGCTAGCCGGCATAGCACATAAATATGCCAGCGCAATCGGGGCATTGTTTTGAGTTCGGGCCGCTTCGCCTCTTTTCCATCCAGTGACCTTTCAGAGATCCTCCTCTTTATTTTCAGTGGTATCCACACCCATTTAAAGATTAAAGACAGTGTCTTCTATCCACAGACAATGAGCTGGCTCCTTCAGTCAAACAGGGTTCGTCTTTTTCCTGTAAACTCTCTGGTTCCTTTTGAAACTTGACCACTGTGGTACAGCAGTGGAACAGTCTTTTGATTTCTCTCCTCTCTAGGAACAAGAGCGCGTGAGAAAAAAGGAAATGCAGTCTTTATCGCTCACAGGGTGAGGCCTGGTAACCTGCTTTAACAAGAGAGATTTCCTCTGTGGGTGTGACTGTTTTTGCCTTGTTCATGATGGAAAGTGAGAAGACACTGAAGAGAAATGAGTCAGGATTCTGGTTTGGGCTTACTGCTGTTGACAGAAATCATATTCATGATCGTTTATAGTCATTTTCAGTTTCTAATTATAGTTAGAAATAGTTTCAGTGGGACTTTTGGGGCTCTCCACTGGAATGCTCTCAATTTTCATGGACTAAGGATTGTGGTTTAGTTCATGCATTAAGTATCTAAAATTGGTTCCTAAAGAAATTGGTGTGCATTAGATAAATTGTGTTTCTGAACTAGTTTTATAAACTATGTAATCCCTTTTGGCCATTAAAAAGTCTAAGAGCAAAAATTGATAACCTAAAACAAACCTTAAATTGCATGATAATTTGTCCAAGGAGTCAGAAAGCCTGGATGTTTTTCTCCTCTCCTGCACAATTGTTGTTCTGAAGGATTTCTCAACAGAAACACAGCCTCTGAAGAGGAGATAAGGTTTTGCTTCATTTGTCTGGCTTCTGTAGAAAACTTCACAAGGACGTTCAGAACTCAGTCATACTGGAATGAATGCTGCACAATATCATAAAATGATAAGGCACAGTGAAGGACTGGAGTCAGGAAGAACATTCTTCTGCTGGCAGTTATGGTCCAGAAATGATTATATCATCTGTATAAGAAGGTAAAATGAGAAGATGACTAAGCAGTTTTTCAGTTTATAAGCAGTGTTCTCAGCATTGTTTGAAGTAGGAAGATGAAGCCTGATCTCTTGTTGTGATCCTCACCTTAAGACCACATATTTAGCCTAACCCTATTCAGGAATATGTCTATAGCATGAACCCCTTTTGTTGGAACTGTCTCATCATCAGTGGCTCATTGCGACTTGTTCTGTGTGTGTTTTCATGCGCATTTACTACCTTTTTACTAGTTGCCAAGTGTCCATTAAGGTATCATATATCACAGACTCTTGTTACTTTACATGGGTTTACTGAAGTGCATTCTGAGATGTGCTGAGTATTAGGACATAATGCTGTTCACATCCAGTTTAGGTATAACCTCAAAAATTCATAACTTTGTAAGATATCCAAAAACATCACACATCCATCCACAATTGTATTTTTATGGATTGAATGCAAGATTGCAGTGAACAGTATCCTCTCTGTACTAATATTAAAATTGGCTACACCATATATATTAGAAGAGAAAACCTCCCCAAAGAAGCATGAGAAAATCTTAGACCCCTGTCCAACTAGTTTTCATCTGGCCATCTGTCAAGAAGTGCAGAATGAATCGCTCAAGTTTTTTGTATCTTAGCTGCACTGGTGGACTAGATTAAAACTAACGTGTCTTTCTTAATGTCTTAATGATGTGCATGGATCAGCTACAACATAAAAACCACTGACAGGTGAAGTGAATAACCTCATGTTACAGTGACACCTGTCAAGGGCCGGATTTATTAGGCAGCAAGTGAACAGTCATTTCTGAAAGTTGATGTGTTGTATGTGGGGGAAAATGGGCGTAAGGACCTGAGCAACTTTGTGATTGCTAGGAACCTTTAGAAATATTTTGGAACTCCTTGGAAACCTTGAGTGGCAGTTGTATCTGGCACATAAGATAGCGTGAAAATGTTCAATCAAGCCTCTAAATGGAAGATTGTGTCAATTAGATTGAAGGGCCTCTCTTTTAGAGTGTGAGGCAATGTTCCTTTTAACTATTGGTTTAATGGCACAAGCTGTCTTCTTCATTTCCACTGCAATCAATCCCAAGGTGATGGTAGGTGAAAACATGTCTTGCTGGCCAAAAGCAACTGACAAGCTACGCTCACGCTGCACAAATGACAGAAGCACTCTTGCTGATGGAAGCAGGCCAAACAGTCTCCTCCTCACCTCTTCCAGCTCTTTGAGATGCTTCAGAAACTGAGAAGCCTGTTCGGAGTGCTGCACCTGTTGCCTGGGCAGCAGGTCAACAAAACAAACAGAAAACCCCCACGCAGGACTGTGGCGGCGAGCTGGTTGGATCTGTCAGCGCCATCACTGGAGCATGCCGGGAGTTGTTGGGAGCCACTGGGAGTGGCCAACCTTCAGTCTTACTCAGCATCGAGTAGGCAGGAAGGTGTGACTTGTGCAATTTTATGTATTCTTTCTGAAAGAGGCTGGTGACTGGTCTTGGCATGAAGAGTGAAAAGGTGGATGAGAACATGAGGGCCAAAGAACCAACAACAGCATCCGCTTTGGCAGCAGGATCTTAAACACTGAGCCACTAATGGAGCTCTAAAACCAGGTGGATGCTTTACCATTGGCCTGGTGGTTAGGGAGTTGCCCTGCGATCGGAATGTCGTGGGGTCGAATCGCAAGACTGCTAATGGCACCACCGAGGTACCCTTGAGCAAGGTATCGTCCTCACACACTGCTCCGTGGCTGCTGAGCTGCTGGTTGCCCACTGCTTCATTTGGGTAAATGATTTAAATGCAGAGAACAATTTAACACTTTTTGCACTGTTTGTGCTGTTCTGTGAGGTTTGTTTTTTCAAGAGACAAAAATGGCCACTTTACTTTATTTTACACTTTATAAGCCTCTAGAAACAAGACTAGAAGCCTGTTTTGAATCATGAAAGGTACAAGGGGGAAGACGTAAGATCTTAAAGACAAAATTTAAAAAGCTACAAATAGAAAAGATATGAAAATATAAAAGCAGGGTATGGCAGTATGTTAACATAGGCTAAACCAGTGGTTATCAAATTCTAAACGGCCCCCATTTTTTCTCCAACCTAAATAACAACACCTGGAGAGTAAAATGTGGACTAATTGGGGACCAGTTTGAGGACCACTGAGGATAACTGAATTGTTTTGCCAAGAAAAAACACTGCCTGAAAGTTAATGGAGGGACAGAAACCAACCATTTAGAAAAATGCATGTTTTGAATTTTCTGGTTTGTGTCGGTGAGAGCGAGACAATGATGATGATTTCTATACTGGCATATGGTTTTATGAGCTGCCTCACCACTCTCTCTGATGGCTGTCTTCCTGTCTGTCTGTCAGACTGTGTGACCAGCAGTCGCAGGAGTAAACAAGGATGCCAGGAACTGTAAACGGCATCAGAGGATTGTTTCCACTGCTTGTGAACTTGGGGATTTTGACATTGCAGATGGGACTTTTGGGGGAATTAATAAAGACTGCTTAAAATCTGAAAGTAATTACAGTGGTGTGTTGTGGATTAGATTAATCTTCTTTGTACTGGAGAGAATTGAAATAAAAGATGGGTTCTGGATAAAAGTGCAGACTCCTGTATAGTAGAAAAGATTTGCGCTGATATAGGGCTGTTGTCAAAACTTCTAATTGAGAATTAATAGCAACATAATGGGCGAGTGGGTGAGTTTTTAGACAGTGAGTAGTTTTCTTGTTAAAGTTGCTTTCTGGTGAGTGAATAGGTGAAATTACTAATACAAAGATTGACCTGGCGTTTACAGAGATTCACTTTAGGTCTATTTAAGTAGTTATGGTAATTTCAGAGTTAACCTAGTTGCTCTGTAAAGGTTTCCTGAAGTTAGGCAAGGCCAATATATGCCACCTGTGTCACGTGGCTGCACTCGTGTTCTGTGAGCTTATTAAAAGGGACGATGATCCTTTTCTCCTCTATAGTCAACTTATAACAACAGCATCTCTATGCACACACCTATAAACATGGAAACAAACACGAAAAGGGTACTCTAAAAGATCACTCATCTGCTAGACACACAGCTGAAAAGAGGACACACCTTCTGTACAATTGCTGCCTGGCAGTGCAGGATAGAGTCTGTATCATGTGCCATCCCAGTCAGCTGGATCAGTATCAGGAACCTTTTCTGGGCTTGTACGTTTTTGCATGTAGATGTTTATAATTATACACCAATGAGTAACTCCATATTATTAAAATACTGAAGTAATCCACATTGTGTGGGAGGTGGAGATGAGGCTACAGGGCTGGGATTAGGAAATAAAAGGCACCTCTTCTGGGAAAGCCTAGTTCTAAATGTTGTAGAGATCACTGTGAAGTAGAAGATAGAGTATGAATTTGGAACTTCCTTCTAAAAGTTAAGCTGAGCAAAATATTTTTCTGTATTTGGGGAAAACTGGGTCTAGGACAGAATGTACATGATTGGACATTTCTGGGTGTTCCTCTTCTGCAGAAACAAGTGCACTAACAGGCTTTGTAGTTCCTGTGGGGTTCCTATCCTGGTCTTTTCACTTGATATGTGCATTCATGAGCTCAGTGTAATCATTAAATTGGAAAAAAAGGCTTCTGTGTGATTGCTATAAAATCAGTGTTTGAATATATACGTAGTGTTTTTTAATCTTTGCTAAAGTTTCTGTATTTACCTATGTTCCCTTTTTGGCCCTCAGCCAAATAGAGTTTAATATGGGATCTCTCATGAGAAACAACTTTTTTTTTTCCTTCCACTAGACCTGTCACAAACATTAGCAACTGAATTACCCATAACCACACCAAGTTTCTCATGTGTTCCATTACCCATAACCTCCCTGGTATGTGCCTCCTCAGCTGCTGGAGTATGTGGGGAAGGGGAAAAGCATCATGGATGTGGGGCTGGCTCAGGCTCGCCAGCCGCTCTGCACACGGAGCCACTACTTCGAAGTGGAGATTGTGGACCCTGGAGAGAAGTGCTACATTGCCTTGGGCCTCGCTCGAAGAGTAAGTGGTGCATTAATATTGCTTATATCTAGTATTAGATTATGATGATAATGAGGAAGTTACCTGGAATACCTGGAAGTTCAGAGAGAATTTCCAGACCATTGAAACCTTAAAGGTTACGTTTATCTAGTTAGGTTATGTTAAACAAAAACGAAACAGGTCACATTTCTGTGTAAAATGTGAAATGGAGGATATATACATACGGTTAGATTTTTTTTGTATTAACCGGTGCTTCTTGCGATGGCATAACTCTGTGTATAATAATAAAAGAGCCACACGTGGTGCAATGTCCATTTTTACCTGCACTAAAGCAAAGCACATACATGGGAATCAACCTTATGACAGATCACCTCTTTTGCTCTTTCTACCACAAAAGGAAGAAAAGTACACTCCGTGCTGTCTGTTGAACACGTAAAGTGCTCAGAACAGAAACTTTTTCCATGGCGTAATGAAAGAAGCTATAAAAGAAAAATGCACTCTGCTAAACCACAACTGACTTATCTTTTCTCACACACACACACACACACACACACACACTTTCGGGTATATATATTAGGGCTGTCAGTAGATTAAAATATTTAATCGCGATTAATCTCATGTTTGCCATAGTTAACTTGCGATTAATCGCACCTTTAAGTCTGTACTAAATATACTGTTTTTAATACTCTTATCAACATAGGAGTAGACAAATATGTTTGCTTTGTGCAGATTTATCTTTATTAATGATAAAAGTGGAATAACACTGTAAAAAAAGACTGTAAACAAATAAGGGGATTTTTAACCGCAGTGTTCTCTTTAACACAGTCACAGCTGAAGTTCAAATATTTCTGTAAAAACATTAATGTAATCAAATCTAATATAAAACCAAAGCTATTTGCCACTGCAGGGCGTTCACGTTTTATCTAGTTTGTTATTAA
>JBBPCY010000136.1:4453511-4464973 GCA_037974405.1 Brachyalestes nurse
GTGAGTGTGAGTGTGAGTGTGAGTGTGAGTGTGAGTGTGAGTGTGAGTGTGAGTGTGAGTGTGAGTGTGAGTGTGTGAGAGTGTGAGTGTGTGAAAGATGGACAAGTTTACTTTTACTGTTTGGAATTTTTAATGTAATATCAAAATATCCAAGCAAGAAAATTTAGTGTGTTGTTATTTAATACATAAATGTAGAGGGTATACAGTGAAAGTGACCATTCTGTCATACGTGAACACACCACAGCACACAGTGTGAACAGCATGAAATTCAACCTCTGCATTAAACCCATTCACCAAGTGAAGCCGCGGGCAGCCAGGAACACGGCGCCTGGGGAGCAGTGTGTGAGGACGGGAATTGAACCCACGTCTTCCTGATTGCAGGGCAAATGCCCTTACCACTAGGATACCAGCTGCTAACCACTAGGCTACCAGCTGCCAATATTTGAAACAATTGGAGAAATGATCAGGAGTGGGCTTTTAGAGAAGATAATCAAATTTAAGTCATAATATATAGTCGCATGTGGAACATAAAGTGTTGTGTATCAAATATAACACCAATTAATTATTAAATGGTTCAACATGGGCTCCAATATAACCAGTATCACCAATATAACATGTATTGGCAATATACCACTTAGTACCCTTTCACTAAAATTTAGTTAAGCTCATTGTTAGGAAATCTACTTGTCAAAATGTTATGTATTACACAAATGTTTGAAATGAGGTGGGAAAAGGTCACTTATGGTGATTTTGTTTTTCATTAACTTAATCTAGCCCAGTGGTTCCTCAAACCCCCACCTCAAACCCTCACCTCAAACCCCCAACCCCCCAACCCCCAAACCCCCTATTCAGACTACACAGGTTCAGATTCGACCTTTATTTGAAATACAGCTCCCTTTTCTAATTCAGCGAAACAAATGGTGCGCCCCTCTGCAATACCTCTGCGCCCCAAAAGCTGGCTTCATCTACATTACATATATGGGGTTTATAAAGTTTGGTTTACTTTAACTTTAACTTGTAAGCCACTAATGCTACAGTATATTACTATTGAAAACTATAACTATTTTGCAGTGAACGACAGACTATTTTATGGGTGCAATTTACATGTACTGATTAGCTAAGCTAGGCTGGTGATCGTAATCCCTTGTTCAAAGAGCCAGTAGCTATACTCAGTTGTTGTCTGTTGTCGAGTGGCAAACTAATGAAGACATTTGTGTGCTATCCATTGTGAAAAAGCAAATGTACTTTAGACTGACAGATGCTATTTGTTTTTTGTTGCAATGTTTGGAAGGACTATGAATGCTTGCTCTCTTTCAGACTTAAATCTAAGAGTTTTACTTGAAGTCAACAGCAGCTGTTAAGCCACATCATAAGCCAATCAAGAGTTAGCAAAAAGTTCTTGAGTAAGGCTGCTTGGGAGAACGGATTTGGACTAGCTCATGACATCATGTTATAATACAGTGCAAGTGTAAGCAATATATAACCATCAAAGTGAATCAGACCCTGTGACTCAGACCCTGTGATTGGCACCAGTTTCTTCACAGAAACCAGAAACCAGAAACTACAATACAGTGCTTTGCCAAAGTTCCTCTGCACTGTTTTGGTTTAGTGAGGTGTGGCTGTGCCTGAACTGCACATACATGACCACCTCCCTTTAACCAAAACAGAACAGAGAACCTCTGAAGTGTAATTTCCCATGAGTGTGACTATCAATGCTCACTTGTGTTTTAAAGAGTGCGCAGGAAGGCCAGTCTCCTCACAGACCGCAGGGAGGTTTTGAAAGAGATAAGAAGTGGTTATTTGCTTTCCATAACTTATGGGTTATTTGTTTTAATTGATAACTAGTGAATGCTGTCAGTAACTAGAAAGCTGGCAAGTTATGAAGTGAGTGTGGTTACTTCATAACTTGCCAGCTAGTTTTCCCCTCTTGTACAGAAGCTGCTTTGTCTTCTTCGCTGAACTCAGCTGTTTTGTTTTAGTGTGTTCCAACCACTACAGTGGCTAATACTGCTTTTCTGAAGTATTCCCTTCTCAAGTATATCATTGGTTTTAGTTTTTTTCGTTTGTCTGTTTAAAGCTGTAGTATGAATCAGCACTTCCCATAGAAGAGTCAAGAATGACACATCTTACTTTCTTTTAAACTACACATGCCTTATTCAGATACCCAATCAAGTCAGCAAAAACTCAATACCTTTTCACATAATAAATCTGGGATATTATGGGGATACTTTTAACAGTCCTGTTTGTACTTTGTTATTTGCATATACAGCCCTTAGATGGCTCTTATTCATATGCCATGAAAATCCCAGTAAGTCTGTAGCATATTCAGAATCAGAAACCTGGAGGATGCTCATGTAATGACTGCAAAGATGCACAAGAAAAATATAAAAAAATAAAGTCTAAATAAAATGTAAATATAAAAATAAAGTCAAATAAATAAAATCTCAATATGAAGATACACTATGCTATATACAGAAATGCTGGGTATAAATACTATAGATAAGTAAGTAGTCAGCGTTTAATCGTCTTTATTCCTGAACTATGAACAATAAAACCAAAAAATGCCATGCTGCGTCACTTTTGCACAGGATCAACCATACATGCTATAGGGGGGGATTATGTGATGTTTTTTTTTCAAGAATCAAGAACAAAATGCATGCCAAAACCAACTAAAACAATTAAATTACTGCGTCAACTTTACCATGATTTAATCTCCAGCTTCTGTTCACACTTTTAGTTAGTTTGTGGCATTTGTGGACTTCTGTTCTTAAGTAAAAGTCATGTTAAGGGCAACCGGTGGCCTGGTGGTTAGAGGGTTGCCTCTGCAATCTGAAGGTTGTGGGTTCGAATCCCAGGACTGCCATTGGCACCACTGAGGAACCCTTGAGGAAGGTATCGTCCCCAGACACTGCTCCCCAGGGGCCGATGTAGGCAGCCCACTGCTTCATACAGGTGAAGGGGTTAAATGCAGAAGACTCAAGCAATTTCCTCTGGGATCCATATAGTATATGAAATAAAAATAGAACAATTTTCAGAAGAGGGGACAATGACAGAGAGTGCCCTCTAAACCGCAACATCCTTCTCTTCAGAAACACAATACTCTGTACACAAGACCAGCAGAGGCCAAGGAATTTGCCTCCAGCTGAAGTTCGTGTTTATAATTCAACAGTGACGAGCGGTTGGCACAAAGGAATCTTTTCACACTCCTACCCTACCCTCATTGTGGCGGTCAGGGGCCCGTACATTACTCTCCCTTGCTTATCTGTGTGCTAAATTTGTAGCTGGGAGATGGGCATCAACCTCCATCAGCAGCCTCTCGGCCACTTGTTGATTTTGCCACAGTGTGGAAATGCAGGCTGCTCAAATAACACAGATAAAAAGCCCCTGAGGATCAGATAGGACTGTGCCACTGACACGAGCACTACTGTTTGTGTTCGTTGGAAGTACTTTAATGGCTTTAGCAACCTATTTGGAGGAGAAGACGTACTCTGTTTGGATCTTCATGTTTTTGTTTTTTCCCAAGTCGTGGAGAGGGTTAATAGAAAGCTTTCCTTTAAGTCCTATGACTGTTATGTGTTTTCTTTTCCTACGCTACCAGTATGCTTGATTGACACGATAATGTGCTGTGTGTAATATTCATATTATTATATGTGTTTGTGTACGGAACATGATATGGAACACAGATGCAGTTGAGCAAATGTATGGAATGTGCAAACATTCATCACGCTGTCAGGAAGCCAGACATTAAACTCATACGAAATGAAATTACGTATGAAAATGATTTATTTTGACACGTACAATCTCCCAAGACAGCTTCCTATTGTCCCTGCCTGCTCGTCAAGTTTGCCCGAGGTGTCATCGCCTGAAATCCTCTCTTTGCAAAATGTTCTTTTGCTCCGCTCCATGCCCTAAATCCTAACACCCCACCAAATGCTTACATCGAGATGGTTCTTAGCTGTACCCAGGGGGATGGAAATAAGGGAATGGATATTTAAACATATCATCCATCTTGCTAAGGCTGGGGTCTGTGGCTTTTTCACCGAGACAGTAAATCCATCAGCTTTTGCTCTGCTGGTCACTGACCTCGTCTCTATTCCTAATTAGATAAACAGATCAAACAGTATACGCTTCTCGGCACAACTCTGCTGTCAGCCCCATCCTTTTATGAGCCCGGACCAAGACAATTTCCTGAAGACGTAAGAAAACGTAATTTCAGAGATGAGTTTATGAAAAACCACGTCTTGCGGTTATAGAGCAGAGAATGAGGATTTGGCTAAAGAGGAGAGCGTAACTCAGAGTGCTGTCTCTTCTCTTTTCCCGTCTCCTTTCCTCATTCTCGCTTCCCTGCTCCCCGCCCCCCCCCGCGCCCCAGCGATGTTACTGCTTTATGAGAAATAGTAGCTTTCCTGTCAACCTCAGTTTGAGATAATGAACAGAAGAGAAGCATAAAGAACAAGTGGCATCCATGATAGAATGTGATGAAATTAAATAAAAATGTTAAAGAAATGATGGATGTTACTACTCAGTTGCCACCACAGCTTATGCTTCTTTTTATTGCTAATTTTTGGTATTAGTAAAAAAAAAAAAAAGCCGGACCGAACATGCCAGGTGTTACATATACATCACAACTACCGCATAGCTGCCCAGGGCAAAAAAGGTCCACTGTTTACTTTTTCCTTCAGATCCTGATAGGACCATCTCCATAAATCACGCCGCTAAGTGTTTAGACGTTAGGAAGAGGTGAAACTTTTTGGGAATGAATAAGGCTTGTGGATGACTTGTGCAGGTTCTTTGCTTGTGTCTCTTAATAGAGACACAAAAATGTAAAACCGCAATTCATTCCTGATTGATTCATTCGCTGATCTTATCAAAAAGGGAAAAAAATTGAACTGGCGAGTCACATCTATATACAAATGACGTATCCTGTGCTGCTATGTGACAACACTACGGCAGTCTGTTCCCCCCCAAAAAAAACCAAAACACAGAGACGTAATGCGGTAATTGTTTAATGTTTGTACTGCTGAGGTATCAGTTAATCATATTGATGTGAATGTGCTGAATGATCTGAAATATGAAATGTGCATATTGATGTGAAAGCTGTTTTTTTTTTTTCTTTTGTTTCTTCTTTTCTTTTTCAGGACTACCCAAAGAACAGACATCCAGGTTGGAGCAGAGGCTCGGTAGCTTATCATGCAGGTGGGTATTCATACCTTCTTTCTGAACGCTGCTGTAGTCGCCCAAGGCTAAGTTTTCCTTAACCATCGTACCACTAAGACTGTTCTTTTAGGAGTGTCACTTAACACTGCAATCGTCTATCATCTATTGTGATGGCCATCAAAAATGAAATCTGTTCTGTACAGAACCTAATGTGTTGCCTGTTTTCAAAACAGAGGTGTGAAGTAGTACTGTTTGACCGAGGTTTTGCTTTCTGAACAGATAAACCATACTGCAACCTTCCCTAGTGAAGTTTGAATGTGGCCTTCTTAAAGATTTCGACATTGCAGTTACATCCAAATTCTTAAATATAAAAAATGTTGTCTTTGACAAGATGTAGTTTACGGACTGGTGAAATATGATTTCTTAAGCAAGAATTTGCTATAGCACTACCCCTAAATTTCCCCCAGGAATCAACAGTGTTCACTTAACTACCAAACCATACCAAGGACAAAGTTAACCTATGAGTTTTCGACCAGGAACATAGTTTTTCCAGGGTTGGTTGTGGTACTACCACATTTGGTGTTACCACCCCTTACCATATTGTAGCACAATTGGAGGAAAATGAATTTGGATCCTCTTCAACCTGGCAGAAAGGTTTGGCCTCTTCTGCAGTGTAGCATAACTGTTTGGCCTGCCTTCAAGCACTGCCTCACATACAGATCAATTAGTGTCTCCGAAGGAATGTTTATACACTAAGTTCTTTTTTTGGTCTGTAAATCTGTAAAGCTGTAAATCTGCTCCATTATCTGACCGTTTCATGTGCCTCTGCACATCCACGGATTACATGGAATTCTTGTTGGGGGCTTTCTGAGCGTGGCTAGGGACCACAGGGCTGCCGTGTATCTCTGGATCTGTGGGCTTTGTGTCTACAGCCTGCCAAGGCCCTGATAACAGGCTTCAGAAGATGGAAGATGGAAGGCTGATTAGAGAGAGGAAAGGAGCTTCTGAAGACCTGTATAGGATAAAAAGTGCTATCTCCGGCTGCAGACTCCCATCTCAGAGAGATGTGGTTCTGCTATATCAGATAGAGTTGAGTAACAGTTGGCCCCATGTGAAGACGGCCACTTCTGCACTATCCCTCCACACATCTGTAATACTACCAGAGCTTTGTGCTGGGAGGATTAGCCTGCCTAGAATGACTCAGTACATCTTTATGACCAAACTGGGCCTGGTTGGAGGAGCTTGATGATGGAAATCCACAAAGATTTATTTAGGTTAAGATAAAAGATGCACCAGTAGTTCTGCCAAAAAATTGCAGATCTATTATTGACTGAGGCTGATAATTTTGCCCCAAAATTAAGCCTACAATGAGGTGCCAAAATATAACACCTAACACAATTTGATGATGAAAATGAGAAATGCTATCCTTCACTGGACAGGGTCTGAGTGGCACCAGATCATCAGTGAAACATTCTGATGATCTACATTCTGTATGGTCTTTAGTTTCATGTTTCATTATGTTTTTTTATGAAAAACACATTAAATAGTTTAATATTGAGTAGATCAGATGTGGTAGTAAACCGTTTCACCTCTCAGTTTAAATGTTAAACAGCTAGCGGGATCTAACTAGCTTTTAATCAAGTGAACCCTGCTGGAGAAACTCCAGACTGCTCGACGTGAGCAGTGAGTCCTAAAGCAACGTCCACATACTTTACCTGTTACAAGAATCAAGGTGTTTTCCTTCATTATAGAAGGGACACTGAAGAATTTAGCTATAGATGTCTGTGGAAAACCATGGAGTATTATATTTTAGTAATTTAACAACTCTTCTGAACCATTGGGCCACTTGCTCTGTACGGAAAATGCTGAGAATTTTTCCTCAGACGGGTACGTCGCACTCTGAGGAAATGCACAGCAGAGACAGTGGAATATTTGACATATTAATAGGATGTAATGATCCGTGATTACATACAAAATAATAGGAAATAAAGCTTTACCTGCCCCTGACATGTCATGACATTTAGCAGGCTGCTGAAACGTCAATCGTCCGCCTAAATTCTTTGCAGGTTCTCTTTCCCAGCGCAGTGATCACTTTATTACTTTTGAAGCATTGTCAGCTTTATTATGCATCAGTAAAGTAGCGAAATCCATTTCTTTTTCCCTTTTTCACTGCCTTTGTGACCTGCTGTTTCCACAGTGGTAAAATATAAGCAGTAAAGTTTTTATACATCTGTAAATAGACAAAGTTTTATTTTGGTTTAGAAAGTGTACACATAGTGAGTTTTAGCCTTGAAAAATGGGTGCAGTAGAATCATCACCCTCAGCTTGATGGATCACAGTGCATCAGTGAGATTTTATACCCCGGCTTGAGAGTGCTGGTTTTAATTAAGCTCTGGTCTGTGTGGCTGAGCGGTGCGTCCCCCGCGGCGGCCAATGTGGCACAGACTCAGGGCTCTGCCACTCACCGGGGGTTATGTGGGTCCCCGCGGCTCCTGGCCTCCGTGCTCATAAAGGCCGCAAAAATTTGTGCGCTGTAGCGTGGCTCCCATTAATCTTATTTGTTAGCGAGGTGAGTGATGGATGTGGTTTTCCATGCAGTGTGCGAGGTTTGCTTTACCATGCTCGGGTTCATACGCAGGCGTGCGCTCATGATCTCCATGATCCCAGCAGCAGCCTCTGCATGGTGTCTGCAGAATCTGCACTAAGTCCTCCATCAGCACCTTAACACTCCGAGAACACAGTGCACCAGCATGGCTGAAATCTCTTTATTGAAAACTTTATTCTCTAAGGCACTTGTGTTTCTTCTGCTGCTGAATGTACTTGATGGGCCAAGACATGTTTGCTTCTTTAGTATTGGGAGTGAAATGAAGTAGTATAAGCTTATTCTCGTCAATTAGCTTAATGGATCCTGTATGTCCAAGTCACACATTTGCCTCAGTTGTTGAGTAATGCTGTTATCTATCAAATTTGATGGTAATGAAATATGCATTATTCAAGTCTCAAGATGGCTGCTCCTGTTGTTTTGAGCAGTGTCCTTTTTTTAATAGGAGAGTATTCCTTTTCTTCCAAAATACAGTAGACAGTAGCCACATTGCAACACATATCAAACATATTTGGACTGATCGATGGCATCCAGGGTATGAGGGAAGTTTTTTACAAATTTTTCTCATTACTTTGTCAATTCTTTTTATAAAATACCCTAAAATATAAGAGTCTCTTTTCTAAACTCTGCATATTTTTAGTATTTGACTAGTTCTGTCTTCAAAGAAAATGTGGCTTGTTACTCTTGCCAGTCTGTACTGCCAGTTTTACTTTTCACAGTAGTAGGTGCATTCATATGGTGGTGGTTTTGATCCCCTCTTGCCCAGAGAAAAAAAAAAAAAGGAATGACGACGTGCCGTTGAATGCTCGCCCATTTTTACACTACTATATGTAACTATGTATCAGTGAACTTGGCCAAATTGTTATTTTAATTGAGATTAATTTTACTGAATCATAGATATCTTTAAATTAATCTCATATCCTTTCAGCTATCCCAAGACGACTTCAGGTTGCCATATCTTCCCTGCTTTTCCACTATTATTCTTTCCCGTGCTGTGAAGGAGTCTGCTTTCTTATCGCACCCATCAAGCCACGGCTGTTTGTTATTGGGACCTTAAGGAGACGACTTCTTGGATGCTTCTGAATGCCATGTTTATGGCGCGTGTCTCCTGAAGGAGCTTTGGCAAGGCCTCAGCAGCGGGCCAGATGAGGAGGCCATGCCTCATTAAGGTACCCCGATCTATATGAAGCCCCCATCTGTGAGGCATAGTCATCAAACCTGAGGCCACTGCCTGGTACTTTCCTATACAAACCTCCAGACGATGCCCTTACTTGGATCCATCCCAACCCTGTTATAATTTCTGTGAAAGTGGAAAAGAGGTGGTACGTGATTCCTGTCCGTATAAATGGCAGTGTCAGATAAGTGTCTGATAGTGATATCCAAACCTTGTGGGAAGGGACACTTTTCTCATCAGAGATTTATGCAATTCCTGAATCTGCCAAGTTGGTTAGAACTGTTGGCAGCGTATCCATTCCACAAACTGTTTGAGTCAAGTACAGTAAAATCCGCTAAAATACACTACTCCAAAATACACTGCTGCAATAAAAGTGTGCAGCCAGTCCCCTGGTCAGCAGGATGCAAAATATTTGTACATTGGACCTCAGCTTTGTCCTTTTTAGGCAGGCAAACTGTTTATCATTAACTGATAGTTTTTAATATCATATTGGTCTATTACCCATTCATTTAGGTCATTCAGGAGAAATGACAAGGCTAAGCATTTTCCTTTGACCAGAGAAAAAGCTATAGTACAGAGTAGAAGTCCTTTATTGGATGGTTCTTTTATTTACCACAATTGATTATTCGTTAAGGCCACTGTAACTGTGTCCAAACTCTGCTAAAGATTCAGCTGTAAGTCTTTCTACAGCACAGTATTCAAAGGAGCATGTTACCTTTGTGATTGCAAATCTAGTAAGCAAAATCTCAAGTTAACTGATTAATCACTCATTCATTCTTTTTTATAACGATCAGATAAGGCTGCTGTAACTAACAGGAATCCGTTAGTGATCGATTTGTATCAGACCAGTTGGAATTCCAAAATGTGTGGGTTTTTTTTTCCAAATATATCATCTGAATGTTATTATATGAATGAAAATACATTTTTGGCCATGTTCCACAGGCATTGCTTGCATTTTTCGGGAAAATCAGAATATCCTCTATTTTGCACAAAGTGGACGAATGTCCCTGATTTTGCTTATCTGTCTGAATGGACCATAAAGTATCTGCCTTGTTTGTGTAAGCATCGGAGTTCGCGGCATCCCGATGGAGATGTCTTCTCTCGCCTTTTCCAGACAGGGCTCTAGGAAAAGGCCTGTCGTAAGAGGAAAGCCCTGTATGTTCTCTGGTGTACCATTTCCTATCTGCTCAGGTGCCAGAAAGGCCTAAAAGTGTTCCAGCAGGCCGAGAAAGCACGCCCAAGTACCCCCCTCCAACTAGCCCCCCCATCTATTTTTAGCCATCTTCCTCTCCCACACTGGTTGTGGTGTTTGCTAAGCGTGTGCTGTTGTGACAGGGTCCCGCATGGGAGCCTTAATGATACAGTGTCTCCATCGCCCTCCCCGTATTCAGATAGAGATTGTTTAAACAGTATCCTGAGCCGAGGACGGGTCCCATGACAACTCTACAAATATTTACCTGCCACGCGGTGCAGTGGGCTTTTTTTCTGCAGCCTACCTTTTCAGTGTCTTTCTTTCACTCCGTCTTTTATTATTGTTGTTGCCCCCGTCTTGGCATCTCTTGTTTTGTTTTGTTTTCCGCCAGAGATCTCAAATAAGAGAGCAGAGAAGAAGTTTAGATAGAGAGGAGAGAGCTCTTCTTTGTTTTGACCTGTCAGTCTCTGCATCAGGAGCATAACAAGTACTGGGATCATTAAGAGCTGAACACGAGTGGAATGTTCTAGCTGGGATGTTTAAGTTCAGGCCAGGTGAAACACAGACTCCGGCCTCGTTTCTCTCTCTTGCAGGTTTCAGATCAAGCGCATTCGTCTTTTATGTACGTTCTAGATCTGTACTGGGTCTGTCATTGACCTTCGCAGTAACAATGTTGCAAAACTGGGATATGCAGAACACCTTTACCAATCACTGTATGTTTTCTTGTGTGCTGCAAATTTCCTAAACATTAACAAATGTACTGCAGGTGTTTGAATTAGGGCCTTTAAATCATCCAACAAAAATGGTAAAAAAAAAAAAAAACGTTCTTTAAAGAAAAATCAAGTGCACCTTTGACTGCTCACTGACTGATGCAGTCTGTCAGCCAAGACATGATTAGACTCCGAATTATAATTCTTAGAACTTCTTACAGTTAGAGCTATGAGGCTAATATAGCTAACAAGCACTACATGTCAGGCACCCAAATTGTTTCTGAAAAAATACAGTGCATCCAGAAAGTATTCACAGTGCATTACTTTTTCCACATTTTGTTACGTTACAGCCTTATTCCAAAATTGATTAAATTAATTTTTGTCCTCAGAATTCTACACACAACACCCCATAATGATAATGTGAAAAAAGTTTACTTGAGGTTTTTGCAAATTTATTAAAAATGAAAAAACTCAGAAATCACCTGTACGTAAGTATTCACAGCCTTTGCCATGAAGCTCAAAATTGAGCTCAGGTGCATCCTGTTTCCCCTTTCTGCAGCTTAATTGGAGTCCACCTGTGGTAAATTCAGTTGATTGGACATGATTTGGAAAGGCACACACCTGTCT
>JBBPCY010000136.1:4465073-4524271 GCA_037974405.1 Brachyalestes nurse
TATGTATGTATGTATATTCAGTATGTGTATATGTGTATATATATATATATATATATAGATGTGTGTGTGTGTGTGTGTATGTATGTATATTTAGTATGTGTATGTGTATGTGTATATATATATATATGTGTGTGTGTGTATGTATGTATGTATATGTGTGCATGTATGTGTGTATATATATATACACACAGTTTAAGCAACAGTTTAACAACATTTTGTAGATCACCTACAATCTACAATTTTATAATAAAAAAATACGTCATTTCTCTCTATCTACAAGAGAGAGGATACAGACATTGTTGTTAAAACATTGATTTATTCATGCTTAAACTGTTTTTATTGTTATACTGCATACTTACCAGTGTATAGGTTCTGTTCTGAGACACAGTCGTTGTCTCCTGGGTTTCCTAGCGGTCCATTCCTCCCAGCTGGATGGTTTAGCTCACAGCATGAAGGCAATAAATTATCAAGCGATGGTGAAGGATGGTTTAGAGAGATGCAGCAGGAATAGAAAAAAAATCATTCTGCACTGTGACCTCCACTCCATGTTGCCCTGATTCTCTGATGAGAGGGAGAGAGAAAGAGATATTATCATCAATAACGAGTCACGCCCAAGTCTGGATGGTGGGAAGAATGAATTTTAGGTCTTAGAGCCAGTGTAAAGACTTGCATGCCCACATAGAAGATAGATCTAGGTAGAGGCTTCAAAGAGGAGCTGATACGAGAGATACACCTCGCGCATCACTCACTTTCGACAAAACCTTCTGGTGGAAGAGATTTAAACTTCACTTTTTATTTTATGTTCGCATATGACACATCACTATTTTGCCGGTGCATTTTAACACCTTCTAAAAACAAATTTTAAAGTGAATTGAAAAAGCTTTGTGGATGGTGATCGTGCTTCTGCACTTTAAAGACTTCCATCGATTTGTGGGTAGCGCACGTCTTGGATGTTCATGTTGTTAAAATGCTGACATACCATTACTTATTGACATACCATTTATTATTCTTATCTCTTAACAGGGCTCTTTCTCTCTCACTCTCTTAGCTATAGCTTCTTCATCCACAGTGTGTACTCCTTCACAGCACAGGCAGATGTTTGCTAGATGATGGTATTTTGATATCTGTTTCAACTTGCAGGGAACCTGTACCAGAGCTTCAGAATTAGTCCTAGGCTTATGGGGCCTAGTGTGTGTGGTTGAGCAAGACGAACCTTATTTTGAGGATTAGACTGCTTCAGGGGACAAATAGTTGTTCTCTGACTTCATCTGTATTTCTAATGGCAGTGCACCAGCTGTCTGGCAAATAACATTTAATGTGCAACATCCTTGCGTAATGAAAAGTGTTGATTTGAACACTAACTCCTTCCTTGGAGGTATATGAAGATGCGACACAAAGACCACAAATAAAAATTATGTCTAGTAATAATAAAAATGTGTGGAAGTGGTGGTGTGTTTAAAGCCAGAGATGTCCTAGTTTTTTTTCTGCTAGACTTGTCATTTTCAAAGTGAAGGCAGGTTGAAAGTGTTTTTTTTTTTTTTTCTTTTTTCTTAGAAAGGAAAGTTGCATGTCTTTGTGGAGAGGGATAATTGGGGTGATTTTTTTAGCAGCTTCCTGTCCTTGTTGAAATTTGTTTGAACTTTTACTCCTCTTCTTTCTTTTCAACAAGGTGAGGACAGAAAAACTGGAACCATGAATTAATTTTCTCCACCGCGTGGCCAATTACCAGCTTCCGTTTCTCGGTCATTGCAGCCTAACGAGTGTGCATTTCCACCTAATTTTATGATAACCTTAGAACCTGCATCTCTCGCTGCACTGTGTGTGATTGCTGGGAAATCTGTTCAGAACAGACGCTCAGACGCTCAGCCTGTACGGTTGCTGCTGTATTGTGCAGTCGTTTGGAGCATTGCTGTCCCTTCTTCTTTTTCACACTTATTTATGTGACAGTCGAGGCAAATGCTCTCTTATTTAAAATGTTCTCATGTTTTTATTAGAAGCTGTTACAACAGATTTGCTGATGTGTGTTAATGTGTTGTATGTTTGTCTCTCCAGTTCTTGCAGGACACCTTGGATGCTTTGTTTAACATAATGATGGAAAACTCTGACAGTGACACGTTTGACACGCTGGTCTTTGATGCCTTGGTAAGAACTTCCATCTGTGCAAAAAAGAGGGGGTGGAATCACAGCAGTGTAGACCAGTGGTTCCCAAACTGGGGGGCGCAAAGGTATTGCAGAGGGGCGCACCGCTCCACTCGAGCACTGCTCCCAGTAGTTTTTGCACCCAGCAGAGGCTAACTCTTCATCAGCTGTGTGAGACTTAGGATTATACTATTAATTTTTTTTTCTGACTGGGAACTGGTTAATTTTCCCAGCCATTTTTGTGGAGACAGGTGTTTATTCTTGTTTATATCTTCAGTATGCTCTTTATTTCTCCCACGGTGGTGAAATTGCACTATTGGTTGTTGCATTTATTTCGCTCAATTAGAAAAGGGAGTTGTATTTCAAATAAAGTTTGAATCAGAACCTGTGTAGTTTGAATGGGGGGCTCATTAATGTTCCTACCTAGAAAAGCAGGACCCTGCAGAGAAAGTTTGGGAACCACTGGTGTAATATATGTTTCTTTTTTTAAAAAATAAAGTGAAATGAGAATGAACATGTAGAAATATAGAGTTATTGTGTTTGTCTAGACCCACAAGTTTTAATTGATTGTGATTCCTACTGTAATTTCTTACATGAGATAATTGAATACATATTCTGCATTCTGTACAGTTTATACAAAAATCAAATGAAATGTGTTTGTGTTTCAGTAAGGTGTAATTACTTCAGTGTTTCAGCAACAATATAATGTTAATGTTAGCTGTGTTAAATCTAAACAAAACTAATAATAATCAAACTGAGCCGTGCAGCAGGTCCACAATTTCTTAATGTCGGCTAATCTACCCGACATTAAGAAACTAATGAACACCACCAGTTTTAGCTTTATTTATAGATACCTTCACATGTTCTGTCTAATTGAGACAGCTTTATGCATTATGTACTGGAAAAAAGTATTGTGTGCTTAATACACATCTATTTAGCAGAGATTATTATACAGAGGGAGTGTAGCAGGACAGTGTTTTACACCAGTTAAAGACTAAATCAGCAAGTACATCAAAACCAATTATTTTTCATTCATAAGTGTTTTGCTGTTTTTCAGAAATGATAATTGCTGTCATTTCCATTTCTATAATTGCACTCCAATTGTGGGAGTCACACATGTGCCGGCTGTATTTGTACAAATGTTTCATACCTTAGCCAAATGTGCATTGTGAAATATTGTCTCACCCAGAGGCATATTTTTAAAGCTCGACATACACTCTTACACACCTTAAAGGAATATTGGCATCGAAATTCAACAGGCTGCCACTTGTTGATGGGGCTTCCTGTTTCTGTGTATTATCTAAAGAACAGTTCTCACTAGGGGTGTTGAAATTATTCATATAATCGATGCTCGCGTGGACGATGATGCAGTGGCAGGACATAATCGATTATATCATAATGACATTGCTTGATTTTAAAAATCTAGTTTAAAAAGTAGCACTGCAGAATGTTTAGTTTTTGAAGACTGACCATATTCATTGAAGATGTAGGCGGGGCCTATACTACTTATTTTGGTTACAGTTTAATGCTATGGGCACAATTTCTGAGCTATGTCTGTATTCTTTATTTCTACGTAGAAATGTGAAGTAATGTGTAAAATTGGTGGGATGCATCAAGATATCGAATCGAATCATTGACATGATAATCGTAATCGAATCGTGAGGCCTGTGAGGGTTCACACCTCTAGTTCTCACTGCATTTTGCGTGTAAATTTTTTATGGTTTATGTAGTTTTGGCATGTATTTTTGTATTTTGTCTGCAGTATGTCATTGATTTATTATTTAACTGACATGTTTAGATATATTTAAATTGAACTGTAGATCATTCAGCAACACCTATGAAACGCTGTCTGTCAGTTACTTGTATTTCTTTATTCTGTTATGAATTTAACTGTCATATATGCTGGAGAGACTAGTGTAAAAGGCCTTGGCACCCTTCAGCTCAAATGAGAAAATTGCCCTTTATTTCCATGCCTTGTCTCTCATGTTACTGTTCTGTCTTGTGTACTTCCTCCTCTTTCCACTTTCTCCCTCTCTCTCTTTTTTTTGTAATGAAAGTAGGCATGAGTCAGATGATGCTTTAATGAGATTTTGTGTATTGGGTAGGTGTTCATTATTGGGCTCATAGCAGACAGAAAGTTCCAGCATTTTAATCCTGTTCTGGAGACCTACATCCGGAAACACTTCAGTGCCACCCTGGCATACTTGTGAGTGGATCTCTTCAGTGTCTCCCACTAATAATGAGCGGCTGAATGAGAAATCTGGTGTGAAATTGAAATTTCATTCTTATTCTCATTGTACTTTACAAATGACATTTTAACCAGTGCTTCAGGAGGAATTCTGATATACTGTGAGACTGTAACACTTGTGAATTTTAGACTCGATATAATGTTCATGGCCAAAATTATAGGGACACTAGAACGTCACCTCCGTGTGTTCTTGTTAAACATCTCATTTTAGGATCATAGGATTTGGAGTGGCCTTCTGTGCTCTGACATATTGTTGCACATATTGAGGCATTTCCACTGCATTATAACTGCACTTAGAGTTGACATGGGCAGAAATTTGACAAAGTTAGTTGTTTTTTACAGTTTAAAACAGTGACAGTGCCACACTGGAAGCCTCTGAGCTCCTCAGTATGACTTACTGCCAGTTTAATACACCTGAGTGTTACTGAAATAGCCAAAGCTATGAGCTAAATGAGTGTCTACATACTTTTGGCTGTGTAATGTCTTTTTGTCAAGCTCATGCTTGTAGTTTTATGTATGTGTGTATTTATGTATATATATGTGTGTGTGTGTGTGTGTTTATCAGAAAACTGACAAAGGTTCTGAAGAACTATGTGGACCATGCGGAGAAGCTGACAGATCAACTGCTGAAGGCGATGAAGGCTCTGGAGTACATCTTCAAATTCATTGTGCGGTCACGAGTCCTCTTTAACCAGTATGTCCTCTCATTTTATGTTTTTTTCCTTTTGTGCTTTTGAATTTAAAGGCCCTTACACAGCAAACATGGCAGGACTATGTGACACATTTTCCGTTCAAACGGTTCCATTTTGTTGGCGCCACTGAAAAAACAAATGTCTCCAGATGCAGAAAAACCATAAAATTCACAAAACCAAATGTTGACGCTTACGTTGGCGGAATGTGAAAGGACAGTGTCTGTGAAAGTGTCTGTTACGCAGGTTTTGCTGCTTTTTGAGATGCTAACACTAAATTTGATGAACCAAGTGGCAAAATCTTTTGATGTCTGTCAGTAATGTCTAGTTGCTGTGATAAGGCAAATCCTTTTGGCAGTGCCACAGTCAACAGTGATTGATTGAATGGGTTCATGTCGGTCGTGAACCTTTCTAAAGGCAAATTAAATGTATTTTATGTGTTTGGATATCGTCGGCTATACACATTTTAATTTATAGACAAATCACAAATTTAAAGGGCTTAACCTGTTTAACAAGCAAGATGTTGCTTGTTGCTGAATGTAATTGTTCTTAACTCCAGCATCTAATACTTGTTTTTGAAATAAGGTTTATTATATACAGCAGTATATAATAAAATGGTATATAATTATTTATTTGAAGATTGTATAAACACTGATGCTGTATGAACACTTTACTGCCAATCTTGCATGTTTGCTACTAATCACTTTTTAAGGCTTTTTTGAACTCTTTTCTCTAGTCTCATTAAATTTCCAGATAGCTGACTGAAAATCCAATTCTACTCGATTGAATTGTCTATTTGCTTGTGGGCCATGTAGTGGGGACGTTTTCCACTGACAGAGATTATTAAGCTTGGTTCTGTATCAAAATTGTTTATGCCAGTTATGTATTAAAATAATTCCAAACTGATGCACGGGTCTCTGTGCAGGAAGCCAGCCGCGATCAGGCTGTTATTGAGGTAATGTGCCGTGTCTTTTTGATTAGCCTCGGTTTCTATGCATATTTGAATTGGCCGTACACACTACACTCACATACTGGTGAAAAGCCTTTTGAGTTCAGAGAGGTAAGAGTGTTTTTCAGCAGCAAGATTGTTTTATTTTACTCAAAAGAATTATTCTAGCTGTTTGTACAGAGTCCAGAAATCTACAGCTTCCTGTGGCTAATCACATTTGTTCCATTCCGAAGGTGGGCTCCAGCTTCCAAAGAGATTGCACACTGGAACATAGGCTGGCTGGAATGGAGCTGCTGTCTTGATTGACAGGCTTAGTATCTAACAGACTGCCATGCTGTGTGGGAGGCTACAGGTCGCAGTTTGGGGAGGTGCTGGGTGGCATAATGACCCTAGATAAATTGAGTTCACAGGAAGCGATGAGCTTCAAGCCCAGAGGGAGAGAACACAGTGCCCTTCCTCTCACTTTTCTACAGAGAACACTGCAAAAATGGGCTTAACCATTTTAAGCCTTCGGTACAGGCTACCTGAGTCATACCTGAGCTAGCAGTGGCATCTTTCTAGAGCATTTCCATCATTTACAGATACATAAATCTTCATGTAGGAATCAAATTTGCCTCGCAAACTCACTCATGCATTACTTGATCATAGCTGACTATCGAAGCACTGATTTTAATCTCATGAAGTTTGGCAAAATGAGAATGAATGTACATATGTAGCGGTCATATGAAGAGACTTTAAGTACTATTCTTATGAATGATCTAGTTATGTTTCAGTAGACCACTGTGATTACTTTTTTTGCCAGATTTGGTTAAATCCCACCTGTTTGTCTCCCATTGACCACTCAAAAAAGTAGAGACGCAGTCAGTTTGTCTGCAGCCTACTTTTAGGCCTGCCATCGAGCAGAGCAGTGACAATGCAGGGACGGCTCTGGGACAGTTTGCTTTATTCGTAAATGAGAAGCATTAGTTTGTAGTACGGCACGGTTTCTTGTGCCAGTGGAAAAACACCTCAAGGGTGATGGCTAGCATGTGCTTCTACCAATTCGTGTGTAGCACCATCTTATCTTTTGGGGGTTTTCCACTTACTGGTACCAGCTCGGTTGGGTTCAACTCTACTCGTTTTTTTTGCTTTTCCATTACTAAACTCTGGTACCTGGTACTCGGTACCATTCTTGGTACCACCTTGGCCGAGGTTCTAAGCGTGTTGAACTGATACTAAATGATGACATGTACATATTGGAAGTTACTGATTGGTGGTCGCTATTGATTATGTCAGTGTTGTTGACTGAACCCAGACGAGCCGCCCGGCATTTTTAAAGAACCTCAGGATACTACTTTCTCTGCCTTAGCTTTTTGACAGGGAGTGTTAGCCAGAGATGGGGACTCGAGTCTGAGACTCGGACTCAAGTCGCACTTAAGTGGCACAAACAAAGACTTGTGGCTTGACTTGGACTTGGTAAAAATGACTTGTGAACATCTCTGATGTTAGCATCAGGAAACTTATTAACTATGGCAGAACGAAAGGCTGTGATTGGTTGAAGCTAGGGAGCTAGATGGGTTGTTTACCTCAGCAGTGCTCCGCTCCTGCTAGGATGTTATGTTACATGAAGGCAATACTTTAATTATAGTGGAAAACTGTACCACGAACTGTAAAACGAAACCAAACTGAACAGAGTAGAACCGAACTGAACCGAACCGAGCTGGTACCAGTCCGTGGAAAACCCCCATAAGTTGCAAGGTGGGACCTCCATGAATTGGCCTAGTTTGTTCAGCATGTTCCAGAGGCTCTTGATCAGATTGAGATCTGAGAAATTTGGATGCCAAGTCAGCGCAAACTCATCATCATGTTTCTCAAACTGTTCCTGAAAAATGTTTGCAGTGTGGTAGACCTGCTGTAGCACAAACTGATGAAACACTTAACGCTGGCTATAATAGAATGGTGTCAAGCAGTGGCCTCTTTCAAAAGGATAATGGTCCGTGCCCCACTCCAAACTTTGTTCAGGAACATGACAAATTCCCCAGATCTCAATCTGATCAAGCGCTTCTGGAACATGCGGGACAAAGAAGTCCAATCTATGGAGATCCCACCTTGCAACTTACAGGACTTGAAGGATCTACTGCTAACATCTTCATACCGCAGCACCTTCAGAGGTCTTGTGGAGGCCATTCCTCTGTGGTTCAAAGCTGTTTTGATGGCATGAGAGGAACCTACACTGTATTATCCAGGTAGTTTCAACATTATGGCTTGTCAATGTATACCTCCACTATCTCTGAACAGTCAGATTAACATTTTGTATCTCTTTTTCAAAACCTCAGGCTGTCTTTTACAATGTTAAAAATGTTGTGAAGAATGGACCAATAGAAATGTTCTAAAATGATTTCATCTGCAGTTACTTTAAGGGAATGTTTTTGAAACAGTATGAGATGCTGTTCTCTGCATTTGACCCATTCACCGAAGTGAAGCAGCAGGCAGCCAGCGACTGTGTGGGGAGGGTACCTTGCTCAAGGTTGCTTAGTGGTGCCCCAGGCAGTCCTGGGATTCGAACCCACACCCATCCGATCACAAGGAGACTCCCTAACCACCAGAGATGCCAGCACCTTCTGTCATCTCTGAAACCTCTTGTCTCTCACCACAATCACTAGTTTCTTCTCTCAAGTCCCTCTCTCAGTCCTTCTCCCTCCAGCGCTTTGGAAAAAAAGACGTATTACAACATGGCACAGGAATGCTGCCCATATCTGGGAGAGATAAAATAATAACAAGCTCCAAAAGATCGTGGCAGTGGATGGAAAAAAATAATAAATACATAAATAACTAAAACTAAATAACAAAAGGCAAAACACAGTGTTGGGTAACATCGACCAGGGGTTGAGCAAATTAGTCCCACACACACTCTGATAATAAATACCCCCCTTTACTTTAAACTTTACCCAAATAAGTGGCAGTCCAAGTGCTACTTACATGTATGAGAGATACAGAAAGCCTGTGTCCCATCTCCAACAGGGACAAAGATAACAGTAAATCTGGACACGATTTCTGAAATGGCACACACTCAGCTCCAGCTCTGATGGAATGTCTTTTTTGTGAGAGTGAACTGGACGATTAAACACACAAGTAACAAGTTCTGGCTACAAACAAGCACTTTAAAGCCCCCATTTTGCCACATAACCATCACAATGCAGGAGATTCGAGTCTGATACCACTACCTAGCATCAGAATACTCAATACAAAAATGATCCAAAAAACAAATGCAGATAAACACCCAGAATTTCTTAGAGTTAGCAAAAAAATAGTTTCTGTTATGGTGTTACAGAATATAGAATATGCAAACATAAATTTTACATTTTAACATTTGCATGCTTTTATTTAGTATATTTCTACATCTGTTTGAATGAGTTCTGTTCTGATTAGCTGTGCCTCATTCAAAAAGCAGTTTCGGCTGAAACCTTATTTATATATAACTAAGGTTGTGCCAATCCAATACCCAGCAGTAACAATATCAGTAAGATACAGGCCAAACTCAACTGGTGGTCTAGTGGTTAGGAAGCCTCTGTAATCAGAAGGACATGGGTTCAAAACCCAGGATTGCCGGAGGCACCACTGAGGTACCCTTAAGTAAAGTACTGTCCCTGGGCACTGTGTTCTTGGCTGTCTGCTGCTTCACTTGGTGAATGGGTGAAATGCAGAGTAAGCATTTTGTGCTGTTCACATTATTTGCTGTGGTGTGTTCAAGTATGACAAAAATGGACACGTTACACTTTAAAATCACTGGATCAGACTACAGAAAAAGAGATGTGTCAGGAAACTTGTATCAAATAAGAGCAGCAAGGCTGTGTCTCGAATTGCTTCTTACACTGTGCACTACATGGGAATCAAAATGCAGGTTAAGGTAAGGTTGCGTTTTCAGTAAAGCTACCCGACATGAAGAAGTGGCATCAAGCCACGCCTACTTATAACTTTAGCATGTGTGAGCGGGGCTAAACTGTTGTTACTAGCTGCTTTTGTGGCACAGCTCCTACTCATGAACCAAGGCGTGGTGCGTTTCGAATCTTTGGCAGAATATACAATCTTTTGTTTCAAAAATGAGAGGAAAGTGCAACGTTCCATGATATATGAGCTATAAATGAATATAATGTTTCAGTTCCTCTTACAACGCTGGAATGAATATGGGATATTTTATTCTGCGCTGGGAACTGGAGAGGCGTTTTACTACCGACTGGCAGAGTCTAGGAGTTCGGCTCCATTCGCCATCAACATGATAGATATTATAAATACTATAAAGGCATCAACAAGCAGCCTCTTTAACTCCACAGCTCGTTGTCTCTTTCTGAGCTCCCTCATTGGCCTGAATCAGTTGTTATAGTGATAACCATCTCGCAGCTTCCTAGACGTGTTTGAAAATATCAAGGCTGAACTCAAGAGCTCTAGCGTAAGATGCCCCTCTCGAAACAGCGATCGCCACATCCGACCTGGAATTTTGCTTCCAATTTAGCAGCAAAAGGGGGCAAACATTTTAAAATTGTGTAGCAACTTAAGACAGCTGCTGTGTGTGCGCGTGTGTGTGTGTGTGTGCTGTAGCAGAAGGAAAATCTGCAACTTCCTTCCGCCAGGCTCTTTCAGCACTTACGACGAGAACAAAAGTCTTAATGGAACATTATGGAGCCCGTTGGCTAATAACTTCCAAAAGCCGAACAGCGCATTTCTACTTTCTTCTCCTTTTAAAGCCTCCCTCTCATGCTCCAATTGCAGCGAGCATTCTAGCGTCGGGGACACCCCGCTGCTAATTAAGAGCGCAACAAAAACGGCTCGGACCGCGTTTTTTACGAGCTGTGACTCCGTGTCCGTTCCCTTTCCAACCTCATGATCAATGAGCAGCCGGATTAATGGCCCTCTCGCTCGCGGAGCTGAGCGGCCCATGTGGTTTTGCCGCTCCTTTTTCTTCTCTCGCCTCTCCGGTTGCGACAGGGGAAAGTTTGCGTAGTGTGGGTGACGACGTTCTGATCTGCCCATGCCTGATAGGACAGCGCACACTTGATGTGGCTGAAGTGAATTAGCTTAACTAATGTGAGAGTGTTTCAAGTCAGAGTGACACTTACATCAGGACGAGCGGCTTGTTTGGTCAGACGCGTCCGCGAGATGCTGAGGATCAAAGTAACGACTTGCTTTCATAGAGAGGAGTCGGGTTGTGGGGAATAATAGCTGTTGAATAAACCGCATCTAGAACAAAAAAGAACAACAAGAGAGAATAAACTCTGCCACAGTCCATGAATGCGATAAATCATGGTTAGTACTGAAGCGACAGGAGAGGGAAAATGTGAAACAAGCAAGAAGGGAGTCTGAGAGCAAAAGAATACAATGATGTATCATTAAAGATGCGAATGGTCAACGAGTGGGATGTGGAGGATGTCCACTGCTCTTCAAAACCCTTTAAAATACTTTCCAGCTGCTCACCAAAAAAAGTCTAAGCAGGTTAAAAAGCCTTTTTTTGTTCTGTATTTATTTATGTAATTTATTTGGCTCACCTTCAATATGAACACATTAAAACTCTGTTGATATTCAGTTGAACACATATCTGTTTAGACTTATGTTGTCAGTTAGGAGGAAGATTAGTAAGTTAGCTAGCCTAAAGCAAGCCTCCAGAAGCAATATAGAACAGCAGTAAAAAAAATGTCCAGTATTTTGTTTTTAGTAACAACCAACAAAAACTAGACTTGAAGCTCTGAACCTCTTCATAAATGACTATGCTAAACCTGACAGGTACAATATCAAGTGCAAGTGCAATATCATAACAGAGCTACAGTAGCACAAACCACTGAAAAAAGTTCATACTGGCTAAGATAGAAAGGTGTCAGAACTCACAGTGCATCACAGTTTGCTATGTATGGGCCTGAGCAGCTGCAGACTGGTTAAACTGCCCATGCTGACCTCTGTCCACGACAGAAAGTATCAACAATGGGCATGTGATCATCAGAACTGGAACATGGAGAAATGGAAGGTGACCTGATCTGATGAATCATGTTTTCATGTGTACTGCTGGTTGTGTGTGTTTCACTTGCCTGGAGATGAGACTGCACTGGGTTTTACAAAGGGAACAATGTACCACCTACTAACAAAGTACCACCTACCTAAACATTTTTGCAGAGCAAGTACACCCCTTCATGTCATGTAGTGTTGAAGATAAGTATACCAATTAGCATGCAGCTGCTTTATCATGTCTAAAGGTTTGCAAGTTTTGGCTTTTCACTAAAAAGTAACAGAAAATTACATTCAATTCAGACTCCATAGAAAGGCAAAATGTCTTAACAAATGTTAGAACATGAAAGGTAACTTTACACATGCACAGCCTGAGCTCAGCCTTACAGGGATTTCCTCCAGGACCCCGAGGAGGTTTTAACAGCCTACTCATGGTCCCCCCAACCCGGAACTTCAGGGACAGCCGACAGGCCTGCACTTATCTCGTCTCAAGGTCTTAATCCAAGGTACAATTACACAATCCCACCTCACCAGAGACTCATGGTGTAATTCGAGTGTTGTCATGAGGTTTACTGTCCTTGAGCCTGTGGGCTGAGCTAACGGCAGGAACTATGGAGAGGAGGGTCCTGTAGGAGTGTGTTTTTCTCAAGTTGCGCTGGAGATGTATCTCTACTGATGCTGTCCACATGTCTGTTCTGGTGGGAAGTAATATACTGTGCGTGAGGTCTTTAAGGAGTTTTTTGATTTCGTGGAAGAACATGCTGTATCTTTAGCTGCTTGCTTGGGCGCTGACCGAGAGAGTGTCTCTAAGAATCTATCAGCCTGGTGATTCTGCAGTAGTGATGGCTGGTAGAGCCAGTATATTATTATCTGACAGCTGTGATATTTAAAGCAGCTGGATGGCCTTGTGGTTAGGGTGTTGGCTCACAATCAGAGGGTTGGGGTTCGAATCCCAACTACTAGTGTCACTGCTGAGGTACCCTTGAGCAAGGTACCGTCCACACACTGCTCCCCGGGCGCTTCATTGGCAGCAGCCCACCGCTTCACTTGGTGAATGGGTTAAATGCAGAGAAATTATTTCACTGTATGTTGTACTTTTATGACTATGCATGTGACAAATAAAGAATATCTTAAGAATATCCCTTCTTTTATTGGCTGCTATGAACATCCGCACCAATCCCAGATGCTCTTTTGGTGCTCAGACAAGAACGTCTATGATCTAACAAACAAAGGCCTATTTGCACAAATACCTTTTCTTGGCAAAGTGGAGCCTTCACATGTCCTCTTCCTAGGTATTAATAGACTAGAATGCATCGAGACAAACAAAAAAATGCTAAAAACAATTGCTATTACATATTAAGATACTCTCTGTCATTCCCTAGCCTTTCAGCTGTGGTCCATCATACATTTTCTTTATCCTGAGCATGGTTTTAGTCAGAGTGTAGGTCACATTGGTTCTCAAGGAACTATTGCTCTTAAAAGAAATTTCAGTGTGGAGACATTTTTAAAGGTTAGTAGTTTAAGGGTTCTTAACCTTTCCCATTGAAAATTCCCCAACCGGCTAAAAACACTACTGTACACAGTAGGAGTGTTTGGGCAAGACACCTATTGCTTCATTTCACTTCCATACAGCTGTAAGCTTCTGTGGATAAGATCATCAGACAAACATGCTAATGTAAACTACACCCCTAAAGGTACAGCCCGAGTAGATCAGGTTTTATTCTCTGAAAACCAGGTGTCCCAATACTTTTGTCATGCAACCTTCCGAGTTGCATATCCCAGCGGGGAATTTAAATTAAAAGACGGGTTTACCTTGAAAAGAGGCGAATACGGGTTTATCTTTACATTTTCTTTAAGAGTAATGCATTAAACTGAGTTTAAAATGAAATTAAAGTGTTCTGGGAGCATGTTTGGGGGCATATTTAGGGTTTACACTATTAAAATAGGAATTTTAGGCATTTTTTTTGGTCTCGTCTCGTCTCGTCTCGACTTGGTCTTGGTCTCGACTTGGTCTGTCTTGGTCTTAGTCTTGGAATTGTCTTGGTCTTGGTTTAGGTGGTCTTGACTACAAGTCTGCTGAATAAGAGTCGTAGAGGTTGGGGCTTACTGAAGCCAAGAATAGATCATACTGAGTATTCCCATGAAGTGTTGGCATTAATCTGTAAAGTATTCCTGTAATCCGTGTGAAATAGTGTTGAGTTGATATTTGTGTTGATATTTTCTCTCTTTCAGATGAAACTGATGATGGAGAGGCAGCGGATGAGCGCCCCAAGCCAGGCCGTGTCCAGAACTTTCTGTACCTTTACGACGAGGACGAGGAGGAAGAGGGAGACGATGTGGATCAAGAGCAGGAAGGCAGAAAGGTTACGGTAAGCGGTCCAGACTTAGGTCTAGTTCTGGGTCTATAAGAGTGCTGTGACAGTATAAGAAGTCAACAGGACAGTAATATGAAGTACTTTCTGATCTGAAGTCGTCTTACCAGGGGAGGTACTGCTATTTCATGGAACTCTGATCATTGATTTTAATCCTGTATGAATCTGCAATTAGTACTAATTGCAGTGTGAATGGCACTGTAATAAGCCAGAGCTCCCTCTGTAAAAATACTGTTTTATAATAGCACAGCCATGCTCTGTGTTTTCATTGTCATTGAATGTGGGGTTGTCATGCAATGCTGGAACGTCTGGACTGTATGTTGTGATTTGAGGGAATATGGCAGCTGGTGACCTGGCGGTAAGGGAGTTGCCCCTGCCATTGGAAGGTTGTGGGTTTGAATCCAAGGACTACCAGTAGCACCACTGAGGTGCCCTTGAGCAAAGAACTATCCCAACACACTGCTTCCCGGACACTAATGTCGGCAGCCCACTGCTTCACTCAGGTAAATGGGCTAAATACAGGACTCAGTGGACTCAAGGACTCAAATAATTTGCTCCAGAATCAAAACCGTATGTTAAATAAATGAATTAATGAATGCAGTGGACTCAGGTAACTTCCTCCAGAATCGATACAGTATGTTAAATGAGTGAATGAATGCAGAAGACTCAGAATCATTATGTAAAAACAAATAAATTAGAATTAAGATAAGGACGAGGAGGGCGATGACACATCAAGAGTAGGAAGGTTATGGTAAGTGGTTCTGACTAGATTTTAGTTATAGTTAGGACTATAATAAGACTATGACATTGTAAAATGTTCACAATTCAGTGCAATAACATGAAGCACTTTCCCATCTGAATTCGTTTTACTGCAAGTCCAGGGATCTCTGATGAGATCAGTTATTTTAATACTCTACAGATCTACAATGTCTGATTAGTAATAATTGCAGGTCGAATGGCCTTCTGTAATAAGACAGAATTTCCTCATTAATGAGTATTGATTGTGTTAATTACTGTGGTGAACTAAAATTTTATTAGTAAGTTGATTTATTCATATTAAAATATAATTTACTGTCAAGCTGGCAAACTGCTTTTGTTTCTTGCCTTTCCCAAACACACGCGCGCGCGCACACACACGCGCACACAGGCAAATGCGTCTCTTAAAAGGTTATTTTTGTTGCTGCAGCATTTGGCCCTTTGACAGACATCTCTGTGTTTTTTAGTTCTTGATGCCTGCGTGTGACCCAGACTGTTTCATCATCAGAGGCACTGGTGTTTTTAAAAGCATAATCATCCATATTTCTCTTTTCCAAGAACGGCTCCCAGACAGGCACTCATTTGTCACAGCAAAACCTCAAAGCCTTAATTTGACAGCTACATAAATTAATTGTCATGGTCTTTGTTAGATGCTGTTTCAAGTGCAGGCTGGAGTTGGTTGCGCACAAATTTGTTTAAGTCAGCAATGTTTTCCCTTAACAAAGGGCAGATCTTCATGTGCCAGCTTTGTACACGCGCACTCCGAGTACTTTGGATTTCCATGGGTGTGAAAATCGAGCAGTGCCAGTCTTATCCATTGGGGATTTCAGTATTGACTTGACACAAGCACTTGACCACAGAGGCTTTTGGCTTTGCCCACTGGGGAAGAGTTATTGTGTTCCCTGCCACACTTTCACAATTATATTGATTGGTGCGCTGGATGTGTTTTGTGCTTTTCTGCGTATTGGTAAGATTGCAAGAAAAAGGAAAAACTGCAGTATATGTTAAAAACATTCTGTATTTTTAAAGCATTCATCTGCTAAAAGTGATAGGGTTTACATGAATTGCATTCATAAGCTTTCAAAGAATGAAGCCCAGAATCTCATGGTTATGCACCTCTAGTACTTTAGTTGTATCTGGATCTTATAAGTAATCTTTGTCTTCTATAAAAACCAGCTGTTGTTTGGCTACAACTAAGGCTTTGTAGCTCTAAAAAATGTTGACTCACTGTTGCACTTTGTGTGCTCCTTGTAGGTTTTCTTCACCCGGAATGGAAAGATAATTGGAAAGAGGGAAGTTGTGGTGCCAGCTGGGGGTTTCTACCCGACCATCGGCATGCTGAGCAGTGGAGAGAAGGTGAAGGTGGACTTGCACCCTCTCAGTGGCTGACGGACAGCAGGCGCAGCCATTCTGGAGTCAGCACCTCATGCTATGAGCCAATCCCCAGGCTTTCAGCTGTCTGTCGCTAAGAGCAGGAGCGCAAGGTTAGACCGGACAGGTTTGCGAGGGAATCAGAATCTGCAAATATCGAAGGAGATTTCCATATCAATTGCCATGGCCCCCCAAAACAGCAAGTGCATGATTCCCATTTAAACACAGACAACAGATGCCTCTGATATCATATTTAGATATTTCTATGTACTTTGTTGATTTTTTTTTTTGTTGTTGTTGAAACCAAACCATATTTGACTAACAAGAGAATTAACCGATTGTATGAAGATCCTGTAAAATGCATAGATCATATGTTCCTATATATTTTTAATGTGCTTGTACATAATGTAAATTTCTATATTGGCTGCTGTACAAAAGATGCCACAGAAAGTAACAATCACTTCAGGAAATGGTTGAATGAATGAATGAACAGATGGATGAATGGATAAACGAATGAATGAACAAACGCAAAGGGTGAATGGGCAGAGGCTGGCATTTGGGTTTAAAATAGCACGCATTCAAGGGGCAGTCACGTCCCTGAGCATTGTCATCACACTCCCATTCACTCTGCTGCAAGATCCCCACCCCTTAGCGAATCTTAAAGCTACTGACATTTCGTCCCTTTTTTTATTCTTTATTTCTGAATGTCAGAGTTAATTATGTGCCACTTTATCTCTTCTGCCTGGAAATGAGGGCTAGGGCTGGAGCTGATGAGCGTCGCGAGGAAACTGACGTTTTGCTTCCAGTTAAAGACGTTTTCCTTCATTTGCTTCTGTGACACAAAAAAAAACCACCCTACAATCCAGCAGATCCAGGCAAGTGAGAGTGAGGACAGCAAGTTTTATTTCTATATGTAATAAAAGCTGGCATATCCATGCACGTATGCAACGGTTAATGAAAAAACAATCCATGAACAGTTTTAAGCTATAGTCTTAACCTTGCCTCAGGTTGTACATTTGTCATTTCATTTTTTTTTTCCCCAATCATCTAAGTGTGTCACCATGTTGACCTAAATTATCACTTTTTTAGTTCAGTTAAAGCTGAAGATATTCTTTGGCTGTGTTTGCTTTAATGTGGGCTAGCCTGGTTCACGAATGCCACAAGCACTTTAGAGCAGACTGAAGCCGTTGTGTATAAACATGTGGAGAATAGCTGGTATAGAGGGATGTGTGTGTTTGTTTGTGTACACACGAGTGCTGAAGGGCTGGTGGTGAAAGTAACATATTCTTTTCCAGCCATCGAAACCGACTCCAATTTGCACCTCTTCAAATGTTAGACATAGAAAAAATGTTTAGCCTGCATTGTCTTTTCTCATGTCATGCAAATCACAAAAAATGAGATGTATTTTTTCATGTTTTCCAATGCCAAAATTGTTCAACTTTTGTCAACTTTAGTCTACCACCTTCAATCACTTCACCGAAAGGGAACTTGATTTATCATCTTACATATCTGTTAAACGGTTACATTAAAGTTCACTCGTCTGGCAATGTTTCCTTCACTTTTTGGTTCTTTCTTTTAAGATTCTGAAAATCGGTGAATACATATCACTTCTAAGACCTGTGTGATGAGTAACAGGGCATATTTGCATAGAAATTCATCTCCACAGTAAAGATGTTCATTGCTCTGTTCTTTAGTGCTGTTAATTCATGCCTTATTTAAACCTTTTAAAGATTCTGGGCTAAGGGGTCTAAATCTGGTCCCAAAGGAACCATACCCGTAACAATTTGGTTATTTCTTTGCTTAAACATACCTGTTTCAACTAACGTATATATTGCTAGGTTTAATAAATGTGTTGAGCTTTAATGACTTTTTAACAAGACTCGGATCTCTCAAAGCATTGTGTACAATATTCTCAGTTACAAGTTGCTATTCTATTAATAGTAACACTTCAGTGCTTAAAGGAATATATTTTTTTCTTGCTGTACTGGCTTTGCATACACATCGCCTAAGGCTGCATGTATTTTATCACTTCTAGGTTGTCCATTAACTTTTTCTGACAGGCTCATTACGGATGTGTAAAACAAAAACCTGAGGCATCATGAATGGGCATAATGCAGGGAGACTAAAACCAAAAACCTCCTGTCAGTTCTGATAATGCAAGAAGCAGACAGCCAAGTGGTCTTCTCCTGCAGAATACTTCAAATTCTTGTGCTGGAATGTGACTAGTTGGTATGTTTGGCCAATGATGGATGATTGATTTGGTCACAGGCACTGCTGTTAAAGCTCTCGTTGCTATAAATGATAGAATCTTTAATTGCAGCCGGCCAACATATGGCCTCGACTTATGTTGGACTGTTGAAAGACAGTTATTATTTCCACATGCCTTTTAAGGGTCCAGCAATTTAGTGAGATTCCTTTTGATAATTATAACCCCATATCCACAAAAAATGAGATTTATCTTCCAAAAGATCATCAGACAGGAACTACACACTTTGTGTATGTACAGAATGTGTGTGATCATGCTGTAAATAGAGAGGTCAGATTCCACTGAGAGCATGTTAGGAATTGTTGGGAGTCCACTCATCTTCAGATCATTATTTCCTGGAAAGAGTGCATATGTGTGGAGATTATGGGGTTGTGTGCAAAACTCTCACTACTCAAAAGCATCCACTTTCTTGGTGATGCTAAAGACCCACTGGTTTTTACCCTTACCCCAAATATAAGTGATCAACCAAGACCACTTATAAGCACAAAAAAAGTACGAAAAGTAGTTGTATATTTTTTAATATTAGTATAAATAGCAGTATGTAGTGCAGCCCCCATAAGTCTTATAAGAAGGTCTAAAACATTAGATGTATATATCAGGGGTGTCAAATTAAAACGTTAATTTCTATTAATTAAATACAGAAAAAATATTGTGTTATATATTAACGCTAATTAATCGCATGCCATGGTGACTCTTTAACCCAGTCTGGTTCTGGCCCCAGGTGTTCTGTAAAATGAAGGAGGAGACCAGAATGCGCTGCTTGGCCCAGTGAATGGAAAGTTCGTTTAAAAAAAAAAAACTGAGCCAGCACAGCTCTTGATCCCAGCGGCCAGCCTCAGCCAGCCACACTCGTCCAGGTACTCTGACCCAAACAGAGCAAGTCTACGTGTGACTGACCGTGGCTTGAGGTGCCTTGTAGGGACACCAGGACCATTATATTAGGGGGAGACATATCCCCCACTTTAAAAAAAAAAAACAATTGTTCCCCCATTTCTATGAGTGAAACACAGGAGTGCAGCATAAAAAAAAAAAAAACAACATTGCCAGTCTAAAACATTTGCAGTAGAATAGGCCAGAGCCTTATAATTCTACAGAACTCTAAATGCTACAGAATATAATGACATTCTAGAGAATTGTGTGCTTTCAGGTTTGTGTTAACATTTAGGGGAAGGCCCATTTCCATTTCAGCCTGACAATCAGCAAGCCAGACCTTATTACCAAACATCCCTGCACGACTTAACAAATGCCCGTGTGGCTGAATAGAAGTAAATCCCCACATCCAAAACTAAGTGGAATGCCTTCCCTGAAAAGTGGAGGCCGTTCAAGCAACAAAGCGTGAAGTCCATTGCTTGTGGGTCTGGAATGACATGGGCAAAACATTGGCTAAAAGACAAAGAAAAACAATTAGACATTAAATATTTATTGAAACAGTTTTGCTGGAAATTTGGTCCACTGATTAAAAAAATCAGATGTGCAATAACATTAAAAACCAACCAAAGCTACAGTTAAAAGTGCACACACAATAACATTAGTTGTTAAAGACCTTATATCAAACATGATCTACTTTTTTGTCATGGTGTATTTATCCCCAGTCCCAAAGTCTGTGCAAAAGAAATCCCCACCACCACATGCAGCGGTTGAATAACAACAAGGTCATCAGATTTGATGAAAAACAAAAGAACTTTGCATTTCAGCCACAATGAATAATCTTAACAAGTATCCAGTTTGGGCTGTTTTCTACACCTCTGCTTATTTATATGGAGGACTATGCAGGCACAACTAAAAAGTAACAGGATAAAAGCCTCTACAAAATAGATTTGAAACTAGAACACTATAAAATGACATGAAATAGCCATGCATAATATACAAAAACGTGTAAGACATATGTAGGAAGTACCAAATGCATCAGTGTTCCTGGAAACCCTGTTTGTCCAGTTATTTTATGTGTTGGTTGTGGATGACCGAAGGATTATTGGGATCTGTATAGATTGACATGCATTCCGTTACACAGGCACAAAAATAAAAGCTCAGGACAAAGAGCCTAATTGCACAGTATGCGAGACACTCAAGACGGTTCATATTCCACTGGTTTCCCAGCTTAGATTAAAAGGATTTTTAATGGTAAATAACCATTGGCAGCACAGTTTAAGACCAAGTTTAAAGGAATAGTTTGGCAAAACATCAGTTGTACTTGTTTTCTAAGTGATGGGGTATACGGTTGCAATATGGGAAAAATGGTGTGTATTATACATAATTCTTTTAATCTATGTCCTGGAAACTGGCTAAATCTGCTTTAAACAGAAGAACAAGGACCTCTTCTCGTCAGTGAAATTCAAGAGACTGGTTTAATTTCGTTCTTATTGGAAACATGAGTCGGTGGTGATCAGTCTTCATCCTCGTCGGCATAGTGCCGATTCCTTCTGATCAGTTCCTCCACTGACTCCTCAACCTGGTCTTCCTCTCCTTCCCAGAACCCCACATCCTGAGAGGATTTCTGCCGCTCGGATTCGGATCCAGAGCCTGGCTCTGATTCGCTGAGGGGCGAGGAAGGGGGCGTGATGTCCAGTGAGGTGCTGAGGCATGTTAAAGAGGCTGGCTCCTCCTCTTCCTGATGACCATCATTCTCCTCTGTGGCATCCTCTGCTCTCTCCATCTTTTCATCATCATCCCTGTTCTCTCTTTGTTTGACTCCCTCTTCCTCTTCCTCCTGCATGGGACTGACCAGTTCAGCCGTTTGGTCTTCAGCAGTGTCTGTGGCTGTTTGCGTGGGTGACATTTCTTCTTCCGAAAAGTCCTCTTTGTCCGCTGGTTGTGGTTCGATAGGGTGTGTCTCATTAGGCTGATTGACTGTTAGGGAGGCGGAGTTAGTGACTGAGAATGGTCGACTTCGTTCTTTGAGGGAGGAACTCCTGCAGATGCTGGACAGCTCTGCTTTATCGGGGCTGACTGGGGAGGAGTCGCCCTCTGGTGGCCACTTTGGGCGAATGGGACGGATGGGATCCTCAACAGAGGCCCTGGGTGAACCTCCGTCACCTTCGTCTGTCCTTGGAGGCCAGGAAATTTTCAGACGGCCAGTTTCCACTGGTTTCTCCACCCGCTCTGACACAGACTGGGCTCGGGTCTCTAAAGTGGCGGCGAGGACGTTCACCTTTTCCAGGGGAGACTCCTCCACTGTGGGACTGGTGGTGTCTTCCTTTGGGACATCCTGTACCTGCTCCTCTGAATCGTCTTCTCCCCGTGCCTCCCAAAGCTCCTTATGAGGTCGGTGGCCGAACCCCTCATCGTAGTTGCCCTTGGCCTTGAAGAGCTGGCAGAAGTGGGGTTTGCAGTAGACGCTACTGTGCAGAGAGGCGTAGTTCCCCAGGCTGACCAGTAGAGGGAGAATATAAAATTATAAAATTAGATTGCATTTATGAGAAAATGTGATTGCGTGGTGCTATGGTAACTGGTTGTTTCAAGGTGGTTGCCATGGCAGTGGCGGTGTTTGCTAAGGTGTAGCTAGATGGTTACTAAGGCAGTGCAGGTGGTTGCTAAGGTGTAGCAAGGTGGTCCTATGCCAGTGGTTGCTAAGATGTAACTAGCTGGTTGCTATGGTAACTGTAGTGGTTGCTATAAAGTTCAAAGTTGTTAGAGGACTGACTTCAAACTTAAAATGCTAATGACCCCATGAGGACTGAGACAGGTTTGGATTATAAAATGTGCCTGATTACACACCTCAGCTTGGTGTTGCAGTGAGCACATCGGAAGCAAGAGTTGTGATAAATTTGCTGATTGGCCACGAGTCGCTCCAGGGGATACACTGTCTTCAGACACATCACACAGCTCTCCCGCACAGGCAGACGGAACTTCTGCACACACACATTTACACAAGTAAATTCAAACTATTCCAAACAACCAGTTCAAATTCCATTTTACTTGTATCTAACATATTTAGTTTATTTGTATCAAATAAAAGTCACATTTTCTACAAGAGATATCTAAAGAAATACAGTTCCTTCAAATATACATAAATACACCAACTAGGAATCAGGAAAATGTGCAATGTTATGTAAATAAAGCTAAGAAATAAGGATTCACCTTGAAAGCTTTACTTTGGCCTTGGTCAGGAGTAGTGCCTGGTGGGAGAGAAAAAAACACCATTGAGCAATACCACACTGAGAACACTAGAGGGAGCCAGTGGATATGTTAAGAGTCTTAAACCACAGGATTAATCCCTTACACTGCCTTTAGTGCATGACTCATATGGTAATTACTCTGAATTATCTGGTATTACTATAAAGATAGCTTGTTATTAGTAAAAATTCTAAGATATTAAGAAACTAAACATGAGTATCTGTAACCAACATCCTGCTCCAGAGTAAGAAGCTGCAAACCCCCCACAAAACAGTACAATATGCACACCTCACACAATCACTAATAGAAAGGGTAAAATCCTGTGTCTCACCATTGCTGTCTACAGATGAGCATTTCCTGCTGCTGGGTTCTGGCGTGGAGATCTGTTGAACAGAAACTCAGATTAAAGCAATAGCAACACCATCCCCTACAGACAATGTAAAATAATTTTTCCACTAATTATTTAAATCCACTAAGAACATACTGCATCCAGTGAGGCTGGAGGGACATTCTCCTTCTGTTTCACACTGGAGCTGCATAACTCCATGTCCAGGTCACTCTGCTCATAAGGGGGAAAAGCATTATGGTAAAACCACCCAAATCTAATTTGGTCCTATAAAAAAAGAAAGGTACCACTAAGCAAAAAGGTGCAGGCCAATGAATTTAAGAATGACCTTTAACTTTTACAGTTTAGCAGAGACTTTAGACTGTGTGAGATTCACCAGTTCCGAGCTACAAGTGATTGCTACATGTTGTCTATTTTAGTCAATGCTGAGTCTGTTTATTAAGTAAAGTTGCCCTTGAACACACCACAGCACACAGTATGAAATTCTTTCCTTGTATTAAACCCATTCACCAAGTGAAGCAGCAGGCAACCAGCTATGCAGCACACTTGGAGCAGTGTGTGGGGACGGTAGCTTGCTCAAGGGTAACTCAGAGGTGCCACCGGCAGTCCTGGGATTCGAACCCACAAACTTCTGATCACTGAGCAACTAACCACTAGGCCACCAGCTGGTACCTTGTAATAATACTCATTGGTTATTTCATCAGATACACCAACCATATAGGTACACAATTACTGATTGTAGGCACATCCACGTGAAAGGAACCACGACTGGACTGCGACTGAACAGACAATATAATGCCATATAATATATCAATGCGGTGGCATTCTCAGCACAGCATTGACACCAACATTATTGTGGCATGCTAGCGGGTATCTAAGTGATACAAGTATAAGGCGAGAAGAAAGTAGGTGTACGTAATAGGCAACTCAGTATATAGTGGCATGGAGAGAGTGAAGAACAGTAAAAATGGGACACTCACAGGAGTAGAGGAAGGGGTATCCACTTTTGACACTGCTGCCTGATAGAGGGCCATTCTGTCCCTGAGTGGAGTCGTCTCCACCATTGCATCAAATACTCCTGGGAGGGGGGGACAAGAGACATAGAGCCAGTCAGTGGGCCATAGCTGCAAAGCACTATTCCGTTGCAGAGACATGGAGAAAGATGCAAAGGTCAGGTTATCAATGAAAAACACACACATCCAACCGAAAGTCCTTTACTAGATCACTTAAAGCCGGCCATCAGCACTTTCCAGTGCTCTCCTGAACTCTGTCACTGATTACGGCAGCCAAAAGGAAACTACACGTAACTCGAGACCTAATAGACTCAATATTTCACTCATTATCTGAGTACACAGTGTTTTGGGATGTTTTTTCTGTACCTTTGTCTCCAAGTTCCATTTCAGGGCCACTTCCTCCTGTTTTCACTTGCTCCCCAGATGCCTGGACAGACATAAGACGAGCAGATTAGTGTAGTTTAATCAGAAACAGAGCTGCATAAATCATTCACAGTATTTATTGACATATTATGAATAAGATGGCGCCTGTGGATAAAGTAAATAGGAAACGCGATTTGGAAACCTTCTGTAGACTAGGAGTGGGAATATGTTTAATAAGAGAATATGAACTGCATTGTAAAAGTGTGGGAGATGAATCAAATAGTCCAGTCAAGTAAGGACAGAGAAAACCAAAACATCCATCCTCACTTTAATTGTATTAATCAACCAAGATATGATACACATAAGGATGGTGCATAGCAGCTTTTTTTTTTTTCCCTAGGGATGCCAATAATAAAATACCTCGACACTTTTTCATGATACATGTCATGATAGGGAGGGACAAAAAACAAGCCACACTTCACACAATGCACTAAATCAAATGAAACAGGACTAATTGTGGTCAGTGTTCTTTAATATGCTCAGAAAATGTTGAGACATTCTGAGAAGTACCATCATATTACACATATTCCCCATTTTGACCGGACTATTGGTATAAAGTGCACACTAAGCACCATGTTCCTTCAGAGTGCCTGTAGTGTGATGCCGGATGTTTTAGCCGCTCCATGACGTTAAAGAGGTGACAAAAGCACATCTAAAAGTGATTCTGCACTGTCCTGCCAGCCTCTTCTGTTTCCTGCCTTTAATAATCCACTAATGAGATCAGAGCGACGGAAGAGTGGGCAGACACCACCGTCTGGCCACCCGCGCCATGGCCGCTGCCAGGGCCACCAGCAATCCCGCTAAACCCCAGCCAGCCCCTACAGCTGGGCCTGCTGCGAGGACACCAGACATGGCCTGCAGAGGACGACACAGCTGCAGTAACCACGGGATTAGTCTGCTCCCTTGGCTTCGAGATGGGGTGGGCATGATCTGTTATTCTTATCGCCATAAACCCTGGATTCCAGTTCTACGTAGGCTTTTAAAAAAAGTGGCAAGAACATCAGTTCATTTCTCAGAGCAACCCTTTACATTTTTTCTTCAAAGGAAACAGCATACAAGCGGAGATGAAATAATTAGCCATAATTAGTGACAGATTTATTTCCTTAGTTTTGCACAGTAGTTATCAACCCAATAAAGATTCTATTCAACAAAGTCAAACTGTGTCCATTTTAATAGAGAAGACTGGGGCCACAGGATTAGTCTGCTTTCTTTGCTTCATTGTGGGGTAGGCATGATCTATTATTATCATCATCAAATACTGAATTTAAGTTTCATAGGCTTATAAAAAAGAAGGTGGCAATACTCTGCTGATGTGTTTTGTCTTGCAAACCTCTGAAAAAATACTGTGCCACAGCATCCTGTTGTTTTAGGAGGAAACCGTGTTCAGGGCATGGGTTCTTAGAGTGGGGAACCACTCAATCTAAACACTAAACAGTGGGGACAGTTCAGAAAAAAGTATTTTTTAAAATGTATGTAGATCTGAGCCATATTGCTTGTTCATGTTCTACTGCCAGCCACAACTGACCCCTGTCTGGGGGTCCAAAAAACTGCCTACTGGATGGATGGGTGCCAGGTTCCCCCTTTGCCAGGAGAGACCATCAGCCAACCACATTTCTTTAAGACTATGTAAAATATGGTCTTTTTTCACAATGCTTTTATAATGTCCATATTACAACAGATTTCACACACTTTAGGAGAAGCCCAGCCTCTCAGATTAACGCTTCATAAGAGACAGCCCTCTATCATACTAGTAACAAACTAAAAAAATGAAAACCCAAAAAACAAATAAAATAAATCAATATAAAAATGTATATCGTCACTCATAGCTTTAACCTGCTTTACACTTCAATGACACAAGAACACGTTGGATAGTCTATTTTTAAGTTAACACACAGAAATACTGTTCAAAGAGGCGCGGATGCACCCTGGTCAGTCATTGGTTTAAAATAGTAATGCAGAAAAGTTAACTGACAAAATAATTTTCTTACAACATCAATAAGCTCTGTTCAAGAGGCCCTGAATAAAAACTGAATAAAAAACCGAAGAGTCCATGCTCGTTAAGTTATAATGCAGACTGTTCAAACAACCATTATTGGTGCTAATTGGCAACTCATTGGTTTGAGTTGACAAAGCAATAAAACCAACCCAACTACTGATAAGATCTAAACACACTGCTCAAATGGCCAAAGTCTCAGCCAAAGCTCCCTGCTAGAGCCCTAATTATGTCTTACCTATTAAAGGAAGCCTGATTCCTGGAGCCGCTGAGAGCCGTGTGAGTGTGTATGCACGTCTGCCTGAGTCTGACTGTACTCACAACCCCAGATTAGAGATGGGGAGCTTGTCTGTGTTTTGTTGGAGGGAGGATGGAAAGGGGGGGTTGGGTTGGGCCCCGAGCAGCTGGTGCAGCCTTTAACTACAGGGAGGGGGGTCAACACTGTCTTGTTGCAGCCCCCGGTGGATTAGCCATCAGTTGGAGAGTTGGGGAGGCGGGAGGCCGGGCCTGCGGTTACAGTCTCCAGACTGAGTAGTGACACCGGGGGAGCAGGAGGCAAGCGCGGCACAAAGGGCTTGGGGTGGCAGAGGGGGGCTGCACAGACAAAGGCCTCTTACACTAATCCAACATACAAAAAAGCCAGAGCATCTGAGACAGACCAGCCATGACTGCATCCAAGAAGGAGAACGGGAGCCGACGAACACTTAAAGCTTTTTGTTCTATCCTAGCAGAGATTCAGTCAAAGCTAGTAAACGGGTGTGTCTGAGCAGAGAAATCGCTCACCTCTGCTAGAAATGCAACAGCTTCTAGATTAAAAATCTCATTAAAATTAAAAATAGTGTTTACTTGGCAGTTTGGATGATAAACAGATTACAAACAGGTCACTATTAAGACATGTTCAGCAATCTTAAGATTCTCCACCAGGGGGACCTATTCATTAATTACAAAACCACCTTTAATTGTAATCATTTTCACGCACACAATGTAAAACAATGTTTGCGCCGTAATAATTATCAAATGAGTGGCAGCTATATATTCCTGCCATTTCTAAAAATGGTTTCTAAGGCTGTTTTTACTACTTCCATGACAGAACGTGTCACACGCAACGGTGTGTGGAATAATTGGAAAATTGCTGAATTGTCTTTTTAAGAATTCGCCTTCATAAACAGGTTCTTCATTTTCACTGTAATCAGATAAATGACTCTTCAAACTACCTGAGCTTCTGCTTTGTCACAATCACAGAACATCTGAGTCAACAGGGAGGGGCTTACAAAGAAGCAAATCACGGATGAGCAATTACAGCCGGTCCTTTTGCGGAGGAGCATATGGCTGAAACCTAAGCGGAAGCACAACCCCCTTCATAATGACCAGTCTTTTCAGAAGCGCGTACGTTCAATTTTTTTTTCAGAGCAAGCCTTTCAATTTTTCTTCAAAGGAAACAGCATACAGAAGGAGAAGAAATAATTAGCCATAATTGGTGACAGGTTTATTTCCTTGGTTGTGATCTGTAGTTAACAAGCTATGCAAGGCTATTCATTTTGGTCCAACAAAATCATATCGTCTGCATTTTTGTCCATTTTTATAGAGAACACTTTGACAAAGTGTCAGAAACTATATGTGGTGTTCATGTTGCTAATTTAGGAGGAAGAAGCTTAAATAAGCTGAAAAAAATCAAAACAAAAGAAGCAATCCTCAGTCACCATATCTGCCCTGGCTGAACAACTCCATTTAAGATAAGATAAGATAAACCTTTATTAGTCCCACAAGTGTAAAATTTGTTTTGGTGTATGGAGAGAATTGTGCTGCTAATTTTTCATGGGCTGTTCCTTTAATTGTAGCTGCACAGTCCCGCTGTCTCATGACCTCCCCTCGAGCTAGAGCAGGAGAAGCAGGGCTTTCTCCCAGACCTTCTCCGGTCATATGGAGCCTGGTCCCATGACATCACCCCAGGGAGCAGTGAGCTGTGCAGCTAGGTGTCGGGTGATCATGACCTCTGGTCAGGTGATGAACAGGGGTTCTGAGGCCACGCCAGGGCGAGAGTCGGGCTTTAATAGCAGAGTTAGGAATGTGTTCTCACACTGCCTCCATATGGAGGAGATCAAGACCATCTCTTGACCCCTCAAAGGCAGCAGGGCCAGAGGGAAATATGTGAAAATGAGGTGAAAGCACACAAAGGAAACACATGTTCATGTACAGATGGCCTAAACTTATTTAGATTCAAAGCTCTAAATACCGTCCAAAAAAACCCTCTGTTTAATTCTAACACGTGACTGTTGGGGGAAAAAGGGGCTCAGGTTAAACTCTAGACTACAAATATGAAATCTGTTTTAGAAAGAATGTAATGATTGGGGCCATTGTAAGTTTAAGAATAGCAAATTCTTTTTTTTCTATTTAGAGGTTGAACAACCGATGACGGAAATCTAAAGCTTGCCAATTAGCATTATACAAACTTTATCTTTTAAAGTTAATTTATCTTTGAAAGCTAAATAAAGTTAAAGCAAATATTGAACTGAACAGATTTGCCTATGTTTTTTTGTGTCTGATGATAGGGGTCTCTTATATATATATATATACACACACACACACACACACACACACACACACACACACACACACTTACTGTTTCCTTTTTTTACTTTTTTCCAAATATGAAACTGGCCATGAGTGTCCTTGCACCCCAAAGACACAAAGCGCCATTGTCTCTGGTTATGGTCCCTTTTTATTTTGAACACACCCTTTTAAAAGTTCAAACGATGCTGTGAGTGCAGATGAAAAAAATACACTTCAAAGTTTAACCCCCCGCACACACAGGCTGGTAGAACGTCTCATTCTTGACTTAAAGGTTCTAGTTTGTTCCAGAACAGTTGTACCAGCACAGTTGTGAACAGTTCCACATGTTTCACATTAAGAAGCTTTAATAGGACGACCTGAATTGGGAGCTGGATTTAGTGCAACATTTCCTTTTCATTAACTATTCCAGCAGCAGGGGAACAGCAAGTATTCACTCATTCAGGACTGTCAGTGAGGCAAAAAAGGTTCTTTGAACCGTGAATGGTCAGATTTAAGTATAAACATTTTGCATCAGTTCAGAAAGTTTCCAGCAATTCAGCAACTGTTCATTGCAGGAGTCATTTAGTCACACAGGATAGAGTTTTATGACGTCTTGATGGTAGACCATGTGACTACCATTGTGACCCCCTAATAGTGCATTAACATTCACAAACCATGGAAAAACAGAAAACCACTTATCCATTGAGCTCTTTCTGAACTACACTTTCAGAAAAAAGACACTGGTAAATTTTACACAGTATCCCCAAAATACTAACAGCAAATATACCCTGAAAGGTTGTGAACCTTAAATGAGTTAAAAGTCTACTACATTCATTTCCCCAAGAGAAAGGGACATATTTGTACCATTACATAACTTCCCTATTTTACAAAAATAAAATAAAGACCTCTTGAAGCAGGGTGTATAGAGTCAATACAACTTATTAGAATATATTAGAATATTACTGTATGCATCATACATCTGCTGCTGCTAGACATCTGAAGACACTTCCCATGTGTACACAGAGAGACATATATATAATCTCATCTTATAATGGTACAGTTATGTCCCATATACAATTATATATATGTTTTTTCTGATGGTGTAGTGCTTTCATGTGAATAATTATTGTGAAAATAAGAGGACATCTATTGATCATGGCCAGAACAATCCTCTTACCACAAATGTGTAGAATAATGTACCCACCTTGTTCTCGAACATCATTTTGAGGCTACTGAGAGGGATGTTGGGTTTGTCACATGACGTGCTGGTCGCTGCCTCTGCCTCTGGACTCTCTGCACCTCTCTGCCCGTGCTCGTCCATACCTGGCTCTCTGGGACTCTGAGGGGTCTCTTGACTATCCAGGGTCAGCGCAGCTGTGGACTTTTCCAGGATTTCTGTGGGCTTTTTGTTGGTGCTGGTGAAGATTCCTGTGGTTCTTGATGGGACGTTTTTTTCAGCAAAGCCTACAGACCTCTGTGTGTCTGAGTCTTGAACCTGGTCCTGAATTCTGGAGTGTGGGGATGGAGGTTCGCTGGAGAGAGGCTGCTGGACCTCCCACCGCTTCTTCAGGACGCTGAGGTTACCGCCACGCAGGGCAGGAGCTACACCCTCCACAGACTGGAATCAAAAGCAGCTCTTTATTAGAATGACATTAAAGTACTTTCTGTAATTGTACATCCATTACAAATTACATTTTTTTCCCTCCATCATTACATTATTTGGTGGTTTGATGTGAAACACTCGATTGAGAAACCTCAGATTAGCTCATATGGGTGGCGACAGGAAACATCTGAAGATTTCAATGTGCAATGCAGGAATTGTTCAATTTTGTGGATTTTTTTTAATGGACTACTCATGAAAAGAGTTAAAAAATTAAACCAACAACCCCTCCCCATACCGATGAAACATTTTAATATGACAGCAACAGTACACTTTAGTTTAAATCTTAAAAAGACTATAAAATAACAACAAAAAGATGAGCTTCTAAATGAGCTTTAGTTCCTGACTGCGAGCCTTAGAAAAAACTATAACAAATTCAGCAACAAAAAATAGTCTAGCAGATACTGTCAGTTATATTGGATTAACATGAGAGCATTTCATTGAACATCTGGAATCAAATGATGACTGGAAGCGTACCAGATCTCAGCATTTCATTATGAAACAAGGATCTGACAAGAAACCTGATAAAAATCATTGTCCTACAACAGAGTTCCTTCAGAAACGGGTAACAGAGAAAGGAAATAGGTTTTAGTTACAGGCTCCAAAGCACCCAAGGACAGCACGGCTGTTAGTTTGTTAGAAGACAAGGACAGGAAAAGAAGAAAACCTGGAGAATTGAGCAGCTTCCTCAGTCTGTGCAGGTGAAAGTGAAAGAAAGCTGTCCCAGATGTAAACCGTCAGCCCCTCCCGAACGACACGGGAGGAGAACTAGGGAAAGGGGCGTGGAGGAGATACACCCCCGCATACACACACACACACACACACACACACACACACACACAAAGATGGAAATGAGGAAAAAGAGGCATTAATAAGTAGAGAACAAGCAAGACATAGAGTAGATATCTGAACCACGAAGAATCTGCTATTGAAAAAATAACTGATTTCAGTGGTTCAACTTCGTCTGCTGTGAACATGAATAAAGTTTCCTAAAGGAAATTTGGTTAATCAGCTGAGACGTGGCGTCTGAAATTTGCATCTTTAGTTTATAGCACTGATGCTATAATGCTAATGCAAATAGGTAAAGGTAGTGTCTATCAAAATAGAAAAGAGTACATGAGTCAAATATATACATAGAGAGAGGTTTTACCAGACTAAGGCTTTAAAATGTTCTTCCAAACATAATAACAATGAAAAATGCTGTGTACCGCCAAGATATCACAAACCAGCTATAAGAACTGTGGCCAACGATCCACTTTCTAAGAGACCTTTCCCAGTTAAAACCCCAGGAGCTTAAACCCCCAATCAGTGCAAATACACTAATTTTCCATAAAGAGGCCCGACCAGATTCTTGTCAGGTCCACTCTGGTTCACAAGTCGATCTTACAGTACTCTGAGGTTCTGCTCTCAACCAGAGGAACAAAGGGCCTGTCTATTATAAACCACTGAAGCATACAAGCATCCACTGCATGATCCACAAAACCCACACACTGGTGATGTGGGAGGACTCTACTGACCATGCGTGTCCATCTACCTAATCAGGACTAAGTAGAAGCGGCACTGAGGCACTGATATGAGCTGCCTGTAATTAGTCTGGGGATGCTGACTTTTAAATAAAGCAAGAAAAAGATTTTGACAATCTGAAGCATTTGTATTTTCTACAGAGTTATGCTTAAATACCCCTTCTGCCATCTTTGCACAATTTCTACCTTTGCATTTTTTCACATGTAACTCTCTGCTGCTAGAATACAGTATCTGTCAGAATCAGACTAGTACTGTAGCCACCGAATGCACTAAATGTTGTCTTGTCTGGTAGTGACCTACTGTTTTTCTTGCACTCTCTTTTCTCCTGTCTGCACTTGTGGTCTTGTGCAGTTTGCTGTTTCTGTTTTTATTCCTGTGTTGCTCCATGTCACAACAAGGATGTGGGGTTTGAAATGATTCCCCCAAAATTATTTTACTAGCTTTCTTTTGATTATAAGACTTCAATGCGAACAGATACAGAAAGCGAGTTCGTTTAATAAACCATTTTTGAAAGGGCAAGTGTTCCCAAACTTCTTTTTTAATAAAAGGAAGAGCATAAGAGTAGTTCCTTCCTGCTGTTGTTCTCGAGTGCCCGCTGTCTGACCTCAGACATCCATGTCGAACGTCCTCGTCCTCCAGGCGAGCGGTAAATGAGCTCAAACCATGTAGGATCACTCCTACAGTATTAACTGGAAGTTGTATTAGCTCTAGGGATTGTGGTTTTATTGATATTGTATAAAATCTAAATATTATCACTATAGTATCATATTTATTTGAATAATAGTTGATTATTGGGGACACCAATAAACTATTGTTATAATTACAGAATTAAACAAAAGTCTAACACTATAGCCACAAATACATATTTTAAATATTTTCTGCATATTTTAGCTATCCTTAGCAAAAGGCAAAAAAAAAAATTCTACAATAAGCAAACCCAATCAAGATGTTACTGCATAAAGTGTTGATATATGTTTAAATAAACAGTATATCAGTTAATACTGTATAAGGGTTTTACTGAATGTTACTGTAAAATACCTGTGGTTTTACACAATAAAGATGTCAATATTTATGAATAATTTCCAATCCTGTCGCTTTGATTTATTAATTGCTTATTGTCTTGGTATTATGTAAAGAATAACATAATACCAAAAACTCAAAGAAAATATGTCCCATCTCTAATCACCCCCACAGGACTCCCACACTGACTGTAATAAACAGATTTCAAAAATAATCTTAGGTTTAAACATACACAGAAGCTACTGAGCTAGCTTTGGTTTCATGATGGCCTGTTTTCTGGCTACCTGATTATTTCCAGTGGAGAACCATTCTCTATCTTCAGTCTTGTCTTCAGGCAGCTGAATGTCCAGGGCCTACATGCTTTAAGTCAGTTTCTTCTCTTCAGACTCAGCAACTGGGTTTGTCATGCAGTGAGGCTCCGCACAGCAGTGCACAATATGCAGAATAACTGGAGTTTGTTCAACTACAGAGGACTTACCTGCAGATTAAGGAGTCTAAATAGGGCTTAAGTGGACTAGTCACTAACTGCAGCGTGTGGCTGGGAGGGAAATAACACGTGCAGCTGCCTACTCTGTCTGCTCATGGTTTTAGAACAGACATTTCTGATTACTGTGCAGAAGTTTGGAATAAAGGTTAATATATATATATATGTGTGTATATATATGTGTCTAGTAATTAGGTGTCTAATAATTAGTAATTGGTTTCTAATTAGATTTATTGCAGGAGAATGTAGTGGTAAATTTAATAAAAATTCATAAAAAAAAAAAAAATAAAAAAAAAAAGAGTGCTTCATATTTCAAAACTGACGATTACATCTTGAGGCAGGTAACAATAAAATTCCAAATAGATCATTATAGTGTATTATTTTTATCATGTTATTCACAAAATATATACATTATTGAAGACAACATCTAAAATAAAAGGATTTATTCATGCTATTTAAAAGTACATTTACACACAAATGTACAACTATGTGAAATAATTAATAATAAAACAAAATAAACAAATATTTAATGATTCCAAACGACTGAACAGTAATCGTAAAAAAAAAAAATCACTAAATGTGTATATGTTTTTTTTTTTTATTCTGATGCTTATTTTAGGAATATGAGACTAAAGAAGCTGAGACAGTTTAACTGCTGGATGCTGCCTCCTGGAAATGAACATGCTTTCACTTTAACACACGGAACGACATGTTCTCTCCAACACAGGCCCGTTTCAGCTTAGATTCTAAAGGATGAAATCACAAGCACTCACTTTTTTCCTGTCCGAGTTGATCTCCTCAGCTGCCTTCTGGTACCTGCAGACGGGAGGTCAGACAGGGTGAGGTCAGAAAAAGGTCAACATAGAAAACTCCTAATACAACAATATAGGACTCTTCTACACTCTGACACATAAAATACAGCATAACGGATTAAGCTGTGGCATAGAGGGAGTACATTTCATAATATCTGTTTAACGATTCAATCAAATTATCCTGGTTTAAGAGATTAGGAGATTTGTAGTGCAGATCAAAGTGATCAGATCTCCTTTATAGAACAACAGTGACATCAGGTGGTGCACAAAGGCAATGCACAATAGAGGAGAGTCTTTTGGATTCTGAAAAGTTTGATTCTTTGAAAGGACCTATTATACAAAAAGCTAATTTTTAGTTGTTTTGAATTCATACAGTCCATACATGGAAATTAAGCTGCAAAAACAGCCTCTTATGAAATCCCTGTTTTTGTGACTCGTTTACATGTACCCACTTCTTTGGGCTATTGCAGTTTATCAGTCGCATTAACAATGAACTTATGCTTTTTTCAGCCTTGGCTGCTTTTTGAACACACAGTATATACACAGTATGTATATATATGCGTGCAACACTTTATTAGGCATGCAACACTTTTTGTCCATTTTTCTGAATAGCAGCAGCAACCCATAATGGATTAATGTATGGAGTCTTCTTAAAGTCTTAACTTCAAAAACAGGAACAAACAAAAGTGAATTGAACTGTTGAGAGCTGTGTTGCAAGAAAAGGCCATTTCAGTTTTCAGCAAAAGTGAAAATAAGAGTCAGTCTTCTCAGACTGTTGCGGACAAAAGCAGAATGCAGCCAAACAGAAAGAAAGAGCGAGTGCCTGACTGGCCATGTGTTCTTCAAATAAGCAGACGAGTACGTACTTGGAGAAGCGCTCAGCTATAGCCAGGCTTTTACCCCGCGCTCCCACAATGGACAGCTCTTTGGCCGTGACCCGCAGGGACTGGGAGGCCCACTGCCTTCTGTCGAATGAGCTGACCGCCATTACTGCTTCTGAGGCTAGGAGGAAGAAAGGAAAACAGTCAGCAATCATCAACAATCACCAATAAAGCCTTGCATCACAACTATGACCGAGAAAAAAACTGTTTTTGTAACTTAATGTCCCTATTTAAATTGTATGATCATGGGAGTAAACAGTATGTTTAGTCATGTTCATAAAATACATCAAAGTCTTTTACTGAAAAAAAAAAGGAAAACAAGGTTTTCCATTATATGGGCCCTTTAACTTTGGTGAGCATGGGTGATTTTTTTTCTCATGTTTTATTACTTCCAGCATCTAAACCACAGATGGCACAGATAACGGATATTGGTATCAGCGAAAAAATGCTGTATCAGATTTAGGAGGAAAAACATTCATGAATCTGATCCCTGAGAAAAGAACACCCATATCATGTGATGTCAGGTTGCTGGCTGTGTGTGGGGTGGTAGAGCGTTTGAACATGATATTCACTTTTAGATGATAATCCTAAATGAAATACTTCAGTTAACAACTTGCTTGCTAGTTTTTACCAAATAAATATCAGATGAGATCAGTAGGCTAGTAATGTGCAATATAAAATTATCCAATCTCTAATCATCTATTGAGCATAGCAATTAATGAGAAACACCGGAAAACGTATAGCAGAGAACTTATTGTAAGGAGAACTGCCATGTGAAAATGTCTTTTGGCTTGATCGGACACTAGAGGACACTAAGTTTTCTTCATTTACTTTCTTTTTTTCTTTCTACTGTTCAGAATGATATTCCTGTGTAAAATACTAGAATTTTATGAACATATCATTTCGTCTATTTCCCCCTTTTAATAAGGACTCGCTTGCAGGGGCCCTCTAGCAATATTCATTTTTCTGCCATAAGAAGACATACATTTTCTGACATAAAAGGAAGAATAAGAAATGGACAGGCTGCTCATAAACTGGCTCTGGTAAAACAGAGAAAAGAAACAGGTTGTTTGATATCGCCTGACTTAATTATGATAGATGAAATCTTCGATTCCCCACACTGATGTCATTCAGACCAAGTTTAATCAGTAATGGACGATATTCATCATTATGTTAGTCCTTTATCATAACCAGTGTCGCAAGAGGTGCTGGTCAAAGGGCGAAAGGCTGAAAAACATCCTGGACAGGTCACCTGCCCGTCACAAGGCAGACACTGACAAAGACAGTCTCACTTAGAGACAGTTCACCTGACCTGCAGGACTTTGGACTGTGGGAGGAAACCAGAGCTTCCATAGGAATAGCATGCAAACTCCAGACAGAAAGGACCCTCGGCTGCCCTCAAATCAATTCCAGGACCTTCTTGCTGTTAGGTGACAGTGTATATGTGTAAGTGTGTATGTGTAAAGTGTCCATCTGTAACACATGAACAAACTACAGCACAGCACAAAATTGTTCTCTGCATTTAATCCAGTCACCGGAGTGAACGTTGGGCAACCAGCAACGCGTCACCTTGGGAGTAGTGTGTGGGGACGGTATCTTGCTCAAGAGCACCTCGGTGGTGCCACTGGCAGTCCTGGGATTCGAACCCACATCCTTCCGATCACAGGGGCAACTACCTAACCACCAGGCCACCACAGAACATGACTGAACGTGTGAAACTGCTGCTGATGATGATAAAGAATTCACAGGTTCCTGAAATTTTGACAGCAAATTAAGTTGCGTATCACCCTAAGTGACCTGTCATATCATGTCTAGGCAGCTTAGAGAAAAACAGAATTTTGTGGGAGAATAACTTCCTTCCTCTTTCACAGGTACTGAGTCATTGTTCTGATTCGGTTCCAAACACCTGCTGCTCACCTGGTTTCCCATTACACTCATGAGCTCTGACCTAAATCAGACAAGACTCAGCGGGCTGTCACTCATACCTCCAGGCGTTCTGTCTGTGCCTGCGCTTATTGTGAAAGAGTTTAGGAAACTTTCTGAAAGCAAGTGGAAACTCGCCGGTTTGATCTTCTTTGAAAAAGAGCATTGAGAGCGGAAAATTGGTTGCAGAAAAAAATTCCAGCCCATTGCTGGATTCCCAGGGAAAAAAAATGGGCTAAATAGGTTACATAGGGCTGAATGATTTGGAGAAAATATGTAATCAATTCATTTCTAACCAGTTATTTATCTCCAGTGTATTTATCTACAGCTTATTTCTTAGGTTTTCCCTTTGTCTCAAGAGAGATACATAAAATCATCATCAAGGGAATGTTTCGGTAGTAATTTAACTAAAACCAACACGAACTTTTAGACCTTAAGTTTATATCCTATATTTCATTCCTCTGAGATCTACTGATGATGTTTTTATGGCTCTATATATTAATAACAGTTGCAGTTCACTTTTGAACCCAGTTGCAGTATATCTGTATCCCTTCAATATATGTAAATATATGTATCTCTGCACTGATTGGCTGCCTGTACATGTGTGTTTGTGTATCATCATGAAAGCAGTTAAGCAGTTTACCTATATAGACATTATGGACTGGAGAGTGAAAGGTAATTTATTAAGATTTTTTTCATTATTTGGGCCCTTTAAGTTTCAGCACATCAGTTTTCACTTTAGACCACAGTGTAGAGCTAGACTCCATTTGTGTGCTTGAACTGAACTTTGAGACAGCTTAAAATAATGTGCTATATAATAAACAATAGTGATATAAAACCTATTAATAATTCAGCCCTAGGGGTTTATATGTATTCCATTCATGACCACTGCCTGAGTAACTCATGCCTTCCCGACTACTTCCCCATTACCTTCTGACTGCTGTCTGGGAATGTTAGAAATGTTTGAACTGATTACAATCTATATTGATGGTATTCAATAAATTGATCATTATTTGACCCAAATAAAATTCATAGGTTATTTTTAACATCAGAGCATATTGAGAGTTGTATTGGTTTAATATTTTTTAGTTCCACGAGTCACATTTGCATTTTCAGCGTACTTTCATAAAATAATCTGAATCGTGATCAAAAGATATTCAAATCTTGGTAAAATCTGCATTTAATTGCTCTCTAATAAATCATAATGTAATCAAATCTGTCAGAGGTTTACACCTCTGTAAATACTGCCTCACAGAATATACAGCTTACTGGCTTATGATCTTACTGCCTTACTTAGAGCTAAAACCAAGGTCTAAGCTTTTAATCAGGTCTAAGACTAAAATGGCAAATTAGTCTTAAAGCAAAATCCTGATTCTACTACCACACACACTAACGGCATGAGTGGATAACGGTGAACTTGTGAGACATTGTGTGTGTCACAATGACAGACACATGGCAAGTCCTGACACAGCAGCTGACTCAACTCTAAACACACTGCGGCTTCTTGGAGCTCATTGTAAGATGTCATTCAGTTTCATTTATGGTGAGTCAATGGCCCCCCGATGCTTTTGTGAGGTCATGCTCCCCGCACTCTGACTTCCCTTAGGAGAGTCACTGTCTAAGCATTTCATTTAAGCAAACCCATTCTTAACTCTCACTCTATACGGTCATCTTCAGTCAGTCCTTACAGACAAAAAGACACAAAGACGAGGCATGATGAGAGAAGTATTGTGTTGATAATGGCTCCCTAATCCCTAACTCTGGTCCAAATAGCATAAACTTCAAAGGTTCGGCATCAGTAATGTTTGCGATGGCATTTTCCCTATCTAGCCTGCCACAGTCACTCACAGGACTACCCTCAGCTGTTTGTGTAACAGAGAACAATTGCTTACAAAAATGTGGAGAAGAAAGCAACATTCCATGTATTGCTTTCATGGTCATTATTAACAATTAGCCACTCCTGCTACAGGATGAATAGGTTTTGTACACAGCCAAGATGGGAGAAAAATGTCCCATGACAAATGGAAAGGCAGTCCTGTTGAGAAATGCAGGCTCAGCGAGGCCCTTGGCTCATGGGATATGATTCAGATCCTGCCACATCCTAAACTCTCCCACACAAACCTCTCAGAGGTCAAGGGTTAGCGGCTTAAGACATCAAATTCAGCACCGGGGTTTTCCAGAAGCACTGAAGACAGGATGCCTCACTATTCAGTCTTCCTGTTACGGTAATTCATTAAGTTTCTCGGCTGAAGGAGTGTGTCTGGTCCAACATATAATTCTTCTTTAATGACAGGATATGTCGGGTCAGCAAAGCCACATCAACCCCTGCCCTCCACAATAACATCTTAATGCTTCCTTCAAAATCCCCACTTCCAAAACCAGACACGAGGACCATCACTCTTTTTGGCACACTGGCATTTGCCTTTCCTTTCTGTGACACAGATTGAGGAGCATAAGCAAGAGTTACATTTCCCGGAAAGGCAGAGAAAGAAACTGCACTCAGGACTGTGGAGAAAGACGCAACAAACATGCGAAAGCAAATCTGCTTTCTGAGGATGTTGCTGACATTGACATTAGCCTGGTCATTTCTCACAAAGCAAGATTTTTCAGAAAGCTGGACAAGCCAAAAGTGAGGACTGTCTAACAGAAATGTCTTCCAGCTGTTCTCTGATTAGACATTCTCTGATTGGATTCATCCTTCTGAGATTCCTTTGTGAAATATCCTACAAATAAACATCCAGTCAATGCAGCAGAGCCAGCAGTTTGTCCTCCACTGCATTCAACTGACACAACAACTCATGGCAACAGACATGACAAGTTATAACCTGCTCCCCAAAGCAGAGAAATTACATACCGTCAATAAGAGAACTGGGTGGTTAGTTGGTCCTTCTTGTAGTCAAATGATCAAACTGTCCTCCTCCTCTGTGTCTGAGCTCAGTCTGAGCAGCCCTCTGCTATTACAGAGTGTTTTGTGTGTGTGTGTGTGTGTATGTGTGTGGGGGTGGGAGGGTGAAACGCTGTGGCTCGTCTCAGCCAATGAGGACACAGTTGTTCCTTTCACCTAGCAGGTAAGACCCCGCCCACCCAAAGCATGCATGATCACCCCATTTCTTCAGACATTATCAGTGTGACCATCAGGGTGACTCAACTCCAGACTCCCTCAGCGGCCTGGGAATACCCCTTACAGTTCCTGGAAACAGTGTTTTTTCTCCACCTCCTACCATAAATCTGAGATCAAGTATTGCAATTCTGGAGAAACATAGTTGGGAAAATGACTTAACTTGCTACTGAGGAGTTCACTTTAGGTTCAAGTATGAGGAAACTAAGAGAGAGGAATAGTGTTTTTCCAGATGAAAGCATGAAAATTAAGGGGAAACCCAGAAAACAAGGTGTAGAAAACTTTAGCCAAGTTAGTCATCACTGTGACCTTCAGAATTACAGATCTTCCAGAAAGAGCTAAAAAAAAATTGAAAGTGTTGCATGGACTGATCAGCTTGAACTAAGAAAATATACATTCAGTTCTGCTGAAAAGCAAATGTACCCTTTAGTTTGGCACTACAGCTACCAGGCCAATACAGCTACTGAGCTATGGTCACCAGTTTGTCTGAACTATGTGTCTAAATCGCTTTTGTACTTAACCTGGATGTAGTCAATTAGCAAAGACATGTTTGGACAGTCTTGCTTCTGTAGTTTAGACCTGGAGCTGTAAAAGCTAACAATGCTAACACACTTAAACTAACCCAAATAACCCCAATCTTTTCTGTAAAAATACATAATCAAATCATCTCTCAACCCACTCAAACAGCATCCAGCTCTTCATTAAGGTGGTGCAGACTTGTGGATATGGTTTAGGACTAAAAATGAACAAAGCTTCAACCCTACAGGCAGCCATTTGAAACCATTCCAGGGCTGGTATTCACAAAGCAGTCCTAAATCACACTGACAAGTCTGCACCACCTGAATGAAGACCTGGATCTGGCTTGAGCATGTTGAGAGAAGTTGTGGTGATTTAAAAAAAATATATTTTTATTTTTACAGGAACGATTTAGGCTGATGAATGACTCATGGTGTCTTTTAGTAATATTAGCGAAATAGAACTTAATTTCTACAGTTTGCTCCTTAAAAGTAATATAGATTGCTTCTTAAGAAGCTAGTGTGTGTAAGATAATGTATTATCTAACAAAGAGCAGAAGCGTGTTATCCTTGCGCAAACTGCATAAACCAGTACTGCACTGTAGTTTTGTCAATTTAAATAGATAGTAAACCACATTAACAGGTCTATTTGACTTGGTTTGAAGCAATGTCTGCTGCTGTGCATATTTTACATAAACACAAACTTCTGTTTCTATTTTTGTATTTGTATTGTGTATATTTTTATATTGTTGTGTTGTATAGTTTTTATTATATTATTCTGTTTTCTTGTGTTCCCATTGCAGGTTGGCCACATGCTTCATTGGAAAATGAAAAAAAAAAAAAAATCATACAAACTTTAGACATCATGTCTTAGCCAACTGACCATGAAAACTGTGTACAGCAGTCTTCTGGTCGGAACTGCTGTTTTAAACAGCCAAGGCTTACACAGAACTATTTGAATATGGTTAAATAGTGCAGAAAGCATCCCATGGCTGAGCTTCAGGGGAGGTGGGCTGTTCCGTCTGGGCCGGGACTCCTGTCTACACGAATGTCTCATCACCATAATCCTAATCACATGGATGGCTTGTGTGAGGGTGGGCCTGGCTCACATGCCTTCAGCTAACTCCTCTCTATACAGGAACACATTTTAAACTCTTAAAAGAGGATTTAAAGCTCTGACACACTACTTTGTCCTCTTTAAGGTGTGGCGAACAGCTCAGAGTCTGAATTTTGCACAGTCTGAGCAGCCTGAACTAAGAAAATAAACCTTCAGTTATGCTGAAAGCATATTTACCCTTAACTTTGGCACTGGAGCTACCAGGCTAACATAGCTAATAAACCAATGGCTGCCTGTTTGTCTGAACTATATGTCTAAATTACATTTTTTTACTCACCTTAGATGTAGTTAGTTAGAAAAGACATGTTTGGACAGTGTTGTTTCCGTAGTTTAGACCTGGAGCTGTAAAAGCTAACCCAAAAATACAAAAATACAATCAAATCTTCTCTCAACCCACTCAAACAGCATCCAGCTCTTCATAAAGGTGGTGCAGACTTTTGGATATGGTTTAAAACTAAAAATAAACAAAGCTTCAACTGTACAGGCAGCCATTTGAAACCATTTCAGGGCTGGTATTCAAAAAGCAGTCCTAAATCACACTGACAAGTCTGCACCACCTGAATGAAGACCTGGATTTGGCTTGAGCAGGTTGAGAGAAGTTTTGGTGATTTAAAAAAAAATAATTTCACAAAAACGATTTGGGCTGATGAATGACTGGTAGTGTCTGTAGATAAAACCTCACATCTCTTGGCTGACTGACTGCAATTGGGATAAATGGAAGGTTTATGTACATTAGGTTTTAGACCTGAAGTAACTAAAACTTGAAGACAGCTGGTGGCCTAGAGGTTAGGGTGTTGCCCCTGCAATCAGTAGGTTGTGGGTTTGAATCCCAGGACTGCTAGTGGCACCACTGAGTTTTCTTTAAGAAAGATACCGTCTCCACACGCTGCTTTATTCGTGTGAAGGGGGGTACATGCAGAAAAGAATTTTGCACTGTGTGCTGTGCTGTGTTCGCGTACGACAAATGTACACTTTACACTTAATTCAAACTTTGCTTATGAGGTTTATAAAACTGGATGAAAGTATATTACATAACTAAAATTAAAAACAGCAGTCAGCTCAAAATGGCCTGAATTTAGTCCATTTTTATAGATTCCAGTGATTCGTACATAGTTCCTTTACTTTGTCAGCTAATGTTCTCCAAGGCTAAACTAAAGAAGCAAACTTTGGACACCAAAAATCTCAGACAAAAAATGACCAAATTGTGTCAATATGATTTGTCACGGAACTATTGAATCAACATTCTTCATTCAGCCATGCTCATATCAAGTTGCACTAAAGTAGCAGGCCTTCTGTAGCATTTCCTGGGGAAGTCATTAAGCTCAGTACAAACAGACAAATATTTACAAGGCAATAAGTTTAACTGATTCTCTGGGGACAGTGAATGACCCAGCATGGCTGGATTTAAATGGAACTTCCCATAGAGATTTGTCCCTGTGGAGTCTTACAAACCACATAGGACTGTAGAAGACACCAGTGTTTGATAAACATTGACTATTGATCTTCTGGTTGTACAGTATGTGCACCATGTCGTCCTGGATTCTGTATTAGAACAGTCGCTTTACTATTATGACCTCTCAGAGATGTGTTTATATCTCACTCCTCCCTCTGACAAAGCATTCAGAACCTCCACTGACCTGTGAAATTGACTCCGAAAGGCACAGCAAAGCGTTCAGGTACAGTAAAGCCAGAACTAAATCACAACAGCTCTCCTCTCATCCCCCCCACCTCCCCCCACTCGGCACACTCCTCTGTTATGAAAGAACATTGAGAAATGAACATGAAGGAGAAGAGCTTTTCATCCTGCCTCCCCGCAGGACTGGGAACAAAACGGGCAGGAGACGCCAGACAGTTTTAGGCTGGAAATTGTCTCAAGGCTGCTCTGGAGGAATGGCAGCAGTGTTGTGACTGGGCGTCTGCTGGTTTAAACACTGCAGTGTTGAATGAGGCGTGTTGGAGCAAGAAAAATGTCAATACATGCAGTGCAGATGGAGAAAGCCTTTAAAAAGGATCTGGAAAGCATGCTCTAGTATAAACTGTGCAACAGGTTCTAGTCACAGATGTTCAGCGGAAAGCTGTAGATAGCTGATGATGGAGTTCTGAACAAGAGATACACTGACATAGGTATTTCATACCTATATATACCTGCATTAGCATGACAAAGAAATGAAAAATGTATTGCTTACAAATGCAGTACATATTTTTAATTCAATTGTGTCTAGTTCCACCCACTAGCTAGGAGTCCCCAGATAATACAAAACAATGTTACACAATGTTACATGCAACATACTCACTCCAATACAAGGCCTACATGCTTGGAGGAGAACACTAACTGCGAATTCGGCTATGTCAGCTAACAAATTGGCAGGTTATGGGGGCCATCTTAAGAGAACAAAGCCAATTATCTTTTTGACTCCCAGCCACAGATGGCTGCAGCATCATCAGGGATCAAACATGTATTCTCTCAACTAGAGGTCCTGCAATTAGACAGTAGCACCATTTGGAAGACCCTTACACTGATTTGGCAGATGCTTTTATGCAAAGCAGCTTACAATATGAGAAAACAGTCAAGTTTCAGGACAGTGTGAGAACCAGAGGAGAATTCTATGTGTTAGAATCGTACAGACATATTCCAGCACAGCACACCCTAAACATTCAGGAATAAAAATATTGTTTCAAATACTTGTTTGAAAAAGCAGTCAAATCGAAACTTTTGTTTGATGGGCATCATTTTCAAATATCCGCTGATACCGGTTTGATTACTGTATCACATTGCATCCTTGTACCTTGCTCACGATGCTGGTACTCCTCCACTGTGCTGTGAAATGAGTGGTTGTCTGTAAACATAGTGTAAAAATGTCCCAAAATGAATATTTACCAAATATTGCAGTAATACCCAATTTCAGTGCTGTGGCAAGACAGTTCATGTGTAAGGTTGTCTGGTCCATTATTTAATTATGTATATAATGCATATTTAATTAAGTGATGTATTTCATTAAGTAGATAATGTATATTTTAGAACTTGCCAAAGCTTACAATCTGTCTTAGTTTCTGCTTCTTGCTTTGCTTTTGAGCATCAAATAGCACTGTTTAGACATAATAAAGTCACAATACATTATAGTATTATAGTAGATTATAATGGGTTTAATGGGTATAATGGGTTTTTTTCATTTAAAAAACTAGCATGTCAAGCATGGAACCTCTTTGTACACTTTATTTAACTCTGAGCAAATTCAGAATTCCTGTATGGGTGCTGAAGACTGTGTTGCAGAGGTCATGATTTTTACAATCATGTCTAGACATTAAAAATGCACTGATGAATCAAAAATTAGACACTGGCCCTTATTGTTTTTTGTTTTTTTTAAACCAAAAATAAGTTACTTTGCTGTGATTTCATAAATACCTTGATTCATCAAAACGCCCACAGAAACCTCTGGAAATGTGGTTGATCAGGGCATTCACAGCACATAATAAAAGACTAATTTGTAAGTGTAAAGTGTCCATTTGTCATATGTGCACGCAGCACATCACACAGTGTGAACAGCGCAAAAGAGTTCTCTGCATTTAACCCCTTCACCCAGGTGAAGCAGCGGGCAGCCAGGGACACCGCACCCAGGGAGCAGTGTGAGGACGGTACCTTGCTCAGGGGTACCTCAGTGGTGCCACTAGCAGTCCTGGGATTGAAACCCACAGCCTTCTGATCACAGGGAGCAACTCCTTAACCACTAGGCCACCAGCTCCCTATTTGCATATTTGCACTAAGGATCTGCAAACAAAATATGGTGTAGTAAAGTTGAATTTTTCTCAATCTGGCCACCGCACACAGATGGAAACCTAACAGTACTACGGTCTGCAGCCTTTGCAACACATTGTGAGTCATGTCTGGGTGAAATGGAACGAAAGTAAATGTCTATTTGAAAGAACTTCAGCATTTCCTTATTCAGAACTTGCTAATTTCCTGAACATTTATTGAGTAACTAAAAAGCATGGAACACATTTGTGCTGTACACTGTACAGTTATAGTTTAACTAACCCTAACAGTTTTACACTCGTTATTTAAGGCCAAAGAATGACCAGAAAAAAAAACCCACTTTAAACAGTAGGTAAGGAGCTGCACTGACACCATGTCCAAGAAGGACCACATTACATTTTACCCACAACACACACAGCCATTCAAGGTTTTACTCTATGATAAAAGAAGACGCCTATCCTTTACTAATGTTGCCTTTTCGATTTGGCTTTAATGACACATAAAAGCCCGTGTCCCTTAAAGGGCCCATAGCATGGAAAACCATTTTTTTTAAATGAAAGTTAAACGTTTTCAAAACATACTGTTCACTCCTTCTTATGGTCCATATGTGGAAATTAAACTGCCAAAAACAGCTTGTTTTGAATATACTGCTTTTGTGATGTCACAAAAGATGCCCATTCACACTAAAATTATAAGCACTGCTTAAAACACACTACACAGTGGAATGGGCAGTCAGAACATATCTTATATAAAATCTTATATAAAATTCTGATATGCTAAAGGAAGAAAGAGAGGTCGGGCAACACGGTTTTAAACATTGATCAATCTCACTAGTAGTTAGTAAAATCATGTCAAGTAGGTTTTCATTGTCATTTCTACCATATGTATATAGTATAAAAGAAACAACGTTCCTCCAGGACCATGGTGCACAAGAGCAACAATACAACTAAACGAGACAAGACAAGACAATGTTCAGTGCAACTGACAATGGCTACATTGAGGACAAATACAGTATTTTGACCGGTACTGTATTCAAGCAGCAGAGATGTGCAAAAAATGCAGGACATCAATAAATATGTGCAATTTTAGAACAGCAATAAATATAATTGTGCAGTTTGTAGCAGCATAAAAACCATGACAAAGAATGTCGTGTTTTATACAGAATGTGTAGGGTGAGGAAGGGGAGGTGGTTGTAGTTGGGGTGTGTGTGTGGGTATTAGTTTATGCTTTCAGTTCTGGCTGAGCAGTCTGATGGCCACTACCATTCTGGAAGTGGAGGCCCGTATGCTACGGAACCTTTTTCCAGATGGGAGGAGGGAAAAGAGAGTGTGTGAGGTGTGTGTGAGGGGTGAGTGGGGTCGTCCACAATGCCGGTGGCTTTGCGGATGCAGTGTGTGGTGTAAATGTCTGTGACAGAGGGGATAGAGACTCCAATGATTTTCTCAGCTGTTCTCACGACCCTCTGTTGGGTCTTGCGAACATTGCAATTCCCGTACCAGGCTGTGATGCAGCTGCAGAGAATACTGAGCTGAGCTATCTTGGAGATGGAGCTGGTGTTGAGGGTCAATGTGAACACCAAGAGAACTTGGTGCTCTGGGCAGTCTCCACCGAGGAGCCACTGATGCTCAGCGGGGAGTGATCACGTTGTGCCCTCCTGAAGTCAACAACTATCTCTTTTGTTTTCTCCACGTTCAGGAAAAGGTTGTTGGCTCTGCACCAGTCCATCAGCCGTCGCTCCTCCTCTCTGTACGCTGCCTCATCATTCCCACTGATCAAACCCACCACAGTCGTGTCATCGGCGAACTTGATGATGTGGTTCGAGCTGTGCATTGCTGCATAGTCGTGGGTCAGCAGTGTGAACAGTAGAGGGCTGAGCACACAGCTGTGGGGGGCCCCTGTGTTCAGCCCTGGGGGTCCCCTGTGTCCAGCCCTGGGGGGCCCTGTGTTCAGCCGTGGGGGTCCCTGTGCTCAGCCCTTGGGGGCCCTGTGTTCAGCCCTGGGGGGGCCTGTGTTCAGCCCTGGGGGGCCCCTGTGTTCAGTGTGGTGGTGCTGGAGATGTTGCTCCCGATCCTGACTGACTGAGGTCTCCCAGGACCCAGTTGCAGAGGGAGGTGTTTAAACCCAGCAGTCTCAGCTTCCCTACCAGATGCTGAGGAATGATGGTGTTGAATGCTGAACTGAAGTCTATGAACAGCATTCTAACGTAAGTGTCCTTTTTGTCCAGGTGAGTGAGGACCAGATGAAGGGTAGTGTTGATGCCATCATCTGTAGAACGGTGGGGACGGTAAAGATGGTAATGTACAAGGGCTTACAATTTTGACCAAACATCACACTATTTCGGCATTAAATGTGTAAACTGTTGCAGTATTTTCACAATTATTGAATGCAGGCCACAGAACATGTAGGGAGGAGAGTCACCACTTGACACTTTCCTGTATGTTGATCGCACACTAGAGGGCGCTCCTGAGCGAGTCCAAAATGAAGGCACCCACACGGAGCTTTTGCACAAAAATTTAAATATATAAATTATTTCTTGGTTTTATACTAACCTATATATAACTTACCACAATCAATAAATCAAAATTTATTGATTACTACTTTGTTGTAATATATATATATGCACAATAATCCTCCAGCCGTGTAGAGGCAGTAGAGAGGCTGCAGGTCTCTCAGTCCTTTCACTATCGGAAGAGTAAAAGACCAAACAAAAGTGAAGCGGCTTTCCCCGAGAGTCTCAGTCAGCACTGTTTACACTAATAAATGTCCACAAAACACAGGTTTCTTACAGAACTGCGGTGTGAAGATGCACGTGTAGCTCCGTAACCGCCTCTTATTGAGTCCCGTAGAGGTACATTAACTTTTCTTTCACTGTAACTTTATTTTTTCTCGTTACTTTTGCAAGTGTATGGATGATGTACAAAAATCTGTTTGTCACTAGCTGTCATTTAAAACTGTCATTTAAAACACGTGTAAGTACATATATGCATCAGTACATGCATATATATGTACATACACTATGTGGACAAGAGTATTGGGACACACCTTTCTCTCTCTCTCTATTTCTCTTCCCCTCTCTATATATATGTAGTTACTGAATTCAGATGACCCCTTACCATCAGTGAAGGTTAATCTTAGTGCTTCAGCAGACCAAGACATTTTGGACGACGCCATGGTTCCAACTTTGTGGACACAGTTTGGGGAAAGAACCTTTTCTATTCCAGCGTGACTTGTGTCCCAGTGCACAAAGCAAAATCCATAAAGACATGACTGCTTGAATTTGTTGTGAAAGACCTTGACTGGCCCGGACAGAGCCCTGACCTCAACCCCATCCAGCACCTTTGGGATGAACTGGAACAGAGATTGCAAGGCAGGCCTTCTGGACCAACATAAGTGTCTGACCTCAAAAATGCTCTACAGACTAAATGGGCAGATTTCCACAGAAACTCTAAAATCCAAGAAGAGTATAAGCTGTTATAGCTGCAAAGAGGGACCAACTCCATATTAAAGTCTATGTTGGTGTAATGGTCAGCCGTCCCAATATTTTTGTCCATGGTGTTGTCCAAAATGTCTTGGTCTGCTGAAGCATTAAGATAGTCCTTCACTGGAAGTAAGGGGCCTAGCCCAAACCCTGAAAAACAGGTGTGTCCCAATACTTATTTCCATATAGTGTACTTCTTAAAATGCTAAGGAGTTCTCTTTCTGCTTTTGACAGGAGGGCTGGAGAAAAGCAGTTGCTGATCATTCCATGACAACATAAGAGAGGATGGATGGAGATCCAGCAGGTGGCGCTGAGCTCATACTGAAGTTTAAGCCTCAGCTCATAGATGCTCTGTGTGGAGATGCAGACTTTGTGCTCCAGCATTGCCATTCTCTTCGTTTACTGTCCCAGCGACAGTATGACCACGTCAAAACCAAAACTGTGCCCTCGGAGAAAGTCCGGGACATCCTGGATTTCATAATGATAAAAGACAGAAAAGGTGTTCAGAGCTTTCTGAATCTCCTACAGGAGAGCGAGATGCAGGAGACATTTCCTAAACTGATCTTCCTCAAAGAGCTGCCTCCAGACAGACTGCAGACTGCAGGTAACAGTAGGGTTTTCATGGCCATCTTGAAATGATTCAGTAAGCAACAGTTCAGTATGTTTCAGTAATATAACATATGTTTGATTTTTAGAAAAGGAGAGGACAAAGAGAAAAGAAGAGCTGGCAGCAGAAGAAGAAGTGCCTCTAAAGCAGCCACGCAAAGAAAACAGTGAGACCACAAAGTCAAAGAGCAGTTCTCCAGACCCAGACTAAGCCTAGATCTAGACTAAAAAACTTAAATTAGTTCAAGACTAGACTTGACCTGGTTCTGGTTTATTTTGGATCATCTAAATCTTCTTTCTAATTTATACACATTATATATATATATATATGTATATAAAATGTGTGTGTACATACATACACATACACTGTCATATATGATGTTCTTGTTATGGCCACTTTACATTATGCATTTTATTGGAATCTATATTTGTCTGTACTATAGTTATATACTGGATATAAGTTCATAAAATATATGTTATAACTGTACAGAAAATAACAACAATTATCAATATGAAAACTGATTCCAATGGTTTGAGAAAGTCTTGGAGAAACAACATCTGTAATAATGTATGTGACAGTATACTGTTGTATGTGACAGTATACTCTGTTCATAGTTAATTTTCAGTGAACCTGTACCCTGAGATTTAATCATCCCTGTTGAAATGAGTAATTCTGGATATAGTTCAGTGAAGTAATCTTAAAACACCTTTTTGTCACTCTGGACATATCTAAAACCTATAGTCCTGACTAAATGTTAAAAATGGATAACACATGGTTAGAATACTGGAATATTTTAACACTGAAATATTATTATTGTTCCATCAATTGGAATCAGTGCTTTCAATAAAAAATTAAATTAATGAATAAAATACTAATGCCTCCCTGGGCAAGTTTCAAATAATTATTAGGAAATACTAATATACTAATATAATAATACTAATGCCTTCCTGGGCAAGTTTCAAATAATTAGTAGGAAGCTGTATTAAAGGCAGTCAAGACATTTTAGATGTGTCCAGAATAGAAAGCTAAATAACATTTAAGAGTGAAGTAATAAATATCTAATTTCAATTTTCCATTTTTCCAGTATCCAAAATGATTTTAAAACCGTTCAGAAAACCTGTCAAATTACTGTAAACAAAGAATAACAGTATATGATATATCCCGTCACATCCCCTTATAAGCCCTTTATTATTTATAAATACCTTGTTTATCATATTTAAAGTTATTATGGTATATTTCATAATACTAATTAATTTTATTAATATTAATTTAGTTAATATGTTAAGTGAATGATTTAAAATAATAACAATCCATATTGTTTAGCTATTTTTGCAAAATCTTAGAATTTTTAACCAAGATATTTCCAGCCTCAGTAAAATGTCACTCTTTCTCCCAGATGGTAGGATGGTGACGGAGAAGCAGCTGATGCTGGTGGCTCGCCATATTGGCAGCGGCTGGAAGGAGGTGGGCCGGGTGGTCCTGGAGATCTCCAGCACCAGGCTGGAGCAGATTTTGGAGGAAAATCCCCGAAATCACAGAGAGTGTGTGTTCGCCATGCTGCGAGACTGGAGCATGCGTGAGAGGGAGAAGGCCACGGCCGTCCGACTCCACTCCCTCCTCACTCAGGAGGAGAGCGCAGTGGCGTTCGGGAGCATAGACTTCCTGCTGGAGGAGAACTGAGCTGCCACGCCGCTCCCTCACCCTCCTGATCCGGGTAGGAAGAGCACCGGGATGTGGACCACCTGTGTAAGGAAACGAGTCCGTGAACCACGGTTCTGTATGGTTTGACTGAGATTGTCTAGGAAATGATTCGGTGCATCATGAACTCATTACTGTTTGATTCGATTTGAGTATTTTGAGACAATTCATTCATCCATAATACCGATTACACAGAAAAAGTGTATGTAGACACTTGAAAAAATGTGTCTACATACACTTGCAAATATGTCTGAGGATATGTCTTATGCAGGCCTGTGTCCACTTGCATAAGACATGTCCTCGGTTTATTCTGAGTTAAAATTTTTAAAGCTGTAAAAGTGCTGAAACTCAGAGTTAAGGTTACATTGAATTAAATGTTACTATTATGGCTTTAATTCCACTTTCTACTTGAACATTTCCCAGAGGAGACTGTATGCAGCTCAGTGAAGGTAAAGGGGGAAAGGGGCCGCTGTACACACTAAACCCGATCCTTCTTTATGAAATACCCCTCAGGGTCTGCATGAGTTAATGCGGTTGTCTCTGAAAAGGGAGACTCCAGCACTCCAGGACTTGAGTTGTCCACTACAAACGTAAGGGAAAAGTAGGCTGTGAAACACACATTCAATAAAATATGAGTCCTTGTTTTTGTTTGATCTGTTTTTCTACCAGAGAAAACATGTTGACAGTTGCCTTAGTCTCTAAGAGTGCAGAAATATCTCCCAGGGACAGATTTTTGAAAAGTGCACTCTGACAACTTATCGACAACAGACTTCTCAACTGCAAATAGGTAAATACAGATTTTTTGTGGGGGTTGCCAGGTATAATGCACTGGATTTGTACATTTCAAATAATACTTTAACTGACTGTGCAAAAAACAAAATCTACATTAATACATTGTACACATTTTTGTTTTGGTAAGAATAAACATTATTCTTGAAATGGGACGCCTGTGCTTATTTCTCACATCAATGGAATTCTATATTGCCACCCATTTAAAACGAAAAAGCATTTCTTAAAAGAACAGTCTTGTTCTGAGGAGAATGACACACTTCCAAACACACACACTAAGCCTGTTTTTTGCTCAAATTATAGTGCAAGCGGATTTTTCCCCCTTTTTCGGCCTGGCACAGGCCTTATTTATGCACAGGGAAATTACTGCAGCATTCCTTTCTATTTCTGTTCAGTAATTGATAGGTTTTATAGGTTTATAAGTTTGTAGATGTTTGTTTAGTGTGACTAGGGTTAGTTTAGGGCTGTTTGAAGATCTTTCTGAGTTAATTGTGGAGGTTTTCTAATGAAAAACTGCTTTTATTGTGGTGACTGCCTAATTAAAACTCTTGGAGCAGTGGGCAACAGAAAAGCCCTTTTCTCTGAGAATTCCTGGCGTGAGAAACGAGGCTGGTTTAAAAAGGGATAGCTTTTATGTTCCAACTTAAACAGTTATCTGGCGATTCTATGGTGACCTTTGTTCTCTCGGCAAGTATCACGTTGTTTCACCCTGATGTATTTTCACCCTGGGGTTTCACCCTTGTTCACCCTTGTACTGTGAGCCAAGTAATCATCTGGGAGGAGGGGCTTTGTACTATTCCGTTGCACAGTCATCAACTTGCTAGAGCTGCCAGACAGCATGGAATATTTTCATTCCAAGGCTGCTTGGCTTACTTTTTCCCTTCCCTCACGTCATCCCAGCTCTAATGAGGACACTCACTATTTTTGCTTCATAATTTAATTTTTCACTTTCCTCGTTTCCTCATTTATTAATTTTTACCCTCCTATTTATTCATTTATTTATTTATTTATTTATTTATTTCACTCTTTTTTTGGCCTTGAGTCAGTTTTAAAGGGGGGGGGAGTGAAAAAAACCCCCTGATGGTTAATTATTGTCATAGTGGTGAAAAAGGACTGGGAGTTAACCAGTAACTGTTTTATCAGGTTTTACAGCGCAATTTAGATTTTTGTCATATTTACAATTTTGTATTTATTATTTTATGAGCTGGCGTCTTAACAACTCCAGGAATAATTTCCTCAAAATCGAGGAATTTAATTGAACCACCCTCAGGTTCATACTCATTATTTAATAAGACCTTTGAGCCATAATATCTTTTTGCTGTAGCCTTTTGATTCTTCTCGCAAGGTTGTAGTTAAACCTTCTTAAGCTAAATGTTTTGGAGCTTATAATGTTTATTTTTTTATTTAGGAATTTACACAATATATTATAGAAAATACATCATTTACATGTTGTGGAATCTGTTTTTTCCCTTACATTTGATTGTTTTCTTTTCATTTTTATATTTAATTTTTACATTTTTATATCACTGTTACCCAAATCATTGTGCATTTAAAAAAATATCTATGTAGTCCAAAGTAGGTCCTACAATGATTTGGGTAACAGTGAAACATCTCCCTGCTACTAAAAACTAATCTTATTACTAGAAACTGAACTTTGATTGATCTGACTGGTCTCTCGTGAGAAAATCAATGATTGTTTTAAGCCAATTTCCTTCTTGTCTCTGTGAAGAAGAAAGTCGGAATAGACACCAAGTGTCCTAGAGAACGCTCTGTGGTGTACCACAATTTTTGTATTATTATTATTATTATTATTATTATTATTATTATTATTATTATTATTGTCAATGCCTCAGATAATTTTGTTGATTGTTAAATTAAGTGCTGGTCTTTCAAAAGCATCAATCACACTTTTTTAAACTGACCTCTATGATCAATTTGAGGGTGAGAATCTAGACCACCCCATGATCAAGACCCCTCTGTGTGTTTGTGTAATTACATACTCATTTCATTATAATACAGTCTTGAAGAAAGAGTGAAGAAATTAAGTAAACATTGCAAATACAAAAATAAATGTTACAAATGAATATAGTATCTAACATATATAAATATAGATTGCACGTTTTGTAATGTGTAAGCTCCTAATTCTGCACTATATTTAGACAGCTGCCTTACTGAGCTATAGCTCGGAGACTGCCACGCCCGCACTACGGGCGTCGTCCAATCACAGGCCTGTGCGTCCACACTTCTGGCTCCTGATTGGTCCGTGCGGGGCCTTTAACTACACTTCAAAATATCAGGTTACATATGGGCTCTGTGAGGTTTGCAGGCTGCACGTGTGGAGCACAGAAATGAGCACAACCGTTTTTGAAGGTGAGAAACAACAAGATGTCTTTGAGAAGCACTGCTGTCAGTGGGTTTTTTTTTTATCTCAGGGACGCAACAGAAAAATAGGGAATCTTTCATGTCTGGTAAAAAGTTCCAACTTGCGGCTTATACTGTTGTCCAGATACAAGCTGATAGCTGCAGCCTTAAATGTGTGCGTCCTACTTTGGTGGCGAAAGTGGGAGGGAGAAAGTGGTTTGGAGGTTCAGGGGAGCAGTTTTAGTGGAAGAGCACGATGCCAAGAGCCAGTGAACTCAGTAACCCTCCGCCTCGGGATGCACGCGTTTGCGATGTTTGATGCTAATGTTTTCATTGAATATTAGTTTTTCCCAATGCCAAAACTTCATGTCCACTAAAAACGAGCTATATTCGTCTGCGAGGGAGAAAGCTTAACAAGTTGCAACCAGATCTACTCAGGATTTTTCTCAACGTGGCGGTTCCGCCCCGTGATGGACAGAGAAAGTGAATGGGGGGCGGTCCTTGATGAAGGGGGCGGTTGTAGCTTGGCATTTGGCCAGGCTCCGACCCGAATGCCTCTTTGTTGGGCTTTCAGTAAAGGGGAGGGGGAGAACACCTTAATTATATAACCCCTTTTTTGGACTGATCTTGGACCAGCCGCCCCGACCTCAACCACAGCAGTGGGGATGGCTTTAAAACTGATCTCAGATCAACAGGCAATTTTGGATTGACTAAAATTCTAGTTTGTTTTAATAGATTCTTGGTTAACTGGTGACTGCTTTATGTATCTCTGCCTAAGGAATCAAAATATTTATCTGTCTATCTATTTACTTATTTATCTGTCAATCTGTCTATCAATTGATTATCTATCTAGCTCTCTCTCTCTGTCTACCTATCTGTCTAGCGATCTGTCTGTCTGTTTATCTATCTCTTTATCTATGTATTAATTAATGTTCGATTGATTGATTTTTCAGATCTGTTAGAGCACAAGATGAGTAACGGTGTGAATGGCCATAATGAGTTTTGCGAAGCCGAGGTAGGACGCTCGGAAGGCGAGCTGTTCCTATCTGAGGCCTTCAAAGTGATCTTGGAGGAGGCGGTTCACAAGGGTACAGATGTGAAGGAGAAGGTACCCTATATAACGTTCTTTTATAAAGCTATAACGTTTTATATTTGGTGAACACAGGATGCAAAATGTCATGGAATATCGGTGTGCGTGCGTTCACAGGTGTGTCAGTGGAAAGAGCCAGACGAGCTGAGGGCTCTGATGGACCTGGAGCTCAGAGACCAGGGAGAATCTCATGATCAGCTGCTGCAGAGAGTTCGGGATGTCGCCAAGTACAGCGTAAAAACCAGTAAGAAATGTGTTCATCTTTGGGAGATTAGTGTGAAGAGCTCAAAGGATCCCTACTCCCTATACCAGGCCTATTCAACTGGTGGGTGGGTGGGTTAAAAAAAGCAGCGCAGAGCTGTAACGACAGAGAATCCGGTCACACACACAGCGAGGGGAACATCTTTGTAGTTTTAGCTCGGTGATGTATCTACTCCAACAACTTAACGGTCAGAGTTCTCGTTTAGAACTGGACGTTGTTAAAACGGCTAGGTTAAAGCGGCACTGGCACAGTGCTGGACTGGCCATCGGGCATACCGGGGCGATGGTAAATTTACTCCGCCGGCAAATTCTGTTGCCCTCGAACCCCCAGTGACTTTCATATCCGGCCCACTTGCTATTGTAGTTGAATAGCCCTGGTGTAGGGCACATTTAGTGTCTACATGAGCTGTTTTCTCCCTTATAACTGACGAAGAAATTGCTCACAACATAACCGGAGAAATGCCACAGGTAGTTTCATGGCAAGAACGTTCACTTGCTCACCTACAAAAGGCCGTTTGGGGTACAAATGTCGTACTTTCGCCCCCTAGTGGCGAAAGAGGGGAAGGACAGCTCTGGGAGTAGGAAAAGGGGTGTGTCGCAATTCACCCTTCTCGCACCGCAACACAGGTTCGTGGACCTGTGTATCGCGATTTCGGTTATCCAGAATCCATCTTTGGGATCTTTGGGATCCAGAACTAAACATTCAACATCCAAACCTGGCCTCACAAATGCTTTTGTGACTGAATGCTATCAAATCTTCACAGAAATGTTCCAGCATTTCGTATAAATCTTCCCAGAAGAGAAGAGGACGTTTCTCTTAAAGGGGACACAAGCATCCTGTCTACAAACTTTTAAACATTGCAGACTTACAGACCTGTTAACTGTGAAATTACTTTGGGAGGCACCGAGAAAGGGGAGCTTGGACAGTAATGTTTATTATCACACACAGTGGACCCTTAATCTAATACACTGACTCAGCCAACAGGAAAAAAGAGAAAGGATATTATAAGAAGTACATAGTAGAATGCACTTCAAGCTCCAAATCAGTCCAGCTTAGTGTAGTGTAGGACAATAGAGTATAAACCCCTGAACATAGTGGCATCAAGTCATGCAACCTACAGTTCCAAACTAACCCACACTTACTTCTGAGGTAATGCAACAGCAGTCTCCCAAAGGATCTAATCCCCACTGAATGGTATCCAAGGGATTTATAAATGGACAGACTAACAAAATAATTAGGAGGAAAAATTACCATTAACTTGCAGCAAAATATGACCTCTTTTAAAAAGTCATTACAAATGAGTTTTCAGAAGCTGAGGGGGTAAGAATGAGGCCAGCCGCATCTCCAGAGTACAAAAAAAAAGGTTTAAATGCTGGTATTGGACTTATTACATCACGTCTGTTACAGAGAGCCTCACGGGGGCCCTGTCTTAATCCCACAATCTTTAGAAAGGCAATCAAGGGAGAAATCCTGCAGGTATTGGGGGAATGTTCTTCCTGACCTGGCCCAAGTGCTGATCTGATTTAAGTGTCATCAGGAAGCGTTCAGTATAGATGATGTAGGAAAGATGTTGTGGGTTGAGATTTACAGTGCCTTTGCAGGAAAACTCAATTTGCAGGGGGGTGGAGGAGAGCTCAGAAACTACCTTACATGGTATCAGCGCTAACTTCCTCCGTTTAAGGAGTGCTGGATTTTCCTGCCAGAGGTTGCAGTGAAGTGAATATGTTGAAATTTTCTTTACAGTTTTGAGCAAGTCTGTCTTATGAGGAGCTTCATTAGTGTCTTGGGCATTGAATTTTTAAAAACAAAGTTAAACATTAGTTGTATTTAGTTGTATTAACTGTACATGCACTTAAGTAATTAAGCTCTCACTGTCTATCTGTTGCACTTTTTAAAAAATTATGGTCCAAAGACAGGATACATTGGCTTTGTCTGACATGGAAGACATAACTGATTACAAATACAAATTAAGCCAATCAATCTCTTCCAATCTGAAGACGAACCCAGACACGATAAAAAGGGCTAGATTAGTTTTTTCTGTTAGTCGAAGTGGTAGCTGGGAAATGTTCGCAGGACTCTTTCTTTATTCCAAACAGCCTGAAGAGCTTCAAACACATCATTCAATCTTCCTGGAAACTAGGCCTAAAGTGAACGGCCTCTTGTGATGAAAATGTATAACACTCATCATCATACAGATAACACTGGTCAATTTGAATTGTTCTGTTATGCCAACCGCTATTAAACACCTTGAAAATTGGAATTTAATTCAATCCAGCAGGACAAAGAGGGTCTACCGGGTGGCTAGTAACAAGTTACTCTTACTCAGATATACTCTTGTCATTTCTATTCATATTTTGTGTTACGAATTCTGATCAGGTTTCTGCTGAGGGTATTAAATGACATGCGAGAAAAGGTCAAATGTCATGAAATTTTGTAAGCTTACCCGTTATCACATATACATGCTTTTTACCCAGTTCCAAACAAATCAGCCATAAGATATTCCTACTGCAAGCAACAACGCATTTTTTTCTCTGTTAAAGTAGGAGCAGAGGCAAAAAACTGCTAACAGGGGCGTGTACTAAGACGTTTTACTGCAGTTCTAAAGGTTCCTCTATAGGTTTTTCAGTGCTAGTGCTTTTGACCTGTTCAAGCTGTTCTCATTAAGCAATAGTGCTTTTACCTGAGTATGGGTTTAGTCTACTCTGTGCACCTCCACACAGGGCAAGCTATGCTTCACAGGACAGTCGCCTGGATACATTACAGCATTAGTTCCCAAACTGAGGTGCGCGCCCCCTACAGGGGACCCTAAAGTACTGCAGAGGGGCGCACCAACGGGAGAGCCTACGCTCCACTCCAGCACTGCTAGCAAAAACATGGACAAGTTTGTGCACCCAGCCAAGCCTCCAGCAG
>JBBPCY010000136.1:4524949-4541249 GCA_037974405.1 Brachyalestes nurse
TACTTTTTATTTTACTCCATTACATTTTGCGGTAATTATCTGTACTTTCTACTCCACTACATTTCTACAATTTATGCTGTTACTCGTTACATTTTATGAACACAATTTCCTCAAAATCTTGCATGAAAAAATGGTTAGCCTGTAGCGTTCTGGCCTTGTTTGCCATTTCCTACCAATCAGGTGGCTGTATTAGTTCCAACAAGGCTGGGTTGGGACGAAAAATCTTACCGGGAATTTTTTAAACTCGCCCCCCTCGGAGGAACGGGGCTAACAGGAATTCGCGCCGGTGACGTCAATTAGCAGCATGAGCTAAACTGGCTTGATTACAAGAAGACCTCGGCCGTATTTAAGAAAATTATTTGAGTTCAAAGGAGCACAGAATGAGTTCTTGGGTTTTCAGTGTATCTCACGCCTGCCTCAACCCAAAGAATTGTTGATATTTAAAAACTCCCCTTTAAATTTGAAGAAACATATAAAGGTAAGCTATGGTATGGTATGCTATGATTTTGGGTCTGTAATGACATGTTATGATACTGTTATCTAGCGAAATGTGTGTTGACATAAAGAAATAGTATCAAAATCACACCAGTGTCTGTAGAGGTGTAAGTCAGTATATCTACTATTCTTTTACAAATTGGCACAACCCAGACATTGAGACAAACCATTGTGTAAGTATTTTACTTAAAAAAATACTTTAAAGTAAATTTAAAAGTAAGTACTTAGTACTTTTACTTAAGTAGGATTGTTGATGTAGCAGGAAACCCAGCTATGACTTCCTAAGCACATTTCACCACAGATGGAATGGATTTCTATAGTCCTGCATCCAACTTTTAGCTTGGAGATGAATGTAGGGAGGACCAGTTTGTGGATTTAACATCTGAAAGTGAATGGAAATGGGTTGTTTCAAGCACAGCACATTCATTTATCTTCGCAAAAGTGGTCCCACCTACTGTAGACTATGATGGGCTGATTCCTCTTCCTAAAGATGTTGGTAGTTAATCTGACACGGTAGGATTTCATTCCAGCTCCTGAAGGCCTGACCAATGGGAGAGCTGGGGAAGATAAATTTACCTAGATAACATTTGGATAATATTTCATTTGACGTTTTAATAATTTAACTGATTTTTCAGTTGGTTGAAGAGTTTAACTAAAAATCTAAAATGTTATTACTTTTTATATTCAGGTCTCACCTTTAAACAAAATATGCAAATAATGTAAAAGTGCTTGCTCTGTATATGCTAATTGTGAGCATTGTGTGTGTGTGTGTGTGTGTGTGTATGTGTGTGTTGCACTCTAATTGGCAGATATAAAGGCATGAACATAAGCACTTCTGTCCCTGTCTGCAGCGTCATGGATCACCTGTGAGGGAATAAAAGTGTCGTTTTATCCTCCGCATCTAATTGGACGCTCGATTTCACCTCTTAAAGCATGTCACATTATCCTACGTGTTCCTTTTAATGACACGAACGCAGAACGTTTTCTTTCAGCGTCTCTGCTTTCTGACGTTCTCTCATCTCCGTCTCGTAACAGGCCTCAGATGAAGGAGTGTGGAGTGGCTTATTAAAGCGGGGGATGAAAGCGCAGGCTGGCTGCTCTGATGGTGGCTCCAATGTGCTCTGGCAGATTCAGGCCAGTCCCACTGTTCCTCCGTCTCTGCCAGGCTCTCGCTAATGACTGCAGCACTTCTGCAGCTACCTGAGAACTTTCCAGCTTTCCAGCACTCACATACATGACCCTGGTCTCCAAAATCGTAACTTTACAGGACATTCCTAACTTATAATGGTTAACTTATAACTTATAGAGGTCAGTGTAAAACGATCATTTCTAGCAGTCTATCCCTTCTGAATTTTTTGGACAAAGACACTTTCAAAAATTAAAATCTAACTTGGTTGCTCTTTCTGCGAGAAGTGTGGTTTGTGTGGTTGCTATAAAGCCAGTGTTTGGAGACACACATTCTTTGTATGGCCATAATAAAGTTTGAGTTCATCGAACCCTCTGACTCTCAGAGCCGTGTTTTACCACTGAACCATGGAGGGGGGCATTAACTCACTGGCTCTTCCCGAGACATTTATGGTTAATGACAAATGAAAATGCATTAAGCAAAACACTCTCACCTGAAAACAGGTGTGAATAGTGTGACATACGTTCCCGGGTTCCCAGGCTGACATACGTCTTTTTGTATAACTGACCTGAGCTTTAGTGTCTTGAGGTCTGTTTATGAGTCTGCTGTGTGTTTCGCTCCACCAGACTGATTTGTTTCTCTGTGTTTTGTCGCTTTATGTGTCCCCATAGCTGTGATGTCGAGACTCTCTCTCCGCTACACACCGCTACACACCTTTATGGATTTATGGAGACAAAAATCGAATTTTAAAGGATAATAATAATAAATTATATAAACCAGCACTAGTTCCCTAAATATCTTAAATGCAATTTAAGAATTCTCAAAATGGTCCAGATTACACTCCACCTGAGTCTCAACGTTCTCATCAATATTGTCTCACCAAGAGAAATAGACATTTATAGCAAAGGTGACTGTCTTTTTTGTTTGTAGAGTTCCTGAGCACACCGGGGTTGAGTTAGTTGATTTTTGGTATCAGCTGCCAGTGTGAACAGGGTTTGTGTTTTCATGGGTGTTGAGAGGTTTTCAGTTTAGTATTTAAGTTTATTTGCGGTGGACCCTAGTGTCAGTCGACCGTCGTTCTATAGTCGTTTTGGATGTCTATGTCTCAGGTCTCCTTTTGTTGAGTTTTGTGATGGCCCTCGTGCCTATGTCTGCCTATGCATCTGCCCTTCCTTTGGGGAAATGAGACCACGTGACAGACACTTATTTCATCTTTCCCATAACTCATTCATCTGTGTTGAGCTGCTAGCGAGCAATGATTGGTGAAATGGGTGCGGTTATAACATGACTGTAACTATCATTATATCATCAAATGTGCCATGATGTACTAAGGCTTTTAAACACACTATCTTATCTTATCTTAAGACCACTAGTCTGATCAGAAAGAGCAAAAACATAATTTAGTCGCTTGAAATGAGATAATTTGAGCTTGTTTCTGCTGACTGTGGTTATGTGATGGAGACGGTTTCTCCAGCACGTTTCCAGCTTTCTCCAGTCAGGTTATATAATTCTGCTACATGTGTTTTACCTGAACTTCCTCCATAGAACACATCACTCCGGTCATTTTCAGTCTTCACTGGCTCCCAGTTAAATATTGAATTGATTTTAAGATCTTGCTTTTACCATTCAAAGCTCTTCATAACCTGGCAAGTTTCTGACCTCTTACACATCTACACAACCTCCCGTACCCTCAGATCTTCCTCTTCCAATCTTCTCACTATGCTCTCTGCTCGTTTGTCCACCATGGCATCTAGATTCTTTAGCTCTGCTGCCCCCCTGTCTCTGGAACTCCCTCCCTCAAGAAATCTGCAGCACTCTCTTTTCTAACTTTCAAATTCAGTCTCAAAACTCACCTCTTCAAACTTGCATGTTCTCTTTGATCTTGTCTCTCGACTGCACCCATTTCTAGTCTTGCACTCTTGTGATCTTACAATGGTATATGTTTATTTATGATCTATTTTCATGTGTCTTCTTTTGTAATAATTTTTGATCTGGTTTACTTGTCTGTAAGGTGTGCCTCGAAAGGTGTCTTTAGATAAAATTAATAATAATAGTAATAAATGTGAAAGGGTGAAGGTTTGGATGTACGAAGCTCAGACTGATGTGTTTGCAGCTCCACTGCTTGCAGACACACTGCAGTGGTGATCCTTCACTCCTCTATTTTTCATTAGGGATGAGTCGAAACACAATGATCATTTGTGATTCTCTGTGCAGCTCGCCGATGCGCCCGCAGGCTCTCTGCAGTTCACACACAGGGAAGCGGCGGAGTCTCGGAGGACTCGGAGCGCTTCCGCATCAAATATTCAACTATTCAGTCCCAGAATCAACCGGCATGCTCACACTGCTCACTGGGACTCAGGGGTGTCAAATCTTTTCCACAAAGGGCTTGTGAGGCTGCAGGTTTTCCTTCCACACAAGCAGGAGAACATCTGATCAACTGTCTGAAGTCTGAGACCAAGCAAGAGAACATCTGATCAACTGTACAAAGACTGAGACCAAGCAGGAGAACATCTGATCAACCATCTGAAGTCTGAGATCAACCAGGAGAACATCTGATCAACTGTCTGAAGATTGAAATCAAGCAGTTGATGCTGTAAGTGCATCAATCAAAGTCACTTAACAGATAATTGACATCACACAAAGTCAGTTTCACAATATTCAACAATATTTTCACAATATCTGACAATTTTCACAGTATTAGAATATGCGGTCTGATGTACTGAAAGCTATCTAAATTCTTCTTGTCTGTAGCAACAACATTCCCCGTCACTTCAAAAGGGACTGGGCGGAGCTGTTGTAGACTTAATGGGCACAACTGAAACATCCTCATGGTTGTGATATCACAACCAAAAAAACAGACCGTTTTTGTTCCACTTTGTGAACAACTGGCCTGGTGTTTTTCTGAAATGTCTGTGTGAACGCTGACGTTTTGTTCATTTTTACAGCTCACAGTAAGTCATACTGTGTCCTAAACCACGTCCACTAGTCTGATCACCTTAATGAAGATCTGGATGTGGTTTGAGTGTCCAGAGAAGTTTTGGGTTTGTGTTTACGGTAACTTAAGGGTAACTGTGCTAAATTGGCTAAATAGGGTTCGTGGTAAATTGTATAAATTATTTTTTTCACAGAACTAGGGTCACTCCAGAGACCCTTTTATGTTTCCGGTAAAGCAGGTCACCATGTCCGTGGACTAGAGGGTCTAATTCCCCCCAGTGTTGGTCTGAGGAGTCTCTGGAGAGATGGAGCTCCACCCAGAACCTTTGGGATGAGCTGGATTGGCCCAGTGCTGGAGGACTGATGGCCTGGTGACCTTAGGGTCATGTGCACCTCCGTTCTATTGGTTCTATTGGCTCGTCTATGGAGATTAGAGCTGAATCTATGTCAGCAATGTGGGCACCTTAAAGCCCCTGAACTCATTAAAAGGCCTGCCGGGACGCTTTGGGCCATATGGGATGTTTCTTATAATAAAAACTCTATGAGATCGGATTCCTTCAGTTATTTGTTATTGTTATTTCCCTAACGTGTTCCCATTCCATACAAAATGTTCGATTTGTCCTAATTACCTCCAGTTCAGGAGGGAGTGCGGCGGCTACACGGGTTTAATAAAGCGTAATTAACTCTGAGGTGAAATGGAAAATTAATGTGTGCGGAATTGTTGAGCAGCATATGGGCCGAAAGAGAGGAAGCGGATAATCTCAGGGAGAAGTGTGACATTCATTAACACTACAGCACAGGCGTCATGGAGACCGTCTCACACACACACACACACACACACGTCTTTATGGACTTTCTGACCCCATTTAAACTGCTTCTGCTGAGTGTGTGTGTGTGTGTGTGTGTGTTATAGTGGTGTTCCTCCCTTCTGGCCTTTACCTATTAATGTTTAAAGGAACATTTAACTGAATATAAACTATATCAAGGATTAACATACATTTATGTCTCTCTCTCTCTCTCTCTCTCTCTCTCTCTCTCTCCTACCCCTCTTCTGTCTTTATCCTTTTCTTTTTTCCTTTCTCATTCCATCTCTCACTTTCTCCCTCACTTTTTTCTTTTTCCTTCTTTCCTGTTTCTTTTTTTTTCTCTATTTTATTCCTTCTCTTAATCTCTCTATTTGTCTTTCTTTCTTTCTTTCTCTCTTGTTTTTTTGTCTCTGTTTCTTTCTTTCTCTTTCTTCCCCCTTCATCCCTCTCTCTCTCTCTCCTTCATTTTCTCTTTCTCCTATCCCCCTTCTGTCTTTATCTCTTGCTTTCTCCTTCCTTCTCCCCCTTTCTCTCTCCCTCACTTCCTATTTTTTCCTCCATATCTGTTTTCTCGATCTTTCTATTTGTGTATTTCTTTCTTTCACTTTTTGACTGTCTCTGTTTCTTTCTTTCTCTCTGTCTCCCCCCTTCATCCTTCTCCGCCCCTCAATCTTTCCCTTTGTCTGTCTCCTCTCTCCATCTTTTTTCCCTCGTTTTGTCTCTTTGCTTCTTTTATTTTTCTCTACTTCTCTCTCTCTCTCTCTCTCTCTCTCTCTCTCTCTCTCTCTCTCTCTCTCTCTCTCTCTCTCTCTCCACTGTATCTGTGCTGGAGTTTGTTTTCCTCCCTTATCTTTAACACACACTTTGGTTGTGTTTTATTATCCTCCCCGCGAGGTTACAGTGAGGTTGCAAATTTATCACAAATTTTACTAAAATTACTCAAGTGTATCAATAGCCAGTGCTGGGCGATATTGATGAAATGTAATTTTTAATATATAAAAATAATTCAGATTCCATTACAAAGGTCACTGAGCTCGTTCTGTCTTCCAAACCTGGCAAAACCTTCTTTTGATTGAACTGCAGGTTTCCAAAAAAGACGTTTATGTTTGTATTGTTTTTTTTAAAAATACATTTTCATTCAAAACAATCAGAAGCTTCCCCTCACTGCTGGCAGTCCACTGCTTCACTTGGTGAATTGGTTAAATGCAGAGAAAGAATTTCACATTGTGCTGTGGTGTGTTCATGTGTGACTATAAGGGTTAATAAATAAATAAATTAAATTACATTTCAGTTAACTAACTACAACTGAAGTGTATATTAGATTAGCGACTGGCCACAGAAGTGTATGGGTATGATTATACAATTCTCATAATCTGACGTATTACTTTAATCAATTAGCAAAATCATGTGTTTATATAACTTCTTATCGATGTAGACAATATATGGAGCCTTGTACTACATATAGCCTTTCAAACATATTCTACATTATAAAAGTGCAAATCCCACACATTTAGCTATCCACGTTACTCCTGTTGCCAGTTTTGAATACAGTTGATTGACCTCTCCAGCATTACATTTTTAAATACATTTTTAAGTAAAAGGTCAAGTATTTAGTAGAGTTTACAGTTTTACAAGCACTTACCAGCTGTCATTTTCACCTGTATGCAATCCATTGCCCTTCAGCTTTTCCCCCTCATACAGTTCACTCCATTGAGTCTGATTTGAATTTTTAAAGTCATGCTTCATCTGATCACTTTCACACTGCTGTGTTTGACTAGTGTTGAATGGCTGCTTTTACCTGTGGCTTTACTCATGGCTGCTTTAATGCTTTAATAGGATTCCTGTCTGTGAAGGGACCAAATATATCAGGCATTTCAAAGTAGGAGTAAGGATCTGTGCCCTCTTCTGTTTTTTTTTGTTGTTGTTGTTTATTTGAATCAGAGAGGGATCCTTGAATCCTTGAACATACTTGCTCTGAGAATGTTGATACCCTGAATCATTAGGCCTATATTTGCAGATATGAGGGACCATGGGAGCAAAACAATGAAAGGAATCCCTGATCTGATTCTAGCATGTAAAAGTTTTGATTTTGTGGTCTAAAGCTGAGCTTCTGGGGGCTTCCTTAGATGAACATGGGTGGATGTTTTCTTGGCCTTACACACCCCCCCCCCTCTGTTTTTAGGCTTGCATCCCTGATGATTGTGGCTTGTGTGGTATCTGTTCATTCTCTCTGCCCAGTGCGAAGCTCTCTGTCCCCCAACACACGCACACACTCTCATCACTGCGATGTCACAACTTTCCAGCAGCTCAGTCCGAGAGCACATGAAATGGGTCAGTGTTTTTTTTCCCTTATTTGCATTTTCAGCTGTTTCATATCTTTGTTTTTTTCCCTTTTTTCCACAAACTTCCACTGTGTCCTGTGGTGCCATAATCTGCTTCAAATTCGCATGTGTTCCTAATCTTTTTGTGACCCCTGCGTACATTCCCAGATTCCCCCTTAACCAGCCTCTAACTGGAAGTCAGTGGAGTTAAATTTGCTTAATTTGAAGTTGATTCAGTTCAATCTGACAAATCAATACTAGCAGTGGTCAGAAAAAAGAAGGAAATGAGACAAGGAGCCTGTGTAGATAACTCAGATTATTACACTTGTAATTGTGTGTGTGTGTATATGCAGGCTGGGTTGCTGGGCTGTGAGGCAGTGCTCTCCAGTATGGCTCTGATGCAGGCCAATTCCACACCCAGCCATAAAAAGATGGCCTCTCCACTGGGCCAGGGTCAGAGAGACAACCACAGCCACAGTCACGGACACGGCCACGGCCACAACCAAAACCACAATCAGAACCACAACCAGGATGCCCACACCCACCACAGCCACATGGTTTTGCCCTCTGGAGTCAGTTGCCCACCCATGGTAAGTAGGGCCGAATAGTGGGAGGACTTTATGGAACGCACCTATGAAACATGGAGTTTGGCTTCTCTTAGACATTAACTGTATGGGCATGTTTCACACATCATCTTTCATTTACCGAGAGCCCACCACCTGCAGATAAAAAGTAGTTTTGTTCCTAGCTCAGGTAGTGTGATACTCCTGTGTTGACATCAATAAAAATGACTGGGCAAGACTTCTAATGCCACCATTGCAAGTCACAATATGTAAGCTGGACAAAGAGCAGTTTTGCTTTTTAAGTTATTTAAGTTTGTGCTGAGCTTCACTTAGTTATTTCATTATTTTTTTAGAGCTGTACTCACTAAAGAAATTATACACACTCATTAAACTTGCATGAGACATTTTAATGTAGTACAGGGTCAAATGTAAAAATCTGAATCTCAGAAAATAAATCAGAAAAGAATGGTGTGGGGGCAGAATCAATTGGGCTCCAGGTAACGAACTAATACATTTCTTTTGTTTGTGCTTGCAGCTCATTAACAAGGAGGGAGGGTTCCACTCTTCCAGGCTGCTGGAGGAGAAGGACATGCAGTCCAGCCAGAACCTGCAGCCAAAGAAGAAAAACAGAAAGACAGGAACACCTACCAAAGTGAGAGAAAAAGCACAGGCAAGTAACCAACCTGTCTGCCTAATAGCACAGATTTTTTTCAGAGCTGCGTTTTCAGCCTTAAAGTTTCTTATTTTTTGCATTTTATGTGTTTGCATGTGCACAGGTGGAGATGCCTGACCCCAACGATGACAGTTCCCTTAACTCCCAAGTGCAGAAGAACTTCATCTGCGAGCATTGCTATGGAGCGTTCCGGAGCAGTTATCACCTGAAACGGCACATTCTCACCCATACAGGTGTGCTTTTGAACCATAACAGGCCACTACTTGCTTTGAGGCACCACACCTCCCAGCTGTGCCATGCACCATCCATGGTTTGGGATGCACAGTATTCCTTGAAGGCATGTTCTGGAACTATCATATGGTCTTTTGATTGCAGGTGTGTTGATAAGTCTTTATAGGTCGTCCCTCTGCTCCACAGCCTAGTGCTGTTGGGTAGGGCTGAGCAATTAATCGAAATCGCATCGAAATCGCAATGTGAATATGCGCAATTTCTCGCCTTACAGCAAGATTTTTTCTGCGCTCCCGACTATTCCCGCGGTATGCTATTTGAACCAATCACAACGCAGCGCTCCTAAACAGAGCGCGAGAACAGGAGACTGAGTTTAACGACAGATAGGCTGCAGAAACAGGGATGATGAGTTCAGCACAGGAGGACTTAATGGCCAAAAAAAGTCAACATCTGTGGTGTGGGATTACTTTGGCCTTATGTCTGTTTTAGAGACATGTTACAGGTGATTGATAAAGATCTATTTGTTTTCCTTTGGGAAAAATGTTTCACATTCACACTGTAAAACATGTCTGTGTGTGGCAAAATCGTAATTAAAATCGAAATCGCAATTTTGTTAAAAAAAAAATCACGATAGGTTTCTTTTGTCCATATCGCACAGCCCTACTGTTGGGCTTTAAACCCATTTTGCCTTACTGGCATTGGACACCTATGGCACTTTTTCACTGGCACATGGAAACGTTCTGTACCGTGAACAAATGTTTTTCTATTACTAATAAAGTGACCCGTACCCGTGCTGTCACGATTCTGTTCATTGGTCGAGAGCGGGCCAAAGCTGAGCTGACTACGTCACTGCTTTTTGATTTGTTGGAAGGTCGTCGTCTTAATATGCAAAGAGGCCAGTTTTCTTTTACCACCAAAAAACCCCCCAACAATAATAGAGATACAAACTAAAGAATACAGCTAAAGAGTACTAAGTAAAAATAAAAAAAAACAAGACTGTGAATAATAAAGGACCACAGTATCAAAAGTAGCTCTGACAGAAAAACTTTCAGCTGGTACGACTCCATGGCGCCGGTTTTGGGACGATGGCCGGCCACAAACCGTGGGAAGAGAATTGACATTGCAGTACAGTCTAGGTTCAGCACGGTTCCTGTATTCCTATGGAAAAGTGCTCATCCCGCTTTATCGGCAGTGCTTTTCTACAAAATATGTCACCTTTGTGTGTACAACTCAACACCTGTATAAACAATGGGGTGCCCTGAACATAGTGTGGGGGTGCACTTTGCACATAGTGTTCTTAGACAAGGCTAGCTAAGGTCACAGTTGTTCAGACAGAGGCATAAAATAAATTTGTAGGGAACAAGAAAAAGGCACATAAACACATTTGTTACTTGCTTTTTTGTTCAGTAATCTGATTGTTCAGTTGGACTCTGTTGTAAGTATAACCACAGATAAAGCCACTTGCTTGATTGTAGAAATGTGTGTTGTGTGTGTAGGAGAGAAGCCATTCGGGTGTGATGTGTGTGACATGCGGTTTATTCAGCGCTATCACCTGGAGAGGCACAAACGTGTACACAGTGGAGAGAAGCCTTATCAGTGCGACCGCTGTCAACAGGTCAGAAAAACCCCCACACACACACTTACACACACATAAGAAACAAATCTCCTGACATACACTATGGCTGGCTGAAGAATTAATAGTAGGGATTCCCCAATTAAACCTTTTGCCCCAATTCAGGTCTCTTGAGTCATTTAACGTTTATCTCTGACACAATATTTACATGTCTATATAAAATATAGCCATACAATTTGTATTTTAAGTAAATGAAGTATAGTAAAGTCAATTCATTTTGCAGTGCCGCAATTGTTGCTGTTTGTCGCATTAAATGATTTCCAGTCCTCATACAAAATGTAATATAATAATGAGAAAACGCAAAAGTTTGAAATTGTTTTATTTACTGAAAAATGTTTTGCAACAACTGCATCTGCCATGTAAAAAATGTGTGTCTAGTCTGATTTGTATAGTCTAATTTTATTTCTGTTCATCTACAAAAATTTGATTAATTGGTTGACAGAATTTCTTTTCACTCAGAGCCAGTTAGTGTTGGAGAACTTTTTTCCTTCCATGAAAAACATTATAATTTAAACAACATATTTTGTGTTTGCATAGCGTTGTTTTTGTGTAATTTTCTGTTTTCTGAAACAAAAAAAAAAATCTTTTTCATGACACTGTAGGAAAGATATGCTAAGTTGCCAATCACTTTAAACTGCTACAGGAAAATCACTTTAGTTTTAGTAGTGTGATACCTAGAACTGATAGTATCTGCATGTACATATTTCATGTTGCTTTTACATGAGCAAACCACTGCTTGTCTCAGCTTTGAACGTGCCATTACTGCAACTTATGTCGTAACAGTGCAGTCAAATTTTGTGTAACTTTTATTCACATTTATTTGCTTTTCAAAATTGTCTGACCTAACTGCAGTCAAAATACTGTCATTTTTCATTTCCTGTTTAAAAATAGCAGTGAGGTCTATTTTCAGAGACAAACAAGCACTTTAAATGTCTGGTACTAACTCTTGCAGGGTTGGAGTAGTTTCTTGTACTGCACAGGCAATAATGAATTCAGTTAGCAAGTAGAGGATCAGTGAGCTGCGGTTATTAGTACTACTTCCTTCGATAGTTCCAGTGACAGGTTTGGTTAACATACACACACACACCAGTTAGATGTGTCTGTATTGCTGTAGGGATGTCACAGTTGATGTCTACGAACAGCTTCAGGGGTTTCGGCCACCGTCACACGTGGCCTTGAAATAGTCATTACTAGAAACCTGGCACACATCAACAGAAGGATACCCAGTGGTTCCAGCCTGCAGACATTTAAAGTGCTTGTTTGTTTCTGAAAATGGACCTCACTGCTGTGAGTTGTGGGTGATGTCTGCTTATGTATTTCCTATGACTGTTGGATAAACAGAGCACAGTGGAAGGAAATAGTCAGAATTACATTTAATGTAGTTACTTACACATAAAATAGTCCTCGTCCAATACTAACTTTATGAAATACTGCAGTATTTGCACTGTAAATTTTAAGGTTTTTCCATAGTTTTCTATCTCGCATAACCAGCGTTCTTCTCGTTCTCTCTTTCTTCTCATTCGCTCATCTTCCCTCTCTCCCTCCCTCCATCCCCCAGAACTTCTCCAGAACGGACAGGCTGTTGCGGCACCGGCGGCTATGTGCTGTGGGCATCGCTAAGGAAGAGAACCAGTCATGCTGCGAGGGTCGCTCGTACTCGCAGGACCCTCCACAGCACACAGCGTCCTGGAGCCCCCTTCAGGCCAACAGCAGCAACAGTCGTCTGGCCGTGTGACAGCTCCGAGTTCCCATGGAAGCCTCTGGTCAGCCAGCTCAGTGGGAGTGGAGTGGACTCAATGCAGACACCTGTGGGCGCTCTACTGTGCCAGACTGATCTTGAAGCCTCTGGCAAAGACTCCCGTTTGCAGCCTCGCTCCAACCAGGTCAAAATTCAGCCACAGACAGTGGAAATGTTTTGTTTTGGTTTTTTTTGTTTTGTTTTTTTTTTTCACACTGATTTGACTTGGGCGGAGAGGAACTTTTTGTATTGATATTTTAAAGTAGATGGTACTAACCCATGCAGGGTTGGAGTAGTTTCTTGTACTGCACAGGCAATAATGAATTCAGTTAGCAAGTAGAGGATCGGTGAGCTGGGGTTATTAGTACTACTTCCTTTGATAGTTCCAGTGACAGGTTTGGATGACATGCACACACCAGTTAGATGTGTCTGTCTTGCTGTACGGATGTCACAGTTGATATCTACGAACAGCTTCAGGGGCTTCGGCCACCGTCACACGTGGCCTTGAAATAGTCGTTACTAGAAACCTGGCACACATCGACAAGAAGGGTAACCAGTAGTAATCGCAAGCGGTGATAACCGACATAAAACCAGCTAATACAGCAGTTAGAGATTTCTTTCCATCCAGTTCATCTGAATTATTACGAACAGATTTGGAATTCCACGCTCTTAAGTGTGTGAATAGTGTGAGTTTTATATATCTGGCTACAGCAGATACAGATGACGAAGCAATAGTCAACAGTTCTGGAGCCTTTGCTGGTCCTTAAGCCACACATTCATACAAATTCTATCAGATAATGGAACAAACAAAAGGTCCAGACTGCAATAACATCTATATGTCATTGGAGAGACCCCCCTCTAGGTTCCATCTAATACATACTGGTGCGGGTGATACATTCTTTGAAGAGTAAGAGTCACAAACATTAACTATTTGTCCTGTACAATTTTATGTACTTATGAACTGTTCCATTTGGATACAGCTTGTCCTGTTGAACAAGTTGGACTCCAGGTTGGAAACAGGACAACTGGATACATTTTTACTTGGTAAACCGCGTCTCAAGACCCGCCACCTATTCAGACTCGAAAACACTGGATCGATTGGGGGCCAAACTTTGGGCAGACTTAGGTTAACTTCCTGCCCTAATAGGCATTTTTATATCTGAACCAGTTACAGACATTGGACTCTGAACGCAGACTACATGCAGTTTTTCATCTGCTGAATTTTAAGTTATTTTATATATTTTTTTATTTTTTACATTTAACGTAGTCCTAGTTCTTAGACTGCTGCAGGTGTTTAAACTGGTAGTCTCGATAGCCCCGTTCCCTTTTGTAATACGTAGGATTGCATGACGTTCAGTTCCTCGAAATGTATACTGTATTGTGATTGTTAAGAGAAAAAAAAAGTATTTTTTGAAGCCATTCTTATTTTTTTTGTATTTTTTTTTCCATGCTCAAACATGCACACTAAACTCTTTCTTACCCAGCTAGATCTCATGTAGTGAATGGAAATATAGGGCCTCAAAACATCAATAAATTTGTTTCTTTTTCAAGAAGTGTTTGCTTTCTTTTGTCTCTGGCTTTGGGAACTCAAGGTCATTGGTGATTTGGAAGTACAGTAACCCCCCGGTAACATTGATATTTTACATCTTACACTGTGGGAGTTCAGTGTATGCATTACAGTACGAATACGGGTTTACCTTTACATTTTCTTTAAGGGTAATGTATTAAGCTGAGATTAAAATGAAATTAAAGTGTTTTGGGAGCATATTTGCAGGCATTATTAGGGTTTATACTATAAAAATAGGCATTTTTAGGCACATTTGTTTCACCACATCACAACAGCGGTTTTCCGCTGTACGTGGGTGGTCTTGGAACGAAACCCAAGATGTATTTTGGTTGATGGAATATTTTGATATGCACCATTTCCTGCCAGCAGATGGCACTACATGCCTAATTTTTGTGGCAGAGTCTGATTGTATAAAAAGTACCTTCTGCAAAGGTGTGGCTTTTTAACCTCTAAAAAGGGCGTCATGAGTTTGCAATGATTTGTTGGCTATTACTGGGTTTACGACACGCCCAGCTTGACCTGCTGTAGTGGCCGTGAGAAGCATCTTAGGGTCCAGCGTTGTTCATAATGACAAGAGGGTAATGAGGTTATTTCAAGGCTGCGCAAGCCAACAGGGGCACTGCACTACTTAGTGAAGTCATGTCTTCATCTCCAAGCATTTCTGACTGAGCTAAAGTCAACGAGTAGGCCATGTGGCAAACATAACATCACAGTTCTCGAAGACATTTCACAAGTTCACAACACGTCACAACCTTTAGTTTGTGAAGCTGGAATAGACAAAACATGCTGCCGCATTCAAAAAAGGCTGAGAGAATATAGATTTTTTTTAAGGCCATCTTAAGGCCAGACTACACCGTCTGGGCAAACATTCTAATGCAGGGGTGCCCAGTCTTATCTGCAGAGGGCCAGTGTGGCTGCAGGTTTTCATTCCGAACAAACATTACCTCACCTAATTCCACTCATTTAATCAAATGGTCCCTATTTCTCCGTTCCAAAAAAAGCTCCTGCTTTGTTGCAGCCGCACCAGCCCCTTGCAGATAAGACTGCTATGGCGTTTATGCAAATACTATTAGTTGCTGTTGGGAAAGAACTTTGCATCTCAGTTTCTGTCTTGAGTTTTAATAGAAATTTGCCAGTGTGTTAAAATTTAAAATAGAAATGGCTGACTATTACTTAACTATTACTGACTATTACTATCTCTTAAAACTTTTATTTAAAATGAAGCATATTTTTTTACCATCTAAAGTTTCCATATTGGACATCTAAAGTGTTCTAGTGATACTGAGGTACATGGAATAATGTACTGTAATGTTTGTTTTTTTTTTCCATGGTACTGATAATGTGGTCACCTAACCTTAATTGTGAGCTATGGTTTATCTTTGACCTCTCATCTCTGGAACAACAAATGGGCTGCTTTCCCTGAGTTAAGTCTAGTCCTGGGCTAAAAATCAGTCAAACTCCATTGGGATTTAATCTAATATCCTCCAGGAGTATCAGCTATAACGTTCAGCACAGAAAACTGGATGAAGAAATGCAGTGTTTTGAGCTGCCGGGCTCTGAGGTTGTGTTTTAGAGAGGATTACAGATGTCTTCTCTACGGGGTTACACTAGTAGTTCTGATTTACAGTGTGTGTGTGTGTGTGTGTGTGTGTGTGGACGGGGGCATTTATTGCAGTCTCTCCTTAATGATGAACACATTGATGGGTTCGAGAGAACAGAGGGGGTTGGGGAGATTCCTAGACCACCAGACCAATCATCTAATGCTGGAGTGTCTTAATTCCAGAGCCTACCGCAGCACTGCACAATTTAAAATAGTCTTCAGTCCACCATAACTGATAAAACCCATCAGTTAATTGTATTTTAGCCTTGACTGATCTGCTTGCTGAGTTGAATCAGACACATAAGAGTAGTGGTGCTCAATATCAGTGCTCTAATGGACTGATCATATTACCACCAAGATGCCTGAGGGTTTGGAGAAGGTTCTTACAACACAGGTCAACAAAAGACAATTTTTTGTAGTCATCAGAAACCACAACACACTTTTCTAAGCCGGTTTTTCATGCTGATTTCAGATCTGCTTTCAGTTTTTTTTCAGTCACATCAAATTTTTGAATTATGAGTAATATTAGATTTGCAAAGGACTTGCATGCAGTTTTTATTAAACCAGCACCAATCAAGTAACTGTTTCAATATTTTCAGTGTGAAGTCAGATAGAC
>JBBPCY010000136.1:4547586-4569192 GCA_037974405.1 Brachyalestes nurse
ACTCCCTCAGCTGGAGGAAGAAACCTCGGGAGGAACCAAGACTCAAAAGGGGAACCCGTCCTCCTCAGGTCGACCCGATTCACTGGTTTTTGTTATAAAAGCAATTGAAACTTTAAGGCTGTATATTATCACAAATAACACCACTGCTATGGTGACACATACTTGCTTTCGGCTCATGCCCGGAATCAGATCACAGCCATGATGCTATTCACCATAACGCCCTCCCTCCTGTGTTCTATTGCTTAAATATTCTGGTATTGTTGAGTTTCATTTACAAAATTAAGTTTCATTAACAGTCTACTTCTCCCTAACACAATTTATAACACCTGTCCCCCAAACATATGTATTTTATGAAGTCATTTTTATTACACGCCTTAATTAGTTTTTGTCTTTTTAATTGGTTCTGGTTCCAAATTATACACTGGACATTTTTACTCGGATTTGTGTGTGTGTCATGGGTTTAACAATGTTATTACCAAAGTACGATTTCAGGTCCCAAATTGTGAACTATTTATGCAGTTGTTTTTCTTGCGATACACCCTATTGTTAATGAAACTAATGAAAGAAGCACTTAGACCTCCCCAACCCTCCATAAGCACTCGGTGGGCAACAAACCCGCACCTCCATTCCTGGGGCGTTTCTATGAAGGCTTGCGTTTGTTCGGAAGAATGTGGCCCGGTGAGAGTGCAGCGACGCAATCTACCACCGACGGAGAGACACGGGGGCTGGCAGATCCACTGCCAAGCATGTCCCGAGTCCTAATGCGTCTCTCTAGACGTTACGCAATTACTTTTGACAAGGGTGTCTTCTCACTTGTGTCATCTCACTCGGATTACTGTAATTCACTGTATATGGGTCTCTGTCAGTCTTCTTTGGCATAGCTGCAGCTAGTTCAGAATGTTAACTCTGTGCTGGTATTGGAAAAAGAGAAATAATATCAACCCTGTTTTAGCTTCCGTTCTTTTTTCGTTGTCATTCCAAATAGATTCCTAACCTATTTTTACTCATTAGCATATGGAAACCCATGAATGTGTGGATGATTTATGTTCATACTTTTGTCCATTGTTATAAATGACTGCGTGCCATGACAGAAGGCTTCATGCATGCAGCTTGCAAGCGAACAGATGGCTGTAAGCTCTCAGTACTTGTTAGCTACATTAGCCTTATTTTACCAGTGCAAAACTAAAGAATCGAACTTCTGTACCGTAAAGAGGTAGTGAATAGAAATGTGCTCATTTACGATTATTTATAAGGGTAGTAGTGGCCAGTTGCTTCATCTGTACACTGTTAAGAGCTTGGTTCTTGCTGGTTACTGATCTTACTTTTCTGTCTCCATTAGTCAGCCCGTCAGTTTCATCTCATATTTTAAGGCATTTATGACTTAATTTATAACAATTAACCAATTTTAAAGGATTCAGTGCTCTCTTGGCTGATTACATTTGGGGTAAAGAAGAAACTTGCTGGCTGTAGAGCACTTGGGATGAAGTCTGGAAAGTTCTTTACATATAAAACTGACTTAGGCTTCTTACTTAAGGGGAAGGTCTTTCTATGAGTCTCTCACTCTCCTTCCTTCTCCTCCTCTCTTTCTCTCGAACAGCAATTTTCCACATGAGCAGGCCTAGAGGAGAGTGAACTGCGGCACACTCTGATTCAGACGATCCGCATGGCCTGCAGATCCTTGGGTCTTTGACGGAGAGCGCTGGCCTTGCTATTTACCCCGAGACATTTTCATGGGTCACGGCTGCAACAGGGGTTCACGCGGGCCACTGATGAGCTCTGAGGGATTAGCTGTCAGCCTGATGGGGCTGATGGACAGATAAAAGCCGCGAGCAGGTAGGCTCCGCCAGGGCCCAGGCAGACACTAGGCCAAAGTGACTTTGGCAGTTTGCCTCTGTTGATCAACTCCACGATATGCTGATTTATATGTGGCTGTTAGCAGCGCTTTGAAGAGATATGAGTCATATGCTACTTCACTGATCTTAGGGGCAGCGCAAGGGCAGCAGGGATAAACGGTGCTTCAGGATCCATATTCATAAAGATTCTCACAGTAGGAGCACTAATCTAGGATCAGGGACTTCCTCTGTTTTATCTGTGAGCCCAGTCCCATAAATAGCTGCTAGATCAGCACACTCAATGAAACGCTTTATGAATCCCAGGCCTGATCTGGGAAGATATCCTTATAATGCCCTAACGAAAAGGCCTTCTGCAGGGCTGTGAGCTTATCATTGGTACTTGAGATGCAAGACCTGATACACAAAGAAGATAGACTTTGTATCTGGTCCATTTGTTAATTGAAATGTGCTCTTTTCAGTGATATAATGGCAAGATATAAGCAATATGTCACTGAACTGTGGTGTGATTTGTTCATTTTAAACATCTCATAAGTCATAGACCTTTATTGTTTTAGGACTAAGGCCTACCTGGCAAAAAAGTACCAAGAGATGAGCAATGAATGTTAAAATTTAGGCAATCTGAGGTACTTCAGGGTGGAGATGTACAGTCACACACATTGATAATATTCACTGAACACCTTTGAGATGTAAGGCCAGATAATAACAGGGCCAACATTTGCTCATTTGTGAGGAACTTTCCAAGATATTGTTTAAACTGCTCATCTTTCAACCTAAATTGCAGTGTGGCACACACTCGCTCCTTCCACCCCCCCCCCCCCCCATATACACAGATAGAGAGATAGAGTGAAGATTTATGTGACAGTCAACTAATTGCATGCTGCCATTTGTCTTGAGGAAGCATCACCTGATCCACACTTGGGCGGTTTAAAAATTAAACTACAAGAAACATGCCTACCAAATACAATAGCCATTTATTGTATATTTATCTCACTGTGAACATGGCCTAAACCTAGACTAAATATCTGAAGCACTCTACAAACACACTACAAGAGAATGTTAATGCTGAAAACAATTGTAATTATTCTAATCATTCCTTATTTTCACATTTTTAAAAGGCTATGCATGGTTTATGACAGTTTGTTGTAAAAGAATTGGCAGCTCTGGTCAATGTACATACATTTTTTGTTGATTTTCCCACACTCAGTGAAGAAACTCAAGAAAAGAGGTAGTATAATACAAGAAGACACATCAAAATCAACCTTGAACTTCTTAAGGAAATAGATTATTAAAGTTTTGAAATGCCCTTTCCCATCTCCATTCCCAGACAAGTCAGTGGTTTAATCTTAAACATGCTGTGCATGCAAGATGATCTCTGAATAGGTCTGAACTTGAGGTGTTCTGCAAGGAAAAGTTAGGGGAAAAAATAAAGAACAGGAAGACTTAACTCACTACGAGAAACATTTGGGGGCTTTCAGCCAAATGGGGTCTTGCTTGAATACAGATTAAAAGGATGCCCAAACTTTAAGCACATGTTACATTTTATGCGCTACATGGCAATGAAAGTACTCCAAAATTAAAGCTCAACTGCATCCAGAGAAACAGCCCTTTAATCTCTTTGTATGAGCCTTTAAAGCTGTGGTTCGGACTTGCTACGACAAGCCTTGAAACAAGGACAACACAAGCTTATACATAGTGTAATGCACAGATTCCCATGCTGACCATGACTAAACTCAGATCTAGTCCTGGGGTGGCCTTGGCACTGTCCTGGCCCTGACTGGGGCTTTATGCTTAAGTGCCGTCTCATACAGGGAATATGATCATCATTACCAGCCAACAAATTCATAATGTATAAACATTAGGCCCATACAGATGACAAATGACAATTACTATCTGTTGAAAATCATGTTTAGATTTCTAGAGGACTTGTCCAAATAAACATGCGGTTCTGTGTGTAATGTTTTCTTTTAGTGCAGGCTGCTGGAATGGGATATTATTTCAAGTAGGCAAATTGGATGAGAACACGTTCCACAAAACTGCAGCAGTGGCCCTATGCGAGGGAAAATGACTTTGGCTTTAAATCATGCAACCACTCTCTTTCTTTTTCACTCTCTCTCTCTCTCTCTCTCTCTCTCTCTCTCACCATATCTCTCTCTCGCTCATTTCTACTCTCATGACGTCAGAAATGTAGTGCACGCCCTGCACCTTCCCTCAGGGAGAGGCTTTTACGATTGAAACCTGACACCATTTCTGTGTCCCATAAGCAACAGAGCTGTAACTCACATCAAAGGCAGGCAGCATCAAATCACAGCGCAGCTGTAAATTCACCTGTCAGCTGTGGACCAATGGGAAAGCAGCATTAAATCAGCTCTGTCACGCTGGCGGCCAATGGCAGGACGGTGGCGGTAAATCTGTCAGGCCTGGGGTCTGTTAACGGGCACTGTGGTGCAGACGGGGAATCCGTGGGGAGGGGGGCAGGGAGGACTGAAAGAATATGAGAGAATGAGAGAGAGTAAAAGAGAGAGAGAGAGAAAGAGAGAGAGAGAAATGGAAAATGCAAGAATGAGATAAAAATGGGGGAGGGTGGGGAAAGACAGAGTAAGGTAAAGGAGAGACTGAAAGAAAGAAAGAAAGAAAGAAAGAAAGATGAGGAGAGAAGAAGAAATAAAGATGGGTGTAGGAAAGCATGAAAAAGAGATTCTAAAGGCAGAGAGTATGAGAGAGAAAAAGTAAGAGACGAGAGAGGCTGGAAAAAGAAAAAGAGAGGGAGCTAAAACAGAGCATATGAATGAAGAAAGAGAAAGATGGAGAAGGGTAAAGAAGAAAAGAAAGAAAGAAAGACAGAAATAAACACAAAGAAAAGGGAGAAGGGCCCAGAGAAATGTGAGAGAGAGAGAGAGAGAGAGAGAAAGAGAGATAGACTAGAGAGAAGGTGGTAAAGATGGAAGATGGTAAAGACTGAGAGAGGGAGGGTAAAGAGAAGGATAGAGAATCATAAAGGAGAAAGCAAGACAGAAACAAAGGAAGAAAGAAAAAGAAAGAAAGGGAAAGGGTGGAGAGAATGAAAGACTGAGATGGGTAAATGTGAGTGAGAGAGAGAGAGGGGGAGAGCTGGAGGAGCAGAAAGCTCAGATGTGTGCCACTAAAATGCTTTCCTGCTCCATCTTTTTTGGCGACCTGAAGAGCCATATACAAACAAATCACACTAAAAAATGAGGGAGCTTTGGAGCCTGTTAGCACTGGAACAGAGTGAAACGAGACCGAGCAGGACCACATGAGAGGGAGAACACATGTCCCCCTCAGGGCCGCATTTGGGATAAATAACACCTCGGAAAAAAAATGGGGAAAGAAGTCATAAAGCTTTATTGCTACTACTGCTATCAGGTGTCGAGTGTCTGCCACAAAATGTGAGTTATGGGAATGTTTCGGCCTAACAGTTACATCACCAACTTGGTTCGGAACTCAGATTGGGAGAACATTGTGGGTCGCGACTTGCTACTCAATTCATGTGATACACATTTAATTCACCAGAGCGTCCGTCTCCTCAGCTGCCTATGCAATCGAGGGGCCAGGAGGTTTGAACGCAGATCCTTGAAACAACAACTTCAGAAGCTGCCTCTACCCTGAGCTACCAGAATGGCGTCCAGATGTTCAAACACTAGCTAGCTAAGTGCTAAGTCACGACCAAGGACAGCACTGAGTGAACAAATGTGTATGTATACGTGTGTGTTGTGTGTGTGTAACCCAGCAGGGTAGCCTCTAGGATCTGAGGAGATTTCTGACCAGTCTTAAATCAAATGGGAGGAGAAAAGGAAGGGGGGAGGCTTGTGGCTTCTCTCTTAAAGCAATAGTTTGGTGAAAAAAACAAATTTACACAATTTCCCCCTTACCCCAAATGTGGTTGACCAGCCTTGTCATGTCTGAGGTCTGAACTTTGCTTCTGTACTTGTAGCACTGGGGCTACAGTGGAATGAGTAATGTACACCATGCTAAACAGCATCCTGTGTGTGCTGTTAGCATCGTAGCACCAGTGCAAAACTAACACCAAACAGGTCTTGGCCGAACTCTGCATGGGGAGGACTGTGCAAATCTGATTTTAGAGCTTAACTGTCGCTTCAAGTTGTAAGCAGGGGGTGCTGAGGGCTGGACTCCACAAATGTCTCCGGTCCCGCTTGGCCGGCTGTTTTCAATAGGGGGCCACTGCCAAAGTGGGTGACTAATAGCGCAGGCAAAATCGAAAATAGAAATATCCAAACAGGCTTTTGGACATGTCCAACAGCCTGGCTGATGGATGTGGCATACCTCTGTTTGAATTTATGTGCTTTCCAAGCACCCAGTCAGGAGGCAGGAAAACAAGGTATACCCTTACACCACGATCTACCCGGAGGAATAACATCTCATTCTTTCTGAATGATGCATTTCAAAGCAGTAATGTGTTGTTGTATAGATAGCGTGGAAATAAGATTTCAGCATCAAGCAGTTTGTCAAATATTGTTCAATACAGCCTGCTGAGTATCTTGGCCACCACCCTCCCAAAAATAAAGGAACTTCAACGGTTCACGCCATCGATGTAAGGAAAAAAAACATTATTTTAAATCTTTAAATGAACTCTTCACCAACAGGAAATTAGTTCACCCATCAAATTTTGGGAACCTGAAAAGTTGGTTCCCAGGTGTTTTTTTCCAGAGCAAACCATGACAGCATCAGTAGGCATGTCACTCTACAGTTAATGAGGAGGCAGAATGCAGCAGTGGGTAAGGCAATGGAATTGGATAAATCTTTAGGAAAAAAAGTACCATCAATGATGCATCCTTGATTATAGTGGTTCCACTGAAAACTAGTGAAAATGTGAGCTGGTTTGCTAAATGCCACCAAGATTTAAAGAATCCTGAATGGAACTGGATGTTGGTCAAAAAGCAAATGAAAGTTTATTCAGGGAACCAAAAGTGATTTTTCTATTTTATTGTCAAGTCAAGTCTCGTAGATTTATTGTCATTCCAGCTATGTACACACAGATACACCGTGAAACAAAACAATGCTCCTCCAGGATCGTGCAACAAAAAAACAAAAACAGAAACATCATAGACTACATAAGTGCAGGCAGGACAGGAATACGCAGAGAGCAAGAGAGGCAGAGAAAGTGCAAGAAAAACTTGAGCAGTAATACAATATTACAGGACAGAACAATACACAGTGCAGTCAACCAAAGCAGCACAGTACTATTTTGAATGAATACAGTGCTGACAGATAAAAAGCAATACATAAATACTTGTGCAAAAAATTGCACCAAAGAGCCATTTTTGGCATCCTTATTTTTAAGAGTAGACTACACTAGCTAGCAAGAAATTAAATGCGATAATCGACCACAGTTATTGTTTTTTAATTTTTATTGCTACTATAAAAATACAAGCAACTGCCAAAAACAAAAACACAAAGGTTGTTGTGTATGGAGCAGAATGGCTGTATGAGTTATAGGCAGGGGCATAGAAAAGCTGTGGCAGCGATGTTGTTTTTGGCTGCCTCAGCCTCCGAGCTGAAATGATTTTCTATTCGATGGGAATCCATAAACGGGCCCAGTGAGGGCGTGAGGCGTCGTAAAGCATGTCATGGGCTGAACCAGGACAACCAATGTGCGTGTGTGTGTGTGTGTGCAGCGTTAGGGCCAGCGAAACACCCTCAACCATCTTATCACATTCAGAACCCTGTGAGTCAATGTGTGCACTTCTCGACTCCCCCTCAAGTCATCGTTCCCCGCTATAGACTTTGATGCTAAATTTGCTTGCACCAAAGGTACGGTGTTATCAGCTGCTGGTTATCACAGCTACATTGTTTGTGCAGCTTCATCCATTGAGCAGCATGTGGGGGCTTGATTAGACCAAGTCACAGCTCTGTGGCTCCAGCTGTCCTCGCTTGAGCCCTGATTGTGTTTGAATGAAGAGTCTGAGCCATGGTTTGACCCATAAGAAATCCTATATACTAACACAGACCTTAAAGAGGTAAAACTTCCGAGGATCTAAAATGACAGCGTAAAATCCTAGATATCCAAAAATAGTAAACTGATAGACTTCACTGTCTACTGTCATTTATAAAACAAACAATTCTGGTTCTACATTCTGATTGGTTGAAGCTGTTGTAAAATACTCAATATACAAATATATCCAGACATCAACTGAAATTTGAGTCATCCCATGTCAGTTCAGATGAGGTTGTTGCTGCATGTCTCAGATTTTATTCATTCCTTTTTTTTGTTATGTGACCTAAAATTTTGAATTATGATAATTATAGAAATTTGAAAATTGCAATAATTGCTCATTATAATGATTATCTGAGAAGTCATGTTTGCAGTTTCATATCTCCACTGTTTCCCAGACACATGAAAGCTGGCAGAGATAAAGCATCAGCACAGAGAGCATTATTTGTTCTTAAATGTTTAAGTTAATAAGTAAATGTTTAAGTTAATAAGTAAATGTTTAAGTTAATAAGTAAATGTTTAAGTTAATAAGTCTGATCTGACTTGGAATTACATTTATATCACTGTTACATACCGTGACTTTTATATACTGTCTTGTATTTATATGTCTTGTGTTCATGGAATAATCCTGGATCATCTACTACCACTAGCTAATGCTTGGCAAAAGGGCAGGTGGTGGCCTAGTGGTTAGGGTGTTGCAGAAGGTTGTGGGTTTGAATCCCAGCACTGCTAGTGTCATAACTGAGGTTCCCTTGAGCAAGGTACCATCCCCACACATGAGTGAATGGGTTAAATGCAGAGAAAGAATTTCACATTGTTCACGCGTGCTATAAGAGGCTGAAAAAAATGTGATTATGTTACAATTAATCTGGAATACTTTACAGACTAAAGTATTCCAGTGTGGGTGGTGGTAGCTCAGTGGGTAAGATACTTGCCTCTGGACCAAAAGGTCATGGATTTGAGTCGTACCTTCACCAGTGGCTCCAGGGAGACTGCCCCCTGTAGTTAGGAAATGGAAGTCGCTTTGGATAAAAGCGTCTGATAAATGCCTTAAATGTAAATAAGGGGCCACTTTACTTTATTTCAAGTAAAGTGACCATTTTGTCATATGTGAACACAGCACACAGTGCGAACAATGTGACATTTTTTATCTGCATTTAACCCAAGTGAAGCAGTGGGCTGCTAGGGACACAGCATCTGTACTATTCAAGTACTATGGATAACTATACATTTAAGTATTCACTGAACATTGGTGAATCTTGTTGTGTTTGATCACTTTGCCAAATTGCACCTTAAAACTGGTAAATTGCACCTTAAAACTTAAATGTGTAGTTCTTTTAACTCAGTGTTACATAGTAAAACTATAAAACAAAGGACTTATATATGAACTTGTACCTTAATCTTAAAACAAATACATACATTGTTTACTCCAAATGTTCCCGACCGCATGTTTTCACTTGTTAAAAGGCATCACCCCAAATCCTGAATGTGCAACATTTAAACGGTTTTTAACTGGTAAGATTTCCACTGATGCTGAAAAATCAGCTGTACCTTGATATCGATCAGTTGATACACTGACTGGATAGACTTTCCTCCACTCTCAGGGTGGGACTCGCCCCAAAAAGAGCAGGTGCTCATGTTAATTCGCGTGGACATAAACACTCCGTAAGCTTGCGGCTGATTAATTTATTGACCATTACACACACGCACAGCCATCAGCATGCGCACACACACGTACTCTATGCGTCTATCAATTACAGACCTCTATCCCACATGCCTTTGACAATTTTATAGCATGTTATGTACAGCGCATCAAGCCGTGGCGTCTCAGACCATTATGCTCATTCCTGTATAATTAATATAAATTACCTTTTTGCCTCTTTATGGTGGTGCCACTATAATTAGCAGATGAAAGCAAGTTGCTGAAAGCCTGCAGGTGCCGCTCAAACATCCTGATGAAAAGCCAGAGGCAATGGCAGGTATGTTTTGGGGTGGGGTATAATCTGACCTTCCTGACGGTGGTGCAACTGATCGAGTTGCTTTTTTCCAGCCCAAAACTGCACAAGCATGATCCTTGGGGGAACAGGTCTAGGGTAAATGGTATGCTTTTCAAATCAGTGCTGCTAAGACACGCATTGAAACCAAATAGAGACTTTTTTGTTCCAAATGTTTTAACATTAGTATTTTATTGAAAAAAGGTAAGCTAAAGTCAGAAACCTAGCAGATGATCAAGTAAAGGGCAGATGCCCTTATCCAGAACGACTTACAATCATTAGTTACAGGGACAGTCCCACTGGAGCAACTGCGACTTTTAACCTGCGACTTTGTGGTCATCGGGTTCACAGGCAAGTGTTTTACCCACTAGGCTACTGAAGGGGCCTTTTATACAATTTCATAGCCTTACACCCATGCCTAAAATCCTAATATGTTTCATACCAGTAAAACAAGTTATCTAGGCATCCCTCAGAATGACCCATCAGCTCATTTACATCTATCAGCCTAAAATTTATATGCACTAAAACAGAATATAATTAAAAAGAATATAATTTACATTTATGCATTTGGCAGATGCTCTTATCCAGCTGCAGGCAAATTTAGTATTAGGAGACTTGCCATAGATGAAGGTTACTGGACCCTACACTGATTGCTACATTCTTTTATTCATATCTTCTTGAAATGTAGGAAAATAGTGAATTAAATGTCATCTTTTGCTTTAAAAACAAATAGTATATTTAAAATTACACTGCAGTTCAAAATCACCAATTTGTTGCATACACATGTACAAAAGATGTTACGACCCAGGAATTTGATGTGGTCATCAGACTTTGATTCTTACTGAGAAAGAGACCAGTGAGACAGAGAATATGGCAACTAAACATTTTTGGTTAGTCAAGAAGATTAATTTGTGTTTAGTTTAATCATATAATCACGACTCCATTAACAGTGGAATGAATGTGCCCCAAATATACAGTAGGAGAGGGACTTAAAGTAAGAGTAGGACAGCTATCACCTCCTAATACTTCACTGAATCAGTAAAGGAAATAAAGCGCTGAGTGTTTGGGATAAATGTTGGCAGCATCTGAGCAGATCCAAGCAGATCCTTTTTCAAATCTATATGCCTCAGAACAGCGGCAAGTAAGGTAAAGGGAAATTTGTGCCATACTGTAGAGAAATGAACTGTAGAGGAATGGCACACTGTAATGCTGTCAAAGGGGGACATTGTGAGTAAGAACTCACAGCAGTCCTGTCTGAACAAGCTCTAACCCAGGGGTTCCCCATCAGAGTCCTATTCATACCAGACTGTGCACATTTTTGCAACCAATTCAACTCTGTCTGATTAGCAGGTCCTCATGTGCTGAGTCTTGTGTCAGACAATGGAAAACAGAAAAACTTGTTCTCCCCAAGACTAACTTTGTTTTTGTTTTAGGTCGATGGTTTGTGCCCAGGACTCAAGATGTCCCAGCAGAACATTACCCTTATTGCAACCTGGTGCCATTTCTTACCCAGGAAAGCAACGCACACACACCTGGCCATGCACAAGATGCAAAAAAATGTGATTCACCAGACCAGGCCACCTTCTTCCATTGCTCCCTGGTCCAGTTCTGATGCTCACGTGCCCATTGTAGGCACTTTCTGCAGGGGTCAGCATGGGCACTCTGACCGGTCTTGCGGCTAGCCAGCCACATATGCAGCAAGCTGTGATGCTATGTATCTTCATCCTAGACAGCATAAATTTCTATCATGGCTAGCATTAGCTAAATTGAGTACTATAAGACATGGAAGATGTCATTAATAACGATAGTGGTAGCCCTGAAGTAATCTATTAGGAACCATTAAAGTACTGAGCCTTGATACCCCGGCCTGGCAGGAAACTCTGACGCTGTTCTGGAATTTGTGTCAGTGCTGCCGTTTCATATCATAAGACAAGTCATTAGCAGTGAACGCTGATCTGAGCACTGCAGTATGACCATGATCATAGACTATTGTTAAGTCTTTGTGTGAAGACAGTCGAGGCCAGGCCATTAATGGGGTCAAGCCCGTTGCGTGAGTACTTCAGTGAGAGTGTGCTTATGTCACCTCTACTTCCCCCAGAATATATCATTTTAGCACATCCATAACATACTGTCTGTCTTCCCTCTCATTTCTCTGGAGGCACGATCTAATTTGCATGAAACCAGGAGGGAGGGGAGGAAAAAACACGTGCACCTTTCAACTTTCCCTGCTGCATTTTCTTGATGACACGCACACGAGGAACGAAAGCCCAAGAGATTTCAAGTCAGGGAACAAATAGGATTGATTAAACGAGCTGTGTTTTATGTTTTTGGTGAATGGGAGATTTAGTACATACTCAGATTATGGATGGCCACCCAGCCCACCCCAAAAGAGCCAAGCCAGCTGTGCTCTCTTGGACTCCTGGCCACAGATGGACTGAACTGGTTGGTCTCCTGATGATCAGGCCAATGCTTACACTCGAGTGTAGATAAACAGATTAAGTAGAACATGCTTTGAGTCATCTCCATGTATTTCCCAAGCAATGACCATAACTTTTGACCATAAAGACCATAACTTTTTTCCATCAAAAGGGGTGTATTTTTTCAATTGTATGTATTTGCCACATAATTATTTTTTTCACCTTCTTGGTAGCTGTAATAAAGGACCATTTCAATGCATATCACCTAAGTTCCAACTAAGGCTTATGGGATAAACTATAAAAAGACACTAAAACTAATCCTAAACTGCTTTTGTTGGAAGATTTTCTGCATAGGATGATCAAAAACATGCTGTAGATATTGTGTAAAAATATAAGGTTTTATTGTGTTGGCTCTACTACTATTTTTTGATGCATATATTTTTTTTCATACAGCGTTGTAATACATGTATTTGTATGTTTTACACTGAATCGCCCTTCATTTCTAGCAACTATTCAGCTAGCTCCTCAGACTACAATTAAGTCTAATTTACTCTAACTTTTTCAGTCTTTTTGTACTTGAAATGAAAAATTACCTTTTTATTTGTAGCATAGATATGTAGGTCTGTTTTTCCTCAAATACTAATATCACTCAAATAATTATTCAACAAAAGTCAAAACAAATCAGGTTCTGCCCCACTTTGTCATTCACAAACATGTGAATAAACAATATAAAGATAATCAGGTTTTTATAGGTATCCTAAAATGTTAACTCTAGATTGAAAAACAATTCCATTAAAAAAAGTGTAATTTAGTGTTTATGTAAACTCATTGCCGGTAAACCATAAGCATTACTACCAGAAAGCCTCATACTTTCTTTATAATCCCTCTAGTATTGGTACTAAGCAGATAATGGGAATGTAATGCTCATGGCTGTACCAAATACCAAGTTTTGCAAAGAAAGAGGACACCTTTGGATTTAAATCTGTGCTTTTGACTTTGTGCCACAAGATGGCGCTCTTATCTTGCTTGTGAGTCCCTGTCTATTTTCCAAGGAAAGCATCTGTCAGTGAGAAGTGTGTGTGAAATAGTGTGTCTCTTCATTTAGATTCTAATAAAGCAATTCCAGTAACATAGAACTAACAAAAATAACCACAGCACAGGAGAGAAAAACGCAGGTCGACCTGAAATAACGTCCTGCAAAAAGGCGGATGAGGAAACAGTCGTTTTTATTTCAATCATAACATGGATCTGGGAAGAGAGAGGGGAGGCTCGACCACTGGAATGTACATGAATCACATTCTCTACTCGCACAGCGTTTGCGTACAGCACTGATATCTCACACAAACACACATACAAGGCCAACCGGAATGGAATAATCAGAAAGTCCCTGGTACTTTTCCTTAAAGGGCAAGGCCTCCCAAAAAAACAGAAAAAAACAACTCAGGTTCTCGTTCTCTTGCTTTTCCTGGACTGGTTTGTGACAGTGATTTCATGCTCACATACACCATTAACACACATGCAGTGTGGACTTTTTACAGAATGTATGGAAAATATTCCAATCAGCAAATTGTCAAACACTAAGTTTGCATAATTGACTTCCAGCTCCAAGTATTAAGTGTCCGTCTTGAGGTAAGAGAAACGTTAGAAAACTTGTTTTTCCAGGGGACCAATAATTTCACAGCACAGAGAATACTCAAAAGTGTGATGAGAAAAATTCCTTAAGAGGCATGAGTGACAAGAGGAGGTGTGATACATGTGCCATGGTCCTCTTGACGTGGACCGTCGCATCCTATCGTAGCAAAGACCATTTTATCTGCTCTTTTGCTGACTGCAGCACCTGAAGAGATGAAGACAGGGGAAAAGCATACAGAACATGAAACAGCACTTTAAAAACCCATGCAGGCATATCGGTCTCTCCAGAGATTTGAGACAGATATATAAACGTAATGTATTCAACCCAAACACTTTCTGGATGCTGAATATACGAGAAACAATAAAACCAAAAAAATATTATGCCCTCACTTTTCACATTTCCATAGGCCAACTGGTTCAAGCAGTTACATTTAATTAGTGTAAATATTCAGAATTGCGCAGTTTATTTGATAAGTGTGCCGTGCCCTACACTCTCATCAATAATCACAGGTACCTACAGTTAGAGATCCCTCAGAAATAACTTCCTGAGGCGCAGGGCTAAAAGTGCTAATTGAATCTTAACATGCTGATGCCATGTTGTGCCATTAATGCATTTGTTTTTATTTACGGCATTGTTACGGCATCGTTCATCACAGCAGTGGCGTCGGGCTTTCAAAGCTGAAAGAACCATCTCGTGCTGCTGACGCCTCCCTTTCGGGTCACCTCTGACCGAAGACTATCAGGGTGAACAGTGAAACAGAGCACTTTCTAAACACTAATGTGTTACGATCCAAGACACCATCCCAAATGCTGAAAGTGAAGATTGTCAAAAAGCACACACGCACACCAAAGTTCTTGCTTGACTAATGCAGGCACAGGGAAAATATCCAGGAATTAATTAATCATCTTAATTCGAGAAAAGGCGAGGTAAAGTATAGCCATAAAGCAGGAGGACAAGGAGCAGCATTAATCAGCAGCGCAGGAGGGATGCAGGCAGTCTGTCGCAGGCCTCTTAAATGAGCCCATCAATCAGGCTGCACTCGCGCCTCCCGCGGCCACGGGGAGCCGCCGCTGCCAGACAGCCGCCAATAATTAGCCATCATGCTTTACATGTGGCAGGCACAGGGGGGAGCTGAGGCTGACTCCCAACGGCACCGTGGAGCACGCGCTGAACGGACCACCACAGACCAATTTTATAGATGAGACACGCGTGCAGAGGCTCACTGCCACTGGAAACAACTGTTAGTAGGATGAAACAATAGGAAGGCAAGGCAGGACGTCCAATCAGCAACATCAGAATCTTAGGGGCAACATTGCAAAAAATGGAAAAACAAATTTTATTTGCTTATTTACTAGCTATTGGAACACTATAGGACCCAATGTGACTTCTCGACTCCCCCTACGGCACTGTCACCAGATACATCACAGGGGTCAATCTGTAAAATGTCTATCTTCAGTGTAGAGATACACAGGGCCAAATCTCTTATAGTGCATGAACCAACCATAAAATGTTAAAATGTAAAATGTCTAATACTTATGCATCTGGTTCATAAGTAATGACAATTATGAGTAAAGACTTGACAAAAAAATTATGAGTAAAGACTTGTGCATTGAGTCATGAACTGAATTTCTATGGCCGAACAGCTGCACACTAGTTCAACATCTGTGCCTCACCTCACAAATGTTCATTTGACCGAATGGGTACAAATTCCAAAACACCCTCCATAATTTTGTGGAAAGCTTTCACAGAAGAGTGTTACAGCAACAGAAGTTCTCAATAACTCCAGAAAGCTCATACACTTGTGATAGTCAGGTGTAAACAGATATTTGACCATAAATTAAGATAAAATACTGACATTATTTCCTGAAAGAATTACACAAATTGGAAATCTTTTCTGAAATCTTAATGAAAATCATTTTAAATGGATTTACCAAGATAAGGGCGAGAAAGAAAGAGAGAGATGAGAGAGGAGAAAGAGAGAGAAAGAGAAGAGAGAGGAGAGGAAAAGGGAGAGAGAGAGGAGAGGGGTAGTCAGTCTTCTCTCACCTGAGTGACGGTCTGTTCTGTCAGAGGCACATCGTCGCCCTGTAGGAAGTGAAAGAAAATGAGTGATGGAATTCATCAGTTTCCAAAAGGGCTTCGCATTCATTTTCTGTTCCATATCATGCTGGTTTATCTACTAAATACTTAAAATCAAATCTTCTATAACCAGTGCTACTATTAATATTTCTACTTCTTTTTTCTAGTGTCAAAATACATATTATATGTACAAAAATAAATAAAATTAAAATGAAAGGGTTTAAGATTGTTGCAGGTTGACAATTAACACAAATAAATATGATGATTACCCTCAACGCCACTCTGTGGACCACCTGCTGCGGGTCACTCTCCAGGATGACGCTGCCAGAAATATTAAACACAGATGAGTAACAGCATTTCTAAAGCAGCATTCCACAGTATATGTCTTCATTTTTTCTAGATCAAGTAGAAGTAAAAGAAATATGGAATCAGTCAAAGAGGAAAATAATATGGAAATCATGAAGGAAAAAAAAAGTACTTTGTTGTTCCTTCTTGGGCCTTTAAAGCATGGACTTCACTAACGAAAAACTGTTTGCTGGCCATGTCTTTCTTGAAGAAAAGCTTTAACACACTTTGCTCTGTGGCAAGATGCATTATCCTAAAAAATGATCACCACTATTTCTACAGATGGAATGAGAAGTGTTCAGAATGTCAGTGTACACCTGTGCGTTGACTGCTGAGATAATGATTGCCATCTCCCCTGGTCCATTGCCTGACATGCAGCCCCAGGTCATAAATAAGTGGGGAAATTTGCTTGGTTTTTTTTCAAGCAGTTTTTTTTACATGCGTCATTAGAATGGCTTCAGAAAGAAATTCCAGCATCATCTCCCTGCCTGATGCAGATTCATGATTAATCACTGAATATCACCTTCATCTAGTCAAACACTCCATGAGTTTTTCTCTTTTGCCCACTGTAACCTTGTTTTCTTCTGTTCAGGTGTTAGTACTGCTTTTAGTACTGGCTTTACTGGATATAAATCCCATTTCATTCAGCTCATTTCATAACTGTTTTGAATTTTCCTGGCTTTCTGACATCGTCCCTGGTTGACCTAGGTGTTCCTTTTATAACCATCCCATGTTGTTCATACTTGTTCCAAATTTTACACACAGGTGACTGAGAACAACCAATATATTTTTAATTTCTTTTTTGAAGGAATTGTATAGCCCTTTCCTTTGCTTCAACTGACAGCTCTCTTGTTGAGGCCATGTTTCTATTCATTAGCCACGTCCAACAGCTCGTTAATGTCTGCAAGCATTCCCTTTTGACTATTTATGCAAACCAATTAGTATTTTGTTGTTTTTTTTTAAAAGTTATGCCTACTTTTGTTTTAGAAATGCATCTACCTGATCCGGAAAATGATTAAATATGATAAAATATCTCAGACAAATTAAATTAAAATAATGTAACAACTTGTTGAGATATGTTTCATAATTGTTGAAAAACATTTTACTTTCCTGTGATGTTGGTCAAGTCTAGTTGTAAATTAAAAATACTCACCCTCCATCTACAATCTCGTCAACAGCTAGGAAAAGGCCCTCCATATTTTCGAGTAAGGCTCTCTTTTCCACATTTTTCCTAAAAGAAAGAAATTATGAAAGTAAAAAGTATTCTGTACTTATCTGTATTAGTATTAATTATTACTATTAAAAGTAAAATGGGAAGAGTATCATTACAGAATATACAAAGATCTTAAAATATGACTCATACCTCAACATTTGACTCAAAGAGTCAAACAGACAATTCAACACTGACATGAGCATCAGCTGTGGAAAAATTAAACAGATAATTTCACATGACTCAAGTTGCATATAATTTAGAAAACATACATCAGAAAATCAGGCTTCTGAAATTACCTCATTTTCATGTGAACTGCCAATTACATAGAAATACAAATCTATGTTGCTCTTGTACACAACAGTAAGGCCTTCGAGCAAAGCGATTTCACCTGAAAAATATAGATCATAATAGAATTATAGGACTGCACAGATTCTTTCTACAAACATATGCAAACATTAACAAAATAAAATCCTTACTGTCAGTTCTGTGTGTCTTGTTGAAGATGTTCTTCTCAAAGGCTTTTTGTTCTTTAACTGTGGGGTAAGTGTCATCGTAATACTGAAAGACACACAGACACATGGACAAACATTACAATACAATCCGTAAACATAAACTTGTATCTAACCATTTCAATCTGGCAACCAGTATGCATCTCCAATAAACTGCAAGAAAAATTAGTCGCTAGCCAAGTGTTTGGGACTTTCTGTTTCTTCACCAATTAATAAGTGCATTACATGCACATTTGAGCAGCATTATGAGAAACCCACCACAATTTCACAAACGGTAACCCAAAACAGTTTCAGGTGAAGTTCCGCAATTTTGGTTTTCTATGAGGAAATTGCAGAGTTGGGTATGAAACTCGAGGGCCACTGGGGTTTTGTATTTTCATTACTTCATCACACCAAAAACCAACCTGTGAAAGTGTTTATATAACTTGATCCGTGTTAGCATCTTTAACTCATTAAGACAAAGTGCCTGTGGTAAAAATCTGTCAGGCATAAATTGGTTCAAACAACCCAACAAAATTCTGTCCTAGTCTGACCTGACAAGGGGGTGGGCAATATGGCAAAAAATGTAATATCCGTAAATTTTACAACACTTGATATGTCACAATAATTTTTTTCTGACTAAGATGAACGTACAAAAACAAGAACATACTGAAAAGGCAGTGATGTCACATTTGAAAATTAACATCAAAAACTATAAATACAAATGATTATTTTTTATATAAATGATTATCAATGAACAGGACTAACTGTAGTCTTTTTGTAACTAAAACAATGCAACTGTTCAGTGTTCTTTAAGCTCTGACAATATCACAACACACTCAGAAAAGCATACTGAGACGTATTGCGACAATTAATTACAATAAATAACAGAATAATGGCCAGCTCTAGACCACACCCACAGCAAGTTTTGAATTTGAACTGGACTGTAATCTGACAAAGAATCTGTCTGAACTTGACCACAAGCATCATTTCTAATGACCGTGAATGTTAACAGATCTTAGTGACAATGGTAAATTATTACATGAAAGACAGTTCAGATCAGTGATAAAATAAACTTAAATAAAACGAATAACCTAATTGTCAGCTATCCAAATTATGTTTAAAGTCAACTTTAAGCTGAAAGTCTAAAAAATGTATTTATTATTAAATGCTTTCAAACCATGATTTTACTTTGTATGAATTTAACCATAGACATGTGTTTTTTCATGCTGGACCTCACTACCAAAAACACAAGGGACTCTAGGAAATGCAGCAGAACGGAACAAAAGTGTAAAGAAAAAGTACAGCGAGAAGAAGAATTAACATACACTATATGGACACACATGTTCTAGGCCCTTAATTCCAGTGATAAGCAACCTTACTGCTGCAGCATAACAAGACATCTTGGACGACACCATGCTTCCAACTTTGTAGACACAGTTTGGGGAACCGTTTTCTATTCCACCATGACTGTCCCAGTGCACAAAGCAAGCTCCATAAAGACATGGTTGGATGAGTTTGGTAAGGAAGAACTTGACTGGGCACACAGAGCCCTGACCTCAACACCATCCAACACTTTTGGGATGAACTGGAACAGAGACTGTGAGCCAGGCCTTCTCATCCAGCAGTAGTGCCTGACCTCATAAATGCTCTATAGAATGAATGGGCAGAAATTTCCATAGAAATTTCACAAATTTGTGGAAAGCCTTCAAAGAAGAGTGGAAGTTGTTATAGTTGCAAAGGGGGGAGGGGCAACTCCATGTTAAAGTTTCTGTACTTGAATGCAACGTCCTTACAGTCCCTGTTAGTGTAATGGTCAGGCATCCCAATACTTTTGTCCATATAGTGTAGTTAAAAGCTAGACGACCTAAGATTCTGGGCTACAGTATATTGGAAGGAAGATGATGTGTCTTGTCATGTGTCTTACCTTAGCATAAAGCCTTTCTCCGTCATTATCCATAATCAGCACTGCTTTCACAGTGTACAATGATGGCTCCTGTGACGAATGCATAACAGTTAATCAGTTATGGATAATCTACATGCGCACAGAACAGCTTACCAGAAGGCAAAGGTTGCTCTGATGATGCGGCAGGGTCTGATTAGTATGTATGATCAGATCCAGCCAAAACACTGCAGAAAATAAAGTATATGACAAAATTTCAAAGTCCTAAAAGTAGCAGGTAGGTACTTTATTTAGCTGGGCTAATGTTTCTTACAACCAGAGACACTTTACCAACAGCACAGACAATCCTACTGAAGGCAGCAATATTTTAAACATTAGGCAAAGGTTGCACTGATGATGCGGCAAAAAACTGCTCAAACTGAAATATATGACACTATTTCAAACTAGACCGTAGTATACTAATAAACTAACACTACTGTAATAATGAAGGGTAAACTCCAGGCCAGATTTTCATCTACAAGTCCTAAAAGTAGTACCTAAACCTACCAGACACTTTTTACCTACAGAACAGACAATCCTACTGAAGGCAGCAATATTATAAATTTTATAAATATTAGTATGTAAAAGTAAAGTCAAGTAAAGAGGCCCCTTATAGTCACAGCACAGCACAGTGTGAAATTCTTTCTATGCACTTAACCCATTCATCAAGTGAAGTAGTGGGCAGCCACCAACACAACACCCGGGGAGCAGTGTGTAGGGACGGTACCTTGCTCAAGTGTACCCAAGAGGTGCCACTGATTTGAACCCACGACCTTGTGATCGCAGGGGCAACTCCCTAACCACCAGCTGCTGTAGGATCAGGCCCGGCCAAAATATTGCTAAAACTAAAGTATATGACAATATTTCAAACTAGACAGTAGCACAGACACTGATAAACAGACACTGTTGTGATAATTAGGGATAAACTCTAGGTGAGATTTTTACCTAAAATTCTAAAAGTAATAGGTATCATACTTTACATTCACGTACATCCTTCAAACAACAGCACACACAATCCTACAGAAGGCAGAAATACTTTAAACGCTTTCTCAAAATCTGAATGTTACGAACCAGTGGTGACTGACCAGTCTATTCTGTTTTTACAGTCTTAACACTTGGTTTAGATGCGTTTTTATCTAAACTAGCATCCGTTTGAGAAAAGGGAACCTTTCAGTATACCTGTATTCACTTATTCAGCTTGTTTTTCTCAAACCCAACTACTTAAAGTTCTAAAGTATAAAAACTACGTTTAAAACTCCAATAAAGCGGTTAGAGCAGGGTTTTGTCAGTTTTGTGTTGGTGCTAGGTTAGCTTCACTGCTAACGTTAGAAAAGGCTTGCTAGTGCTAAAAGCTAACAGCAGATTAGTATCTTTAACAGCCCCCTACTCAGTAGTTTTACACCATATTGTGTAACATTAGATGACAGCAGATATGATACATATTTATTATTTACATATACGTTTCGATTTTTTTACCAGAATTAGCGTGTCCATCTTTTCAGAAGGAACAGCGTCCACTTCCCAACTCAACCTGTGAGAGGACGATGACTCTTGAATGTCGTCAAAACAAAAGTCATTACAAATTGTTATATATTTATAATAATTTATGATGACTTTTGAATTATATATTCAAAAGTCATCATAAATTATTATTATATTATATTATATATTTAT
>JBBPCY010000136.1:4574614-4596418 GCA_037974405.1 Brachyalestes nurse
TATAGTGAATCATATGGTATGTACTTTAATGTGGAGTCAGTAATATTAAGATGATGAATAATGGAGCAGCTGTTTAAGTTGTTAGCTTGCTGATGAGCCTCTTTAAGAAAATAAGTGGTCAGTCTAAACAACACTGGGTTCTTACTTCTGTTTATGTGGTAGTCCATATTGTCATTATGATTCCAGCTCAGATTTCTTGTCATTGAAATGCTTTTCATTGGATTGCAACTGAGACATATGCCCCCCTCAAGCACTTATGAAAAATGCAATATTTTCATTGAACTGAACCTCCCTGCTTTTGCCCCACCATAAGTCTTCATTATTTCCTGCATGTCCTCAAGGCCAACAGCAGCAACAGGTGCATCTTTTTCATCTGAAGACCCAGCAAATCTTTTTCATCAGATGTCTCATCAATTTTCATTCCTTTTTCAGCCATAGCTAGAGTCAACAGTGCTGATTATGAAAAAACACAAAAACCACTAAATCCTGCTTGTCCAGTCAACCTCCTTAGGCCTCCTCAGGCCCCATTGCATGGTTATCATGGTGGTAAGGACCGCCACTGCACCTTGGCATATATGGCAAGTGTAATGAGAAGTTACTCATTACTCTATAGGAGTTACTTCAGCTGCTAGTGACTGCTAGTAGTCTAACCCACAGTGTTAACTCAGTGAGCTTAGTGTTGAAACAGCTAAAATCAGCTAAATTTTTTTTTTGCAATAAAAACCTCAATGTGTTGCACTATTAATATGCATATTTTGAGTTGTGCACTATAATTTCACATCAGCTTTGCTAGATCAGTTTGTCAGCCTAGGTAAAGCCCAGTCATGGAGTGACCTGGGTTTTTTTTATTTTCTCAACACACCTGATCCAACCAATCAACTAATTAACCAGCCTTTGGTTTTAGTGGGTTTTAGTGGGTATATATAAGCAAGGAAAACACTAAAACATGGGGTGCTCCTAAACTGAGGCTGGGCCCACTAGGATACAACATTTGAAGAGCAGACTTTAATTCATGTGTATTCAATTAATCCAAAATGGGTAAACTGTGAAAAAAGTTGCAGCCACTTTTAAACATTGTCTCCCTTTTTGGGGGAACCAAGAGTAACATTTTGTCCAACTTTATTTGATTGTATATTTGGTACACGCACAAGAAATGCAAAAGAGTAAAGGTCTGGAGATTGTTGTAGATGTGACAGTTGCGTCTGGAGTCTGCTGCTGTTGTTTCCCAACATGAGGATCAAAGTCGTGTCAATGCCAGGAAAGCAGGCTCAGAGTAAATCAATCAGAGACGCAGCCAAAACATTAGGTGTGTCACAATCAACTGTTTGCTTCGCTGTTAAGAAGCAAGAATGCATTGGTGAACTTAACAAAAACAAAAGACCCGGCAGACCGCAGAAGACCACAGTAAGGGGAGCACCAAGGAATACTTTCAATCACGAAGAACAACTGTTGAGCAGATCAAGCCTCAGTCTAAACGGGTCTCTGTTGAAGAAGTATTCTTCTCCCTGGGTTCAGAGAGTTTGGAGGGTTACACTTCAGAAGGTTCACCACAACATGCAAACCACCGGGAGGTCTCCAGGGCAGAAAGGCCAGGTTGCAGTTTACTAAAAAGTCAATTGAAACCTCATAGTGTTCTAGGACAGGGTCTTAAAACAATATGAGACGGAAGTTTGACCAGGAACGGGAATATGTGGAGAAAAACACAAACAACCCAAGTCCCGAGCTTAGAACTCTCAGCTATGAATGGTGACTAGCCACTTTGTTAGGTACCTTCCACTGACCATACGGGTGCATTTTGTAGTTTATCACAGACTGTAGTCCATCTCTTTCCCCCTAATCATTCTTAAGCCCCCCCTTTAACTCATCAATGATCAGAACTCCAACAGGACCTCCTGTGAGATCAGTACAGCAGTGACACTGACATAGTAATGGAAAGCCATTGTGTGTGTGTGTGAGTGTGTGCTGCACAGATTGCATCACACACACAGCAGGGCTGCTAAAAATTTTAAACATCTCACTGTTACTGCTGGACTGAGAATAGTCCACCAACTAAAATATCCAGCCAGCAGCTTGTAGTCTGAAAATGATGACTGATTATTAAGTTACACACAAACTTTGCAGGATAAGATGTTCTGATCAGATGAATCATCAATAATCTCACTTCTGCAAGGTGGACCAAAAGGTTAAATGTGTCTAACAGAGTGAACATAGTGTTTAAGAACTCCAAAAGCACACCTCACCCACAACATACACACACTAACAGGCCACTACTAAGTCAATACTATACAGTAAGAATGGATTTAGGGTACTCTAGTGCACACGACAAGAACAACAATGACAGCCCTTCATGATGAAACTAACATGTCCTCAATACCCTTGGTGACGGACACCACCTATGTTTGAATATTGATGCAGTGAAGCTTTTTATGTAGTATGTCCATCACCATACCATGGCATATGATGCATTGTAGTATTTGGAGGTGCCTCAGACTTTACATAGCTGGTTGCTACTCTGATGACACTCAGGGGACTTTGTTTTTGATGTGTGAACGTTATGTAAAGTACTGTATATACTATACAGACTATAATACTATAGGTCAACTATAATACTGTACTGTACAGTGTTCATTACAATACTGAATACTATACTGAATAGAAAATTCCACTTTATAGAAACACATTTATGAGCTTTGCAAGACAATGTCCTAAACGGTCAGTGATGCTGCTTTGCTTCTAAGAAGCTACAGTTAAGTGGAACCCATTTCGGAAGAATGTTTGTCACTGTGCAAACGTTGTACCTGGTAGACTCCAAATGAGGAACCCTGTACCCACAGTCATATTGCGTACAGTGACTGTGTCTCAATACCGCCTTAGATAAAATGAACTGATAATTAGAAACCTTTCGAAATGGCTGGCCTTTATCTCTTCATGCACACACGAGCATGCTCACAATAACACATTGTGAGCATGGGTTTTCAGTTTAATAGGTATACCAACCCTGCACCTACTTTCACTGGAACCACCAAAGGACCATTACACACTCACAACCCTGACACTGTTCATCTAGGTTTCACTGGTACAAATGTAACAAGCATGCTTGCTGGCCACTTTATTAGAAACACCTACAGTTGTGTACTAAGGTTTGGGCAATCACTGGTCAAATTTTGTTGATTTCCCAAGTGAAAATAAGTACATGCTGTACAGAGAACAAACATAAATATGACATTCAGATGCAACTTTTATAGAAATTCAGTGTAAACCTAAGTTTAACCTATTGGAAAATATAAAAAATGCAATATAAAACCTGCCATGAGTTTTGCATGGGCCACATTTTATTTTTTTATTGTTTTCCAATATGTAAAATTTGTGTTATGTTAATCAGTGTGTTTTTGTATTTGTACTCATGATAAACAAACAATAAAGAGTGTGTCAAGTTGTCCCTATACTTTTGAACACAGCTGCACCATTTTGCTACACCTTGTTGGTGTAAAGTATCTTTTTTGACATAATGTGGGCCTTCATCAATGGGCAGGCCTTCATCAATGGGCAGTTTCTAATCACTGGACCACTACTGGCTGGGTATTTTTGGTTGGTTAACTATTTATAAACCAGCAGGTCCACGGTCCACCATTCAAATTATCTGGTCAGTGAAGAGTCCTGTACTTGTTTTTTTTCCAATGATAAACTGTCAGTAAGCATTGAACTAATTTCTATGTCTACAAAGTTCATATACATGGTGGGCATTACTGATAAAAATGGCCACTGACAGCAGACATAGCTTTGTGTGTTTTCAATAAAACATATTTGACCGAGGTCGACGTCATTGTTACGGCTCGGGTTGTGAACCCAACTTTCTTTCTGTGTGAGTCAGGGTGTGGTGAGGGCAGCCATGCATTTGTGGTGTATGTGTTTGTGTGTATGTGTGCTTGTGTGGCAGCAGAAGGAGAGAAGACAGAGGGAAGGGGGATGTTGGGTGGCGGAAGTTCTGCTGAGTGCTGATAAAGGCTTTGCTAGGTGCTCATGCTAACTGCTGTGGTTTTCGGGCTTGGGCAGGGGCAGAACTGAGCGGCCCTGTTATTAATCGCCTCCACCAACCCCTCTGCCCCCCTCCAGGCCGTCCTGCCTGGCCTGCACTGTTGCACAAGGATGCACACTTTGCCAGATGATGTACACTTTGAAGCCAATTCTGACTTTCAGTTGACTTTATTTCTGGCAGCAATTAAGTTGATGATAATTTATTTTATTGTTATAATGTTTGAACCAAGTCAGTTTGAGCATCATATTGTTGCTGTCATGTTGTTCTATTTTTGACAGTGCCAGGAGCAAGGAAGTACGATTGGCTTTGCTCTTTCTGGGTGGCTAGGATGGCCCTCCCTCTCCACCCATCTACTAGTGTAATGCTAGTCAACAAGAATAGCTGTTAGCTGATATGACAGAATCAGCAGTTAGTGTTCTCCTGCTAGCGTGTTGAACTGTCCATTGACGTTGCAATAGCAGCAGTTCCAAAAGATAGCACGGCATTTGGTGGAAGCATGTGCTAGTCTTCATCCTCTTAGAACTGGTAGCATCGTGTGATTTTGTCCTAGCTAGACTTTGGAACCGGACATGACTAAATTTGGGAGAAACATGGGGAAAATGCAACTAAAAGCAATATAAACTGTTTTGAACACACCAGCCCTTCAGGACTTGCATTGTGCACCCCTTAAAATGAAATAATAAACTATACTATATGATACTATACTACAGTATACTATACTGTTCTACTATACTACACAATGTTGTACAACATTTTTTCCAGATCACCCGTCTCTAATTCAAGTGTTAGCTAGTGATGACTCAGGTTAAAGTTTACAGACTATTGGCTGCAGGAAGTCTTTATTTTTTATGTAATGTGGGAAAATCCCTTGTATAATTTCAAAAACAAGAAATGAAACCAGGGACACCTCGGCTACAAGTCATGATTCCCACTTTGTGTCACCAGAGCACTACTGTTACAGTACCAATACTGCTACTGTACAGAATTCTTTTTGCTGAGATTGTAACTTCCTAATTAGTCAAGTTATCTGCCCTGAACTGTGATCATCCTTAAGGATGATCCTTTTAGAGTCATCCTTTAGAGTCATCAATCCTGTCAAGTAGCACAGAAAGGGAATATTATAATAATTTCTGCAAACAAAATTCGGCCTCCTTTATTGAAAACAATGATTCTACTATTGAGCTGTAATTCTGAACACTTCAAAACAGTTGTGTAGACTAGTGTATTTGTTAAAGCGATGTACTGTAACAGGACTGTCCATTAATGGACTTCCTTGTCCCAAGACTACTAAAATCCATGTGAGGTGGTAGACTGAATGAATATAGGTAGATCTTTGAACTGCATGTGTTATTTTTCACAGTAAACTATACTGTGGTCAGGAAATAAATACTATGATGTTGAACACACATGGATATCTTTTCCATTTTTCCCAGCAGAAGGCAACGATGAATTTTCCCAACGTGACCACAAACCAAGGGAACAAATGCCCTCATTGTAATTAGCTTGGAAGGTTTTTTCCATAGATCTGAAATTGGCGTGTTTGTTCGCGTGCTGGTGATTTGTACGTGTTTAATGGCACTGTAAGACGATCGGAATCCTGCCCCGGCCTCGGATATTTCAGAACATTGCTTACAACATCACTATACTACACATAAAACAACGTGGGATGCCCAGTGTGATTTACATGGACGGATGAGGAATAGTTTGGTGGGTCACTATGGGGGTGTGAGTGACTTCCTGTGGTCAAGTATTGGGCCATGCAAGGCAAAGGGTGGGAAAGAGATGGGACAGGCCACAAAGGTATGGGTGATCTGTAAATGATCTGTTAAAAAGCAGCACAACATATAATTATTACTTTAAGAGATGAACAAGAGAGGCCAGGCAGAACACGCACACACATATATACACCCACACGCACGCACACATACACACACACACACACACACACACACACAAGCAGGCCTTCAAAAACGTGCAGAAGACCCAGTGACCTAAACTATGCACAGGGAAAGTAAGCCAGAGTGGGTGTTTAGCTTGGAATGAGCTGGATCCCAAACCACTGTGGTCTCTGTAATAGCAAGCTGGTTTTTGTGTCTGTGTGTGTGTCTGTGTTTGGAGGTGGGTGAGTAGGGTGGGTGGGTGCGCGGAATCAAGGCTTGGGAAGTCCCATCTCCTTGATTACTGGCAGGCGCCCACCTCTGCGAACCATGTCAGCCACCTACGTCCACCATTATGGTGTGCTGAAGCCACAAATCAGGGATTTGTAAAGTTATTTTAGTGTTAAATTCACGCTGGTCATTTTTATATCAGCCTCTTGACTCTACCAGGTCACACATCACAGAGGCATTATGTTCCACAACAGTAGAGAGTGAAAACAAAAACAAATCGTTTATACCCTCACTTTAGTCTTTTATTATTATTTCTATCTTTATTTTTTTTTTGCTGGTTTGTGTGCTCAGAACATGAGATTTGAGGATTTAGTTCTGAAGCTCTGCTGGTGGATTTTAACCCCTTAAACACTGCAAACGTTTGTATATAAAGCAAGGCAAGGCAGGTTTATTTATATAGAACATTTTATACCTAAAGGCAATGCAAAGTCCTTAATGTAAATAAAAGCAAAAAGAACATTATAGCGTAAAGACAAAGTATTTTAATGTACAACAGAATTCATATTTAAGAAAACAGTAAAAAGGAAATGGAGAAAGAAAAAAGTATTTAAGAAATATAATAAAAGATGGCTAAGAGAATTAAATAAATAAAAAAGTGCACCAAGAAGTCACAACATTAAGATTAAGTGAATAACATTGATAATTCCATTACAATAGCACCTTTCAAGTGGTGGGATATATGAAGTTGATGTATTGGAAGCAGGAAAAATGGGCAAGTGTAAGGACCTGAGTCACTTGGTCACTTGGCTGAGAGCCTAATTGGGATGGCTGTACAAAGCAAAGCATCTCCAAAATGGCAAGTCTTGTGTAGTGTTCCCAGCATACGGTTGTTAGAACCTACTAAAAGTGTTCCAAGGAAGGTCAACCAGTGAACTAGTGACAGGGTCATAGGTGCCTAAGGATCACTGATCAGGTGGGGAGCGAAGGCTAGCCTGTCTGGCCTGATCCCATAGAAGAGCTACTGTAGCACAAATTACTGAAAAAGTTGGATATAATAGAAACATACATAGCTTGCTCAGAATTGGTCTGCATAGCAGCAGACCAATCAGAGTGCCCATGCTGACCTCTGTCCACCTGTGAAAGGGCCTACAGTGGAGACCTGAGCATCAGAAGTGGACTGTGGATCAATGAAAAAAGGACCATGGAGCAATTAAAGAAGGTGGCCTGGTTTGATGAATAACGTTTTCTTTTACAACATGTGGAAATGGAAGAAGGCAAGCAGGTGCAGGCAGTGTGATGCTCTGGGCAATATTCTAGGAAATCTAGGAAACTGTGAGAGCTGACATTCCTGTGGATGTTTCTTTGACATGGACCACCTACCTAAACATTGTTGTAGACCGAGTACACCCCATTCATTGTAGTACTTGACAAACCAGCCAAATCCATGGAGACCCATCTCGCAACTTACAGGACTTAAAGGATCTGCTATGAACATTTTGGTGCAGATACCACTGCACCTTCAGAGGTCTTGTGGAGTCCATTGGTAGCACAAGAAGGACCTACACAATATTAAGTAAATGGTTTTAATGTTATGACTGATTGGTGTATATCCTAGATATGACAGTGGTCTGTTTCACAGTAGTTGCCGAATAATTTGTTACTAATTAATAGGTCTTGAGATGAAAATATAATAAGCAGTTTTAATAATCATCAATCATATTAGTGTTCAGTGTAAGTGACAGTTTTCAATGTCCTCAAAAAAGCTAAATGAAAAGCGGCATACGGTTGCAGTTACAAAACTCTATACATCCAAAAACATTGTGTGAATGTGTGTTAATCAAATGAACTTGGATTTAATTCAAGAAACTCAGGGCCACTTCTGTTAGTCCACTTGTCATGAATTCTTCACACATTTTTAAACCGTGGAAAAAGATAAAGAAGCAGAGTTATGAGCCGCGATGGTGGCGATATATAAGGTGTAAGACTATCGATCACTGGCCTGTTGCAGACATGCACAGAGTGGCCCGTTCAGAGATTAGCAGTGTCTAATGGCAGTGCAATTTAAGATGAAGCAACAAATGAATTGGCTGCTGACTCCCTTATCCTATTTAGGTTCCACTTCAGATACATGAGCAGTCTTTGGCATAAACAGACACTTTGTGTGTAGCTAATGATTGTGGATGGCAGCGCACCTGAATGCTCTTAAGTGGTGTAATACAGCTGTCTCTGTCCACAGTGTTATTGAGAGGTCTGTAACGTGATAAGGCGAGCTGCTCAATGGCACTGGTCAAATGAAATTAAGCTGTTCGAATGTAAGAGGGGAAAAAACGCGTCCCGGCCTACTTCTCCACCAAACAGTGATTTCGTGAACGTTTCTTGAACATTCATTTTATCTTTCCTTGGAAGAAGCTAAGGACTCTAGACGGTCACTAGCTATGTTAGACATCTCTCCCCCACCCCACCCCTCAACCCTCCAACTTTCTCTCCCCTCTGTGGCTGCCAGATATAGGAACAATGTGGCCTTTCTTACCTGTCGGAGGTGTACATTCCATCCCTACTAAACCAAGTCAGAAAGCATCCCCCAACATACCCCTCCTACACAGGTCCTCACAGTGCTGCCAGATTTACCTCCATGTGCTTTGGCATGTGAAAGTTTTGCAACAGGACTGAAAAAAATATATTCAGAATATGTCAAAATATTCCCTCATATCCAAAACATATGTATGCCAATGCATTTCCACATATCTGAAATATATGTATATATACACATTTCTGCATAATTAAAATAGATGTTCAATATGTATATAAATATATATGAATATACTGCTGCGTTATCCAAAGTATATGTTCAATGTACTTTCAATATATTTCCTCATCCTATAATATATGTTCAATATATAATAATAATACATTTCAGATCTAAAATATGCTCCATGATATAAATGACTGTATTTCTGCATGTCCAAAGTAAATGTTCAATATGCTAATTTATTTCCTTGTATCTAAAATGTTCAATGTATATCAATATATATTTTTATATCTGAAATCTATATATTCAGGTGTATATTCATCTAATTCATCATATGTAAAATATTTCTCAAAATAATTTAGGTCAGCTTTATTTTTTATGTTTCTCCACATCAAAGCATAGGAAACTGATTTTTATGTGACAAAACCGTTCAGCGGAAACATGAATCACTCACAATGCTGACGACACCAATACACTAATGTGTGTATAATTTCCACAGGAATATGAAATATATTACACCAGCACAATTACTGCCATAAGTAAGTCAACAAAAAGACAATTTTTTTGTTGATATATAAGCTGTCATAATAGAAAATGTCTAGACATTTAAATTAAGTACCTTTAAAGCATTACTTTTTTAGTGCAATTAACCAACCATTGCTAGAGTTGGTGGGGGTAGGAGGGCGAACTGGGTGGGTTGTGACTCACTACCCGCTCACTACAATTTGTGTAAACTTTTTTTTTTTTTGAGGCTGTTTTGCGGGGAGTGTAAATTTAGGAGGTCAGAGTGTGAGAGTTGCGCTAAGGACACTGGAGGGCCACAAAAAAAGTGTGGGAGCTTTACAGGAAAGCTGCTTACATCGCCCATAGACCCATCCCATTTATGCAAGTGAAGTGACAGCCAGAGCAGAAGAGAGAGAGAAAGAGAGAGAGAGAAAGATAGAGAGAGAGAGAGGTCGCTCACATGCACTCTTGAAGTTCAGAGCTGTTGGTTCAAAGCGAGGAACAGAGATGAAGACTGATTTGTAAAGTTCTCCGCCAGGGTCACAACATCGTTGGCTTGCAGGATTAACACTTGAATATATTCTACCTGAGCTGAGGGGTCCAAAGAAATGCTTCTAAGGTATGTCAGAACTATGCCTTGGTGTAAATGCTATGCATGCTTCAGTGTCCTCATTCTGCTGGGAGAGTTTGTTTGATAATAGGCTCATGCAGAACTTTTAACACATGGAGTTGCTTTGAACTTCTTATTAATCTTAAATTGTTTGATCTGTTAATGATGGATTCAAATAATGAAATTATAACTGTTTTATTGACTCAAACTGATTTATAGCAAGACGACTATTCTAACAACTTCAGCTTTTTTTGTTAAAGTTCATTCCTAGTTGATGGATTCCGCCATGATTTCATAACATACATACATATTTATTTATGTGTTTATTTACAGTGGCCAATTTTTGTACCCAAACATTTTTGCGTAGTTCAATACTAGGTTTAAACTTAAAAAGTGCATCTAAAACTTAATCTGGATCTTTAAAGAACCAATTTTTGAAAATTTCTTTACGGTTCTTCTACCGCATCCCTTCAAGGAAACCTTTTAGACACCTTTAGAATTGACATGACCCTCAGCAGACATTACTGACTAAAGAAAATTTACCTTAATGAAGGTTCATTTTACTTCTTCTTTGGGTTCTCCATGAAGACTTTTGGAGCCAAACGTTCAGTGGCGGTTTACCAGTCACAATACCATCTGCTATTTCAACGTGAGTTGGTCAGTACGCCACACCTGATGTTGAAACAGAGCTGCCGTGTGAGAGCTGTGCCCTCAGAGTTTGGGAAACCAGCCTGAGGAAACCCACCAGACATGGTGCTAAAAGCAGGATATAACACTTTCGTTTTTGCTGTGACCAAAAATGGGGTGAAAGCATAAAGTAATTATGCAGAGCCATAGTTGTTTCACTATTACACTATACTCACTTTCACATTGGTTTCTTACTTTAAAACAGAAATTATTTACCAGCATAAAACAGTTTTCAATTTGCATTTGAATGATTAGGAAATAGGATAACAAAGTTTTCAATATTTCTGTTATACTGGATTACTGTAAACTTATACATACTTAAAAGGCAGGTGGGCAGCACATTACATTTCAATGTCAACAAAATGTTTCTGTGACTCTGGTGTCTGTGGTTAGGCCCCAGCCATATTTTCTGGAGAGCAGGCTGGTTCCCAAAAGATTGCCTTATCAGGTCTTGACATTGCTGCTCAAAAGCTCAGCTGATATGACGAATCCGACCCAACGGAACTCAACGTGGCAGGAGACACCACCACATTCAAAGAGCGCGGGAAAAGATACTTAATTAGAGTTTTAAATGTTTCTTTATTGATGGGCTCAGACACATTTGTTTGCACTAGACACATCCTCTTCAGAACTCCCAGTAAATGATAATCTAATGACATAATTCCCGTCCTAGAAATGTCCAACATGGTACAAAAAGTTTCTTTGCACTGTCTAGAAATGCTCCTTACATGTACTTGAGCATGCCAAAGGATTAGAAGTGGTCCTATACTTTGACCATTTGGTCTCTGGCGCCTTCTCATGTTTGGAAATGGTTCGTTTTCAGAGGACTTTGACTTGAAAGAACGAAACGCGTGATGCATCATCCAACACAGGAAAACTCTTTCAATAACTTCTCTCAGGATAGCAAACTGGAATTCTCATCCGATTGAAACAATAAAATACTCACAAAATTGAAGGAAATCAAAAGAACACCACCTTTTCTAGACATAAGTTCCTCTAGTAGTTCAAACATGGAAATTATGTGAATGTCCACACACTGAAGTCTTTTAAATGTGTTTCCATAAGCTAAGCATTCTTTTGAATGTATAAGTGACTAAAATATCAGTTTGTGGTGATGCTGTTTTGCTGTTTATTTCAGATTGGGGCACTGCACAGGGCTTTTCCTGAATGTGTTCAGCCGTCAATAGTCCTCATCCCTTTAGTTTCAATTGTGAGGTGAGTCTAAATGGTACTAACGGTCAATGTATTCTCAATAACAGACAAAAAAACCCCAGACAAAACAATACATTTTGAAGTAGTTTATTGTGTTGCTCAATTTATCTACAGATCAAATATGACAATGCCACTATGAGGTAATATCTTGTCCTGTTTTGTGTCTTTAGGGACTGGCAAACTCTAACAGACTTCATGGGGGAGTATCAATGTCTACCACTCATAGATTCAATGCGAGTGGCGGGTTGCGACATAATCCCACCCCCCAGCAGTCAGAGATGGACCTGGCCTGGCAGGAACTAATGGCCATAACAGAACTGCAGGTCAGTAAATGGCATTTAAGGTTGTGACTCACTCATTCCTTTTTTTCTTCCAACCTGAAAGGTCACAAAACAGTTATCAAAGACTATCCGTGTGTTTCGAACACTTCTAACCCTAACACCATGATGATTTTTCTCAGTCAAATAAAAAATCTTAAATGCCGTTTCTTGGAAGAATTGTGGAGATCTACATTAATGAAAAATCAAGGCCTATAACATTTAGCCAATGCTGAATTTCCCCTAAACACACTGATTCTGTTAAGATCTGCAACAATAGGCCAATTGAGTGATGCAAGGATAAAGGGAGACAGAGAAAGGGGGTGAGTGCCGTAGGTTGCCAGCAGCCCCCTGCGCAGCACAATGGCCATCTGTTTCTATCTGAAACCTGAGCAGACCTAAGCGAGCCCTGCATAAGCTACGGGTGGCACACTCGTAGCAGGTGGGCTGGTCTCGCAGGCTGCAGCCTGCAGATGACTTCTCAAAAGGTTCTCTTGCTCTTCGCTGTGCCCTTTTCTTCCGTAACTAGAACCATAAGAATCATCATTTTATTCATTTAAGCACTTGATTTCTTGTGACCAAGCAATCTAGGAAAGCCAGTGTCAGACTTGAGACGAGATAGGTGAGACTGACAGTGATTGGTTCTGCAGGTATTCAAGGTATGCACTGATCCATTTGAAGCTACGCCACATATTCGGATATTAAATTGAAATCTTTGTTTTAGTCATTGATAAAACTTTGAGCTGGCACCAGCAAGACCACTAGAATCTGACCCAGTGTTCTGCACTTTCAGTTTCCTACCATGGAGTGATCCATTTCATGAGCAAATTACCAAGCCCTTAATAAGCTGGGTCAGGTACTTTGGAGTAGGCAATAACTTATTGGTCTAACGATTTTTATTTTTGTCTTGCAGGAGTTTGAGGTACCCAATGAGAATCCATTTGAGGCTGTACCATATCTCTCTGTGGAGCCAGTGGTGCCTTACGGGAGCTTCGGAATGAGTCATCCACTGATAGATCCCAGTCCAACTGCCTGTGAAACCAGTTCTGCTTCTGCTGGATTTGAAAGTGGGTACATTGATGTGATGCCTCCCTACCAGCGCCTCAACCCACACATGGAAATGCACTATGGACACAGTGGAGGTCAGATGATGCCCAGGCTATTGCCAAATGCACAGTCTCTTCAGCCCCCGCTCATGAGCCTCCTGGATCACATGTCCATGACGAGCACTACCCAGGGACTTGGAAAAGATGGCACTGGCCACCCAGCAGACGACATGGAGTCAGACTCTGGCCTTTCACTGGGTTCAAGCCCACCACTCGCCTCACCAGAGAATGCAGCACACGGAGTACTGACATATGTACCCCACAACAGCAGTGTCAATTACACTGATGGTGAGGCAGAGTACATCGGAGACCATTGTCGCATAAGACCAAGTCTTTCCAGCTCTGTGGACTATCAGCACAACTTCAGCGCTTACTCTGGACCACCCTACTTCTCTGTAACGCCAAACCTGCAATCAACACAGCTGCCAACACCACATCCCCAACAGCAAATATCAACCATGAAACAGCTTTCGCCCTCTTCAAATGTTTGTGACCTTCAAATGAACAGCTCAAGAGGAAGCACTTTCCTGGGCTCCTTCCCCAAAGTCAGAGGCACCGGGCCTTCAGGGCCACTCAGCAGGGATGAGCGGAAAGCGCTTGCCCTCAAAATACCCTTCTCATTGGACAAGATTGTGAACCTGCCTGTGGATGACTTCAATGAACTTCTGAGCCAATACACGCTGAGCGATTCACAGCTAACACTGGTCAGGGACATCCGGCGACGGGGGAAAAACAAAGTGGCCGCGCAGAACTGCCGCAAAAGGAAGCTAGAGAACATTGTGCATTTGGAGAATGAGTTGGGGCAACTGAGGGCACAGAGAGAGCACCTAGCCAGGGAGAGACTGGAATTTCAGCAGAACCTTGCCATCATTAAGTGCCGTCTCTCAGATCTGTACACCAAAGTGTTCTCACAGTTGAGGGATGAGGAAGGACATCCATATTCTTTGGAGGACTATTCACTCCAACAGACTAATGATGGTAATATTTACCTAGTGCCACGAAATGCAGTGACTGATGGAGAATGAAGTATTTACAATGGCTGCTTTCCTCATTTCAATTGCGTGTAGGACACTTGTTAAGATATGGTAAAAGCACGCTTTAACTTTAGGTCTTCGTAGCCAGTGCAAAATTGCAGTGGGGTTTGCAAGTGGTTTAACCTCATTACATCTCAGGGTAACTACCAAATATTAAAAGGAGCAACAGGTCAGAACCAAAGTGGGCTAAATGTGTCCCTGTGAAGACATTGACATGGCATAAAAATCCATGTCGTCATAAAAAGCAGCAAGACATTAGTCGCATTAAACACTTTATTAAAAACAGGTTAAAAAAATTAAAAACTTCCATTTGCTTCTTGGTCCTGTGAAAAGAGAAAGCAATATTAAACATTTAATTAAAAAAAAATTACACAAGCTGGCTGAAATAAGATTTACCTTCACAGTGCCTGCAGAAATGGGCAAAACTCCATTCTGGATTGAAGATGCTTTGCATCAAATTCCTAGGAAAAAATGCGAAGACCAAAGAGTTAGGGAGTTCTTTGCAAACCATGAAGTCATATACACATACAACTGCATGCATTAATCTGAAGGCACACAAACGAGTTGTATTCTTAAGTACTCTTGTGCCAGTTCACATGGCTCTGCAGTTACTTCCCTGTAATTATGACACTGATTGCAAAGTTGTGAATACTGTACTGCATCTACAATAAATAAAATGAGTTTGAGTCCAACTGTAGTGAAGTCTGTTCTTACCTACAGGAGGCAATAAGCCTGCTAGTCTTTCAGAGGCGACCTGTACTCAAATGCTCCCTGTTTCTTCTCATGGCGACGATCTTGCTACTCATTCCTCAGCTTGCTTCCATGGCTAGTGCTGGCACGCATGTAAACTAGTCTACTTTGAGGCAACTTACATATAATTTGGTTCTTCATGTGGTTCACCAGAGGGCTTGGGTATTTTGACATTTCATGACCAAATGGTACTGTGAAACCCAGTAAATTGAGGACACTACTTTCAATTATGTGACCAGATCAAACCTCTCAATGGACAAATGACTTGTAGCCAGTGAGAGCCCATTACTAGGCTGGACTACACAGATCAAAACACCCAGATTTAAAAACAGCACAGCTTTTTTGAAAAAAAACTTGGAGCTTTATTTCAACTTGATTGGTTGAAATTACACATAATTAGTACTAACTGAAATTCTACATAACCTCATTTCATTTGGAATGCATCCCACAAAAAATATATAAAAAGCCTGTACGATGACAAAACTCAATGCAGAAGTCCCAATCATGATATCACTACTGTACATCTCTTCTGATTGGCTGAGCAGATCTAGGGAGTAAACCTGCAGCTGCCCTGTCAGCCCTCTCGCTCTCCTGTCTCCTCTCTTAAGTACTGAGCCCTGTTGAACAATATGAACAACAATGTTAAGCTGCACACTGTCTATTAGGCTTCCATAGAGCATGTATAAATGAACACTTCACTTAGGGATCCAGTATATAACTACATCTGTTGGCATAGCCCATTTCCTAAACTCTACAATTAAAAACCCTGCAACACAGCAGATAAGTCCAACCAACCTTTAAGGATTAAAACCGCCGGCCTCCACCGGAGCCACCATATCCTCCACCTCCTGAACCACCTCCATATCCACCTGAGGAAGAGGCAAAATTAGGAAGGGGGAAAATAATGTACAGGTGTGGTTTACAATTAGGCTGTTTGAGCAGTGTAGAAGCTGAGAAAAGAGCAGTCAAAGAATAGTTACCACTTCACATGAGCTGATGGCTCTGGTTGCATTTGCATAACAAATGTAAAAATGTAGGCTACATGCCGTGTTCACCATTTGCCTACTCAAATCAAGGATTCAAGGCAATTAAAATAAAATTACATTCTATAACTCACCACTATATGGGCCACTATTCCTGCCACTGCCAAAGCTTCCTTTCATTGGGCCATAACTTGACTGATGACTGTTGTAGTTTCCAAAATCATTGCCTCCATAGTTGCCTCCGCCACCAAAGTTACCTGTAAATAAAAACAGCTCAACTATGCAAATCTTGGTACACCAAATTTGGTAAAACAAAGTCTTCCTTATAAGTCTAAAAAAAAAAAGGACAAACCTCCTCCAAAGTTTCCATTGCTATTGCTGTTGTAGTTGTCATAGCCGCCACCGCCGCCGCCACCGCCGCCGCCATACCCTCCACCACCTTGGTTACCATAGCCTGGTCCGCCTCCGCCACCTCCACCATATCCACGACTGCCTCCATAACCAGAGCCACCACCACCACCATATCCACCTGTGGGTTTTAAAGTAACAGTCACAAATAGTCTTGCTGTTTCCATTAAGACATCCTTTCAGCAGAAGCCCATTGTCAATTTTGGCTGACACTCTAGGCCGCATGTTCAAGAATAAGCATTCCAAATAACTTTCCAGAAGGGTTTAAGTCAATTTGACTGAAGACCTACCACCATCTCCAAATCCGTTATTGTAGCCATCTCCATATCCTCCACCACCACCGCTACTTCTCCCTCCTAAGAACAGTAAAAAGGTATCAGAACACATTTCCTAGACAGGTATCCCTTAATCAAAATTATACTAGTTTTATTACTGCCTGACTAAACAGCTCTGGGACAGGAAAATATCTACAAGGTCATGATCAATCAGGACAACTGAAAGTTGAGGTACAAATTTGCTGTGAAGTGTATGGCAACACCTTGAGCACATCAGAAACATGGTCAGAAACTATGTCCAATAAACAGAAGACAATGCAAGGTGGCTTCTAAACCAATGTGTGCAGAAAAATGTAAGAGATACAACTAGTGTGCAGTAGGCCTCAGACCAGGACTACAGAAACTAGGTCTACAAAGCCTATTTTAACAAACAGTCATATGACTGCAAACAAATGGCTGAATAGAAAGCACCCTTGACAACATGGTTGTGCAGTAGGCAACAAGAGTCTAAGCTTTCAAAAAACTGGTGAAACTGCAACTTCACATTTCAATGCCCACAATATTACTAAGGTTCAATATTCAAGAAAGTAAATTTAAGGTGTAGTCTAAACATTAAATCCATCCCAAAAACCTGTTTCTAGAACACCAACCTCGACCGCCAAAGTAACCATCTCCATCACCTCCAAAGTCACTGTTGTAGCCACCATTGCCATATCTGCCACCAAAGTTTCCACTCATACGCCCTATACAATGAAAAGAAAAATCAGTTCACACAATAACAAATACTGATACAAGTGCTTTCCACAAAGACACCACCTTACCTCCCCTCTGGTTCCCTGACGCATTCTGCATCTCTTGCTTGGAGAGTGCCTTCCTCACTTCACAGTTATGGCTGTTCAGAGTGTGGTACTTTTGAACTATAAAGAAAACACACCGCTAAAAGCACCAACCAACCACTGCATAATCACCCACACCAAAAAAGTACACGAGATACTTACTAACTATGCGATCCACAGAGTCATGATCATCAAAAGTAACAAAGGCAAAGCCTCTTTTGTTTCCAGTCTTGTGATCAACCATTATCTCAACTGCTTCAATCTTTCCAAACTGCTCAAAATAGTCACGGAGATGGGACTCTTCTGTATCTTCTTTGATACCACCCACAAAAATCTTTTTCACAGTCATGTGTGCAAACGGTTTGTTGGAGTCCTGCAACACAGTACCAGCATAGGTTTAGAACGCTCAAATCATGTTTGTAAAAAGCAGGCTGCTTCATCTACAGAAACTCACCTCTCTAGACACAGCACGTTTGGGCTCCACAAGTCTGCCATCAACTTTGTGGGGCCGTGCATTCATGGCATCATCTACTTCTTCCACAGTGGAGTATGTGACAAAACCAAAACCTCTTGACCTCTTGGTGTTTGGATCCTTCATGACCTTTAAAAGAAACAGATCATGAGTGAGCAGAATTGTATCTGCAGGCAACAACTGGGCTGTAACAAATGAACAAAACTCACCACACAGTCAGTCAAGGTGCCCCATTGTTCAAAATATGCTCGCAGGCTGTCGTCAGTGGTCTCGAAGCTGAGACCGCCTATGAACAACTTCCTGAGCTGCTCAGGCCCACGTGCTTGGCTCTATAGGAAAAAGGCATGTTTATTATTGATATGAAGCAAAATTACCTCCTTAGACATTACTTATTTTCCACTTATGGTCATGTAGTGTGATACATTTTAAACGCGGATGAAAAACACTTGACTCAACTGCAACTCATAGTTGCAGCTGAATCAAAAACGGATGCCATAGAAAACTGCTTATGTTAGGTCTGCAAAGACACAAGAAATGAGAAATCTAAATAGATAAAAATAACCTGTAGAATTAACTCCGATACTATGTGCTACAAACACAAATGCTAGATGCAAACATCTTAGATAAGTAACTTGGTTAAAATAATTACTACTGAAGGGCAAGTAAGAGTGTTACCACGCACATCAACAGTATACATGTAATATTGACAAGTACTGATCACTTCACATGCTAAGACTACTGCACATGACGCCTTTTCACGTAATAGCAAAAACAAAGCCTTGACCACTCCTACTAGACACACAATGAGGTCAAAACTCTTGTATCGCCTAACCATTACACTAACAGGGTCTTTAATACGCATTCAAAAACATAGACTTCGATATGAAGTCGCTCGCCGAACTTGTACAACCAAGTCTTTAGGGAGCTTGCTTTGTGCACTGGGACAGAGTCATGTTTGAATGAAAGGGTTATTCCGAAACCCGTGCCCACAAAGATGGAAGCATGGCGTTGCAGAGAATGTCTTGGTATGCCGAAGCATTAAAATTCACTGGAAATAAGGATTCTAGCCCAAATCCTGAAAACAAGTGTCCCAATACTTTTGTCCATAAATCGTGTATCAAGCCAGACAGGACTGGCGCTGGTATTTTATGTAAAGAGGGCGAGGTGAAGCAACACATCCGCCATGTTAAACCAGGCTAAGCTAACGTAGCCTATTGCTAAAACAAAAGATACTGGCCAGCCTGAGCAAGTTCTCAAAACAAAACCGACAATACTTGATTACGAGGCCTTATGTGCAAAACTTTCCAATCCAAACAACCTTCTAAAATAAATACAAAAACAAAACACCCAAAACTACACCGTGCGGCCTAGCAAACAAAATGGCGGCCCTGGAGCGTTTAAACAACCAACGGCCCAGATTCGGCCATTATCTAAGGTAACGGCAAAATCGTATTTACGGCTTCTACAAATGTAACTTTTTTTTTATTTTTTTTATTTTATTTATTTTTTTAAACCGACCTCTTTCGACATGTTGCCCAGTCGTCCTCGGCGAACTGCACCACAGCAACGGAACAAGGGGGAAAAGGAGGCCTGCCGTGGGTTATATACTCATCACCCATCAACCCGCCCACCGTGGCACACGATTGGTTAGAAATTCCCGCCACGGCGCCAGGTTGCATTTTGTTGAAATCTGATTGGTTCAATTCATGCTAATCAGAACAGCGCCCTCTGCAGACGGCCGGTCTGAGAAGAACGTTTGTGTACATTTCAACAAAACCTGTTTTAGACTATTTTTTAAAGATTTAAACACCAATATGACACATGTGTTGCATTTGTTTCACTTTCAAACCAAGCTCCCAAATCATACACATATAATAAACTGATACAAATGTGCAATCAACACTTCTTGTCCAGATGAATGTATGTGTGTGTGTGTGTGTGTGTGTGCGTTCTTTACAGGGTAACCTGACTATAATATTCTGCATATGTGTCATATTGGTGTTTAAATCTTTAAAAATGGTCTTAAGTGTATGGTTTTATTGAAATGCACACAAACAGGACACTCTCTGCAGCCGACCCGGTCTGAGACTGCCCTGTTTGTGTAAACACCAATATGACCCATAGGCATAACATTAAACTAGTGTTTTTGATTAAATAAGAGTTCTAGTTCATTCGCTTTATTTGTGTGCATATGAATTTGTTTTGACAGTTTTAGTGACACAACTGCTCTTGTGTGGCAAGCATACATCTTTCTGAATTACTAATTTGCCCCTCATTTTCTGAAGGGCATTCTGTCTTAAGGCTATAATCAGTGGCCCTAAGTGTACATGCATGTTATCTGTGTTCTTTTATGTCTATTTCACCTTTTTGAGAGGGCCCTGTTTTTTTTGAGGGACCTTATTTATAGATTTAAACACCAATATGACACATGTGCATAATGCTGTGGAGAGATACAGTGAGAGCCTAAGTCTGAAACTTTTTCTAAGTCAAAAATCAAAGTCAAAGAAGTGCAGCATCGCTGGTTTATTGAAGTATTTGCAGCCTTGTGGTCCTGGGAGCAGCGATCAGAAGCTCTCTTCAGCCAAGTGGACAAAAGTTAAAATAGGCCCAAGAATTCAACACCCCTTTATTGATTCTACCCACTTAATGGTCTTCCACCAATAAGTTCTAATTACATCAATATTTGCTTATTCATTGTTCTGCTCGCTTTCTTTTTCTACCAGTAATATAAAGTCCAGTTATCATTCATTATCATTTATTAATTTCGCTCTGTCACCTCCATTACTTCATATTTGCATTGTCACAGCAGAAAGCAGACAGAACAAAGGTAAGAGCAGCAAAAATTAAGAATAATAGAATAAAATACCATACCAACAGTGCAATGCAAAATGTACACCATACAATCTAGAAATGTAAAATATGGACAGGTGTACTGTATATATTTTACATTTCTAAATTGTTTGTGTACATTTTAATACAACTTGCCTTTAAGACCATTTTTTAAAGATTTAAACACCAACATGACAAATATGCATAACCCTAGTTAGGTTCACCCTCTAAAGAACACACAGACACACATTCATAAAATAGAATGTCTTTATTATTATTATTACTGTCATTGCAATACACAGGAATGTACAGTGCAATAAGATAAGATCTGCAGCTCTGCAGATGCTTATCTTTGTTAAACATATGTATAAAAAATATAAAAAAAATACAAATAAATAACAAATAAAGTGTGATATCTAGATGCATCAGCTTTGCCAGAATAGAAAAATGAGATAATAGAATGAATAAATAAATAAATAAATATAACTACATAAATGACTGAGAATCTACAGCATGGATGTGATAAATAAATGGAGAAATAGTTTCTTGATAAGTGAAAGAATTTCTCTTCTGTGCAATATTTTTCTTATGTGCATTATTTTTTGGTGCAACATGTGGCATTCCTCTGGTGCATTATTACTGTGTTTATCAGTATCTGCTACTACCGAACAACTGAGGATGCTACCTGTACATATACAGTGTACATACATTTATTAACAAGAGTAAAATATAAAAGTAAGCTATATAAATAATACATATTGAAGTTTGTATGAATATATATATATACACACAGGCCCAAAACTCTCACTCGCACACTCTGTGTGTGTGTGTGTGTGTGTGTGTGTGTGTGTGTGTGTGTGTGTGTGTGTGTGTGTGTGTGTGTGTGTG
>JBBPCY010000136.1:4613856-4625532 GCA_037974405.1 Brachyalestes nurse
CACACACACACACACACACACACACACACACACACACACACACACACACACACACACACACACACACACACTCTGCTTCTCAGTGCAGCAGAGCAGAGAGGAGCTCTGTGTCCTATCCCCCAGGCCCCTGAGCCTCATTTGGAAGCTGCATATTATTACCTTCTTGTTCTGCCGTTTACTAACCTGGACTATGAGTGTGGGTTGTGTATGAGGAGAATACAGTATGTATGTCCTGTTGTGTTACCAGACTGAGCACTGCGCTACAGGACACATCCTACATCTCCTGTCTTGGCACCCTGCCAGCCACGCGCTCTGATGTCCCAAGGGATGAGGGAGTGACTTCGTGCTGCAGTCCTGCAAACAGCATTTAGAGCAAAAGTCTGACCAAAAAAATCAAATTTATCGAAAAATTTACCAACCTTTTCAGACTGAAAGTAACTTTAAGACCATGCAGATGCAGATGCAGATGCATGGAGATCTTTGTTGACTGCAGATCTTTGTTGACTATATATATATATATATATATGTATAATATTATATATTGTAAAAATGAATTAGTAATTGTACAAGTACTTTGTCTAATTTATGTACAATTTATGGTAGGAGGGGGCACTCTCAGCCCCCATTCCTCTGTCTCACCTTCTCTCTAATTTGGCTCTCAGCTTTAACTGTCATAACGGTCTAACTGTTTAACGGTCATATTTGAACATTTTGACCTGCTTTTGCAATTTTTATCCATGCTTTTAATCATGTTTTACTTTTATGTTCCTGTAAACACGTTTTCATTTGTACTTTCCAATTTATGGTCATCTCCTTGTACTTTTTGGGAGCTTATGTCACATCATAAGTGGCAAAATGGTGTTTTTTGTATCCGATTTTTTGTCTTAGTCTAATCGTCAACAATGACAGAATGTTACATGGTGTTTAGAACTACAAGCGCATGCCACTTCAAAATTACTTAACAGCTCAGCACATTTTGAGGCAGGATGTCAATTTTTGCCACATTAGCCTTGCAGCTCTGGTGCAAAGCTACAGATGCAAATTTTGAAGCCCAACCACGCCTCAGCTGATGGACTGTATATGGGGTAAGAGGAAAATTGTGTAAATGGGATTTTCCACGGAACTATCTCTTTCACGCTCAGCTACGTGCCAAGAGACCAAAGCAACCCCCAACGCACACCAACCGAGCTCCCAGCGGCCCCTCCCTACAACCCCCCCATCTCCTCCTCAGGCCGAGGGAGCAGGAGAGTTATGGTGGCCATAAAAGGCAGATAATGCATTGTTAACTAATTCTGTCTGCTCGGAGCTGATGTATCCAGCACTCTAAATCTCCATGCCTCCAATAAAATGCAAATGCTAACGCGGGCTGATAGCGTGGCGAGCAGGCCGGAGGTAAATGCTGGAAGAAGTGGGCCATGTGTGGCCCGAGAGCAGATAGCATGAGGTTTGTTTGGTAGAACACTCTGAGATGCTGGAACTAAATCAGAGCTGCTTTAGGAGTAACCTGCCAGCCATGCTCTGGCCGCTCTGTTGCTGCCTCCCTGGACAGAGGACGGAATGATGTGTGAATAAATGTCAGGGCGTAAATGCCCCGCTCGCTGATTCATGGGCCCCTTTAAATGAGCTCAGAGCAAATCATTGTACTACTTCATATGTATTATTTACAGCACGCTGCATGAGGGGTTTCAATGGAAAAATATTAATAGTGTTTGCCTCCAGGTCAATGTAATTATCAAAATGTTGAGCGATAAATTGTAATTCTTCACGCCGAGGGTTTAGATGAGATTTACATAAAACGATGGTATGTTAGGAAGGTTTCCAAATATATGAACTTATTCTCGCTATAATTTTTCTTGGCCAAAGACACCTTCATGGCTTTTTCATCAGACCGGTCTGGTCTGCATTCTCCTGCCTTAACGCACTGGCGTAAATAATGCGTCCAGTTCAAAGACCAAAGTAATGTGGAGATGTCCTGACGTCTTGAAGTTCAAGTCACTGTGCTGTTTGTGTTTGGTGGGCTTTCTTTGAATAAAGTTTAAGATAAAGAGGATAAAACTCTCAATTTACTCACTCTGTGAACTGCTGGGATTCTAAATATCGATTCTGATCTATATTTCAATTAGCAAATGGCAATTCTGCAGCATCAGTTAATGACGGCTGATATGTGCTTCTTCATAGCTCTAGGCTTATACTATAATTAAACCATAAATTAATTTGTGTCTAAGAGGTGAGTGTGTGTGTGTGTGAGCAAGAGTGAGAAAGAGAGAGAAAGAAAGAGAGATTAAAACCATTATGCTGAGCATGGCAACTCAAATCATGAAATACATATACATGTCTCACTGGCTTTCTTCTACTGTAACGTTCTTATACTATTACTAAGCTCTAAATATAATTTAGTACCTTCATTCAAATGATGCTCAACCTGCACGTTCCTTCAACACAAGCCATCTGTGGTCAGGAGTCCATAAGAGAACAGCTGGCACTGCTCTCTCTGGATGGCCCTCAGCACGATGTTAGCCATGTCTTAGCTGACATAACAGTATTAGTGGTTAGTGTTCTCCACATATGTTGAGCTGTCCAATGACACTGTTTTGGCAGCAGTTTGAAAAAATGTAGTGGTGCTACTTGCAACTGAGAGAACACACGTTAACCTCCACCCTTCCAGTGTTGGTGGGACTGTATGATTGGAGTCCTGGCTAAAGAGTGGAACTGAAATGTAAAAAAATAAATAATAAATATCTGTGTTGTGATGGTATGAGCAGTACAGCGAATTTCCAGTGGCTACTTAAAAAAATCCAGAAATGTAATTTTAGTTAGATTTGTATTCAGTAGAATATTATGTGTATATAGGTTTGTAGATAAAAATGTAAAAACACTCTGGCATTACTCACTTCTTTATTACCTTTTGAACAATAGGTTCATAGGTTTATATTTATGGCCCAATCTGAAGGCCCAGTCCTAGTCACAGGTTGTCTCTGCTACGTATACAAGACAAGATTTTGTTAACAGCATGTCATACAGTTAACAGATGGATTAACTAAGTAGAGAGACCTCTAGGAATTGGGGTATTGCCAGTCCTAGAGATCTACTGCCCTGAGAAGTTTACATCTGGCCCTAATGCTCAGATGCTCCTGGGGGCCTTGATGATGTGGATCCAGTGTGTTAGGTAAGGTCTAGAGTTCATCAGGGCTGCAGACGTCCAGGAGCATGGTTGGGCAGCCATACTGTAAATGGATTGAGATGCAGCTGAGACAGACAGCAGCATGTGACTGTGTCTATGGAGTTAGGCCTATGACCACACGCCTTGGTGTCACTGAGAATTAATTGCAGTGCATTATAGCGTATGTCCATAAATCTGATGTTTCCAGAGAATGCTGTAAAGAAAAAAATCATTCAAATTTTTTAGGTGAAAGTTAGACCGTTACTTGCAAAGTAATTTCTTTCCCCTGACTCTTATTTATCAAACTGGCTAGGCAGCATTCTGGCATACTGTATAGTGACTTGTGAGTAGCATCTGTTATACACTGGTGTGATCATGGCCATTTCTGGTTTCTGTATTAGGCACTTTTCCTAAATTGTATTATTATTAGTGCTGGGCATGTTAACGCGTTAATATCGCGTTAACACATTATTTACTTAAGGCCGACAATTATTTTATCGCGTGTTGACGCAGATTTTTAAAATAATCTTTTTAAGTTCGTTGCTTTTTGTGGTCGGGAGTGCGCACAGCATGCAGCTCTGCGCAAAAATATATATTCTATGTCAAAGACTATGCGTCTCTGTTGATTTTTCACGGGGGTCAGGCGCCCCATTACTTTTTTTTAAAAATAAAAGTGTGCAATACAATACTTTAATTAATTGTTTCATTTTGTGTATAACAATGTGATTAATCACGACTAATCTCAGAAAACCATGCGATTAACCATGATTTAAAAAAATAATCGTTGCCCAGCATTAATCATTATATTGCCTATATAATTAATTACCGTACGACCCCCAACAAGTCTTTACTTGAGCAAACGCATGGTCCTTTTGTTGAAAAAGTTAAAAACTCTCTATAGCAGAGCCTGTGACCACCTTTAAAAACAAGCCTCCCAAACATATTAACTTGATTTTTTTAGGGAAGCCTTTAAAAGCCCCTTTTTGGTTCCACTTTATCACACAACACCCCCCACCTTTTTGAGTATTCAGCACAGGGAAATTCTTGTTAATTAGTTGACTAATTGGATCAGGTGTGTTGGGAGCATGGAAAAAAGATGTACAGCGTAGGCGGGCCTCCATGACCAAAGATGGGAACCACTGGTACACTACAAACACACTTCATTTTCAAGTTTTGTGGAATTCCTGTTTGATGCATCGCATCCCAGGCAACAGGGTCAGCCCAAAATCTCCCAGCAGCTCTCCTTTCATTACTTCAGTCCAGTGGGCCCAGAGGACCACTGCGCATCAGCTGGCTTGTTTTGGTCAACATAACCCCCCTACCAAAATTTACGATGCCGACTTACCGGCGCCCTTTCCCGTGTTATAAAAGGGCCTCTCGGGTTTCCTGGCAGGGGCCAGGAGTGTGGAGAGCGTTAATCCGCTCGCCTTCAGACCAGACACGTTTCGGCCTCTGGCCTGCGGCCACTGGACCAGGCAGGACTTTGCGGGCCTTGACTGCTTCATGGTGAAGTCTGGAGTACTCCAACCTTTGGAAAGGCCTCCCACTATCTGGATCGGAGAGAGGTGTAGCCCAGCTGTGCACAGCCCTCTCCTGGCAGACTGCAGCGGCGGCACATCTGTCTAATGGCAAAGCCGAGCTCGTCACATGCATCTTGTAAAGTGTCAAGAGGTGACTGATATCACTTTCGGGGAAAGATGCGTTGTGAATGAGGGATTATTCTATCGAGTGTCCGTGAAATCCCTTGGCTTATCAGTGCGGGCCTAAGATGTGGGCTTAAAGTTGGTAGTTCAAAAGCAATACATATATGTACCGGGCCTTTTTATGTCAAAAATAATGTTATAGCTCAAAGCAAACCAAAATCTGTCTCTCTGCATTAAACTGGTATGTAGTAAATATAACGTGATTTGCACATGGATGCTTTAGCAGTGGCATGGATATAATGGCGTGGGGATCAGACTCAGCTGTTATGCGCCAGGCCCATGGTGTCAGAGGGTGTGCCACACATTAACACTGCCTGATATGCCTCGCTGTTATGACCATCTTCATCATCCTCAGACTTCATCAGAGCTGTCATGCTCTCAGTGGGGTGAAATATGGGCAGGGCAGCCTTGCAGGAATCCTGAAATGTGAGAGAATCCGAAGGGGAGACAGATGGCGTTTCAAGCAGACACGTACCCGTCCCTGCTTTTCCCTCTCTCTTTCTCCCTCCCTCTTTTTCTCTGCTCCCTCTCTCTCTCTCTCCCTCTCTACTCCCCACTCTTTTCTCCCTCCCCTTCTCCGGCCCCTCCGTCTTTCCACTCCCTTTCCATCTGTCTGTTTGTTTTCGTCCCTACCTGCCTCTGTCTCCCTTCCTTTGGTTCTCTCTCTCTCTCTCTCTCTCTCTCTCTCCCCAAACCTCCCCCTTAGCTTCCCCTTTTGCCTGCAACTCCCTCCCCTCACATTTGGGCTTTGAGAGAGAAACGTTCCACCATGTTCCTTTTCCAGACTTAAATCTGTCCTCATGCAGCGGAGGCACGGGAGTTGCACAGTTAATGCTCTGAGTCTCCCTGAACTGCTCTAGCATGTTGTGCTTGGTAGCTTAGACTTTAGAAAGACCTCGTAAGCAAGAATGTACCTTTCCACTCACCTTTTGACCTGCGTAGGAGGATGCATCTTTTTAATCCAAACTTTTTTTTACAATATACTGAAACGGCTCGACAGGAAACCTGGTGTGCAGTGTGACGTGAAGCAACTTTTATTGTCATTTCTTAAAACAGCTTTGAACAAAAAAGGCCCTATGATATAGCTCACAACAGTCACACCATAAACCGGACTACACAGATTACAGCTTTATGACAGTGGCCGTATTTCTGAAAAATATTTAAAAGTTTGACAGTGCAGGCTGTGTAAATGGAAATTAGCAATAATATTGGAACTTTAGTGAATAAATGTTTGTCAGTAGCTAAACCTATGCAAAATTGTACAGTGAAAATGTAGCTGTATAAAGTAACGCATGAAACATACATTTAGTGCCATGTGACAGATTTCTCCAGTAAAACAAACACAAACAACCTGGCGCAGAGGTACCGTTGTGACGAGGAGGAGCTGAGAATTAAAAACACCCCCAGCTCCTCCTCAGTCCAGCTTCGCCAGACTGTTTGTACTTATTTTCCAGCAAAAGTACAGGGATGACAAGAAAAGGCTGCAGCCTTTCAAAATGTAAAGTGCTCTTTGTAGGACTTCTCATGCAGCAGTTTGATGGAAAAACAAAAAAGATAATAATAAAAAATAAAATAAACAAAATCTTCTTATGAAAAGCCTGTGTGGAAATCAAGGAAATTTGCAACAGGCATTAAATTAGAGGTCAACTTCACTGATGAACTGAAACATACACAAACTTTTTTTTTCTTTTAAATGATGTCATTGCCCAAAGCATTTTATTACTAAAAGTTGGTTTGTTGACAGCATGTACCTGGACAGTAAAAATACAAAAATACAAAATTTTGCAGTGCACTGTGTGTTCTGACACCTTTCTATCACAGGCAGCATGAACTTTTCAGCTATTTGCGCTACAGCAGCTCTTCTGTTGGACTGGATACAGGAAACATTCCACAAGACCTGTCGCTTTGGAGATGCTCTGACCCAGTCATCTAGCCATCACAGTTTGGCCCTTATCAAGGTCGCCCAGATTTTTACACTCGTCCATTTTTGCCTGTTTCAAGGACTGACTGTTAACTTGCTGTCTAATACATCAAACCCTTTGACAGGTGCCATTAATTACATAATAAATGTTATTCGCTTCACCTCTCTGTGTTTTTAAGGTTGTGGCTGATCGGTGAACAGTGGCAACAACAAGCGAACGTTCAAAAATCCAACTGAGCTCACCATTACGTCACATTAAGACATTTCTGCAATCGATTGCATCACCTCATTGTTAGAACATCCTGGCTTCGGATTAGACACACTCAGAACACATCAGAAGCGCTTGCAAACATCTTATGCAAGAGTGTTATCCAGAAGTTCACTATGGCAGCCTTTAAAAGCCGTGCCAAACTATGTGAAAATGTATGTCAGATGTGTTGCCTTGGCAATGTGGAGGTCACTAGAAGCCTGGCTGTTAAAAGGAGGAGCTCATCTGTTTCCTATAGCCGCTGTTGGCCGGCGCCTGCTGTGGTGTTGCTGGAGGCTGCCCTTTTTTTGAGCTGACCAGTTTGCCCGTTTCTCCTGTAAAGGTGCGGAATTGGCCTAGAGAGCGGCAGTCCCTGAATCAGTGCCTGTACCCAAAGCCGGAGAAGGAGGAGGTCGGAAATAGCTGTGCTACCACTGGGCCCGCTAACTGCCCACTGCCAAACGTCTGCTTCTGGAATTTCCAGCACCTGCTGTGCGTGGTTTCCCCCCACATAAATCCAGGTATGGAGCAAAGGGCCCCTCTGAGCAAGCACACGGCTGCCTCTCGCTGTGCCCATAGTCGGGCCACTCCATACGCATGCCAAGCAGGCTGGAAGTCTCCTAGCTGAGCTGACAGAGGACCATAAATCAAATATAAGTTGCCTGCTCAGACGCAAAATGACCCACTTCTTTGTCTACAAGTGGGGAACAGAGGCTTGAAACAGCTCATTTTCCACAAGTAAAGAATCTCTTTGGTAAAGATCTACTATCATTGGTTCCGAGAGCAATAAAGCAGTGCTTTGGTGATGCATTAATGATCATGAACTTCTGGATGCTTTCTCCTAAAGCCTCACTTTAGGCAAAACAAGGAGATCAGCATAAGCACTTTATTGTGAGGCTCATTTCTGCAGACAAATGAGAAAAGCATGAATCTTGTATGCTGACAGGCTGATGAAATATGTCTGTAGCTGAGAGGGCTATTGAAGAAAATGAGATCTTAGACTTTTAGTTTTATAAGGGCTTGGGCGAAGACACAAAAATTGCTCAGTCATCATCAAAGGAAGAAAATAGAACTAGGGGAGCCAGAAACAGCAGAAGACTCTTCAATGGTTTCGCACAGAACTTGACCATGTGTATTAGAAGCATGAGATGAAGAGGAGATCTTAGGAGATCCCATCACCAGACATGAATCAAGTCAAAATGATTCATGATGGCATGATATGAACACTGGAAAAAAGGGGAACTAAGCCATAAAGAGACTGTTAGCTTTGGTTGCAGCACTGCTTGCAGAAAAGACCCTCTGCTGCCAACTACAACCATCTCTGTTTTTAGCATTTGCCGTAAAGTATCATTAGCTCTGTTGCACTGACCCCTGGCGGCGGCTGCTATAAACGCTCCTTCATTCGTTTTCACTCATTCATTTTTTAAAGGAATAATAATCAGCATTAAAAATTAAACCCTTCTGTCTTTCGTAGATGGATTTTGGCAATTGTGTACTGTTCTGAATAGTGTTAACTTTCTTGTATTTTGAAAGTTGCAGAGAAAAGTGGAGAAAAGTATTGGGGTGTCTGACTGTTACACCAGTAAGGACTTTAATGACATTGCATTCAAATGCATAGACTTTAATATGGAGTTGGTCCCCCTTTGCAGCTATAACAGCTTCCACTTTTCTTGGAAGGCTTTCTATAAGATTTTGGAGTTTCTGTAGGAAATTTGTGCCCATTCATTCTGTAAAGCATTTATGAGGTCAGGCACTGATGTTGGATGAGAAGGCCTGGCTCGCAATTTCTGTTCCAGCATGGCGTTGTCGAGAAGCATTAAGATTACCCTTCACTGGAAATAAGGGGCCTAGCCCAAACCCTGAATTAAGAGGTCCCAATACTTTTGTCCATATAGTGTATGATGTGGTTTTGTCCTTATTTTATTTCATTTTTAATTGTTTTTTTTAGCAGAGGCTTTCAGGCCAGGTTGAATTGGCACACGCCTGGAGGTAAATCACAGAGCTTGGCACGATTGGGCCAGAGGCCAAGCACGGCTCTAAACAGAGTTACGAGCCCGCGATGAAGACAAACTGGGCACTTAAGGACACGTTTACTGCCCCTAAATAGCCATGGCATAAACGAGCAGAACTGTGTATGGAGTCTGACCCTGTTTTGAGGCTAAACTACATCACTATGTGGGTAATTCTCCACTGAACCATTCTGTTCATTTCTATTATGCTTTTCCCCATATCAGTCTAAAGTCGTTTCCATTATGATCCTTATGGTATAGATTTATGCTGATACTACACTAATTTCTGCAGGATTCCCACAATACTCGTACAGTAAAATAAGCCAATTGAAACATGTACAACATAACTATTATTATTATTATTATTATTATTATTATTATTATTATTATTATAGTTTTAGAGGGAAAAAACAGACTACAAAAATGTGTTGGTCAAAGGCCTTAATATAGTCAGTATCCCAAATGTGTTTGTATCTGGAATATTTCTTCTTCATTTTACTGATCAGGGGTTTTCTTTGCTTATTTATTTTACATTTCTAAAGTTTTCTATTGTTTATTTTCAGGTTTAAAAGAACAAAATCCCACATTTTCAATGTGGCTTTAGACCTTTGGCCATAAGAATGCCTTGACGATCCTCTTTTTGAAGAGTGCAGAAATCTTATGGTTAAAATATTTGCCTTTACCACTGACATCATCCTCGAAGGATCTCCTGAAAGCAGTGAAAATTGTTCTTAACGTGAAAGAGACCGAAATGAATGGAAAAAAAACATGTGTCCACGAGGTGGCGCTGTCACGCATATTGTGATATTGAAACATCCCATCTGCCCCAAACTGCTACAGACGTTCATAAAACCTTCATGCAGGAGATCCACGAGCCTCAAAGAACATCCACATTCCAGATCACCCAGCAGAAATTAATCCTCAGAGTTTCAAAAGAGAGAAAATTACAGAGGCTGAAAAATCCCACATTTCTGTCTGACACTGCCAGTTTTTTAGAGAGAGTAGGGAGGGGGAGAGAGAGGGAAATAGAGAAAGGGGAAGAGAGAGAGAGAGAGAGAGAGAGAGAGAGAGAGAGTAGGGGGCAGAGGGAGTGAGAGGGGTGGAGTAAATAGAGAGGAAGGGGAAGGAAGGAAAAGAGAGAGAGAAACACAGAGAACGAGAGAGAGAGAGAGAGAGAGAGAGAGAGAGAGAGAACATTCCTCTCATCCACCTCACTGATCAGGAACTCACAGTACTGTTCTAACATGCGCAACAAGCGTTTATGATCTGCTCCCCCCAAGAGCAACACCCCACAATTTGCCTGTGAATAGCGACGCCAGGTCTCATTATTTCTTAAGTGCAGCTCAGTACCAACGTGAATGTGCTTCTGCACAACATGATTACATGATATGTCAAATACATTAACTGCAGGTGCTTATTAAATCATCAACACTCATTCTGGAGGCCATCCTCACTTTATTTTTCTAATATATTTACTGTAATACATTTACTTACTACAACATCCACAATATTGTCTTCAGACTCACAGAAGCTGTCCAGAGCATTAGGCTTTATGAAGTTCTACACACGGAGAGACCAAAAAAATTATATATATATATATGCTGTATATGTATTTATGTACACACTGGACTATGCTCAGGTACCTAGCAGCAGCAGACAATGTTGCACACAATAATATTGTACCAGAAATATTTCACATGAGAGAACCAAATTGGACTTTTCAATTCTTGGTATGTGGGTGGGTGTGTGTGTGTTTGCTTGTATGTGTGGTCAACTGCAAGATATTGGAAGTACTGGAAATACTGGAAGCATTGGATGTGCTTTCTGGATCAATTACGTTCCAATTCCTTCCTTTCACAACTCCATTGCATCTGATTTAGGTCAAGAAGGCTTAAATACCTAATGACATGACGCAGGTGTGTCCGAGCAGGTAAACCTAGACTGTGGATGCCTGCAGACCCTGGTTCTTCCCTCTCTGTGTGCTGGTCTTTCCCAGAGTCTCAGCCCTGGTCCGCCGCCAGGTGGCGCCGCGCCTCGGCCTCGCAGTGTGTGGCGGTGAGTGATGATTATGGAAGTTTTTTATTTCATGTCCTTTCGTTTTGGGTAATTCAGGATGGATTCCTCTGCAATCTTCTCTAGGTATCAGGAGAAAAGGAGACGCACTGTAGAAAGAAATGTACAAACGGACCAGTGATTGTAAAAACATGTGCAAATAATACATACTTTCCACATGTATTTAAAAGTAACTTGCAAGGAAATGTAAAAAAATGTACAAGAAACACCCCCCCCTCAAAAAAACCCCGTTAATATGTAACGCAAATGTGTAATGTGATCTTTTAAATGCTATGAAAATATAGGCCAATATATAAATATATCACAAACCTGACACCATTTTGTGTAAATACTGAGTGGGATGGACAGGAACCGCAGGAAGAGCTTTGACAGCGCGGCCTTAGTCAGATCATATCACTTACAAAAATGTAAATCATATAAATCGTGAACTATGTTACCTGTAACGTTTTGCTTCCCAGGCCATTTTGTAGCAAAATATGATGAAAAGACTTTTCCTAAGATTTAATAAGATATAATAAAATAAATAAATAATTGTTTTTGGGCTTTACATATAGCCTACACAT
>JBBPCY010000136.1:4655059-4676070 GCA_037974405.1 Brachyalestes nurse
TCAGGTGGGACACCCAGGTTGTACAGGTCTTAGGGTAGAGGCCTGATGAAGTGCAATCCAATTACAAGACAAAAACACTTATCCAGAGCACCCCCACCCCACTGCACCCCTTTCCCGCCTCCGCCGCCACTATGTGCCCCTTTCACATTTCTGTCTGCCCCCTCATATATGCCTGTCTAGAACCGGCCCTGCATTCAAGGCTCACATATGTAATCATTCTATGTGGAGGTCCAAATCATAAGATCTCCCATAGTGTTACTGCTTCGGAGATCAGAGGAGGTTCAAATCCTCCTCATGTTTCAAAAATCATATTGAGGTATTGATCAGATATACATCTCTCACTTCTGCTGCCTTCACGAGTATACTGTATCCTTCAAAAGCTTAGAATTAATACCATAACAAAAGACCTGGATACTCTACATTGTTACACTTTGGGGTGTATAGTTGTTCTGACTGGTCACCATTATCTTTTGCTGAAATATTTGTATCCTAATGAGAGTTGTCTCTTCTAGAATCACAATAACCCCAACCACAGGGCACAAAGGGTCACCTAATGGTTTATAGGTTTGATGAGTGTGCAGTGCTCTACACAGTTGGGATTCTCAACCAATATGTTAGACAGCCTCCTCAAATGAGGAGAATATCTTTAGGAAGAATAGTGCTTCATCCATCCCAGGAAATTCCATAGAGAATTTATGCCAAAGCTGAACTGAAGCTGTCTTGTGGTGGATCAACACTTTAAGAAGGCATTTTATGTTGGTAGTTCCTTAATTTGCCACCTGTCATGCATGAACCAATTTGAATATGATACTATTTTTGATGGACCAATATGGGAAATGTGGAATTTAGATTTTTTTAATTGATGAAATTGCAAATATTGAAATTTGTGGTAAAGTAGGGTAAATCTTTGACTAAAAATCAAAAGTTCAAAAGGGTGAAGACTTTTGTGTTGGATTGGGACAAAATTAAGGAAACAGAACATCTTTTTTTTTAGACATCTGAAGGAAAATATGAAAGTGAAAACTAAATATCTGACTAGTGCTTACTCTGTTTGAGAATTAGGCTGTAATTAATTACATAATTATAAAATAAAATGGTAAGCCACGAATATACATCTGTACGAGTAATGCAACTTACTCCAGATTTCAGTCTGTGTATGTTTGTTTTTGTAAATGTTCACACACGCTCATTTATTAAGCCTCAGCATAGAAGCTGCTGTCTCCCTGATGCTCCGGCTTCACTCCTGCAGACCATGGTGCTGTTCTGGTCCCTTGGGTTTGTGGTGCTGGGCCGGTGAATAATCTGCCCACTAGCATGGCTGTGTTACCATTGATTTTGTCTCACTTCCCAGCTCCACCCAATTAGCTCCACTGCAGCCTGTTAGTAGCCTTTCTGTCAGGGGAGAAAGCTGCATCAAGCATCTCTAACAGTGCTTTGTTTACACTGCTAATTGCTGCTCCTGTTTCCTTTCATTAGCAAGAGCTGCCTGTTACGCTAAGTGCTCGCTCTGTCTATGTCTGTCTGTCTGTCTGTCTGTCTGTCTCTTTCCACATCTTTCGTTACTTCACTTCATCTATCAGTCTAGCTCCCAGACTCTCTCTGTCTCTCTCTCTCTTCTTCTGTCTGTATGTCTGTCTCTCCAATTTAGTTGACATTTCCAGGCTCCGCCCCAAAAATGTGTTCTTTTTGTACAGTTGCCCAGATAGGCTTTACCGAATGCTGGCAAAAATCACACCCAGCCTAATGACAATGCTCAGTACACTTTGTTTAGAGCTGCTACATTACATTGTGATTCCAGTTTAAAGGGGAATTCTGGCCAAAAACTAGCATTTAATATGTTATTTGCATCTCCCAGCCTTATTACTGATGTTGAGGGTAATAAGTATACAAGCGTTATTTGGCTTCCTAGCAGTAACACTAGCTATCTGGCTTCTTTCTACATTAAGGCAGCTAGCAGATTTTTTTTTTCCCCCAAAAAGTGCTTTCCACCTTCAAGCGACATAATCTTCCTATTTGAACATTTCACTCAACATTTGCTATACTGGCCATTTTAAATTTGTACCCTCAAAGCAGTGCAGCAAGCAGCATTCACAAATTAAACAATTAGTAAATACAGACAATCATCATTTCTGTCCATCTGTCTCTCTTTTTTCATGTCTCTGTGTTTCTCTTTATGTTTCTTCCTCTATTTATCTCTCGGTCAGTCTGTCTTGGCTTAGAGCCCAGCTCTACATCTGTGAGCAGTAGAACTGATTCCAGCTTTTCCACCATCATCTCTGACTCCACCACACATGGAGCCTTGTAGATGAAAGTTGAATCTGAGTGGTGGTGGTACTTTAAGAGACATCAGTACAATCTGCCAGACAGTTCTGTTCAAATGCCACAGATGACAAAGTGCAAATTCAGAGTTGTGTTTTGAGTCCAAGTGACATAGTGAAGAAAGTCATTAACTTACATTACATTAACTTTGTTACATGTAAAATGTAACTGATTTTTACCTTCTAAGTAATTTAACAATCACTTATTCTTTAGTTGGGTTGGATTTATTATGATACATGCAGTTGCTGTACTGCTATGTTATTGGTCTTCTTGAGGTTTATCATTTTATTTAAGAATGAGAGGGCATCAAAAAGAGAAAAACAGAACCTAAAAAACATTGGCTTATAGATGTTCGATGTACTTCAGTTATAGAAGTTACTCAGTACTTTAGTAGTTTTTGAGTTGCTATTCAAATACATCTTGTTTTTCACTCCCCAAATGTTGTCAGTCAGCCAAGACATGTTTATTGTGCTTTTTTGAATAGGCAAAATGTGTTTCATAACTAAAAAGAGTAATTTCAGGACTTTTTATTGTCAACTGCTTGCTATGCTCAAGATGCTTGGAGGAAGACTGCTAATTCTGTTACGTCAGCTAAAAAGATGGTTGTGCTGACCTTCATCACCCTAGGTAATAGGGGCAGGGAGAGACATCCTTCCCAACTGGGGGGGCAAGGCCTCCTGACTCTTTTGTTTTTCCAGCAACAGATGGCAGTGGTATCACCATCAAACTTGCAATCTTTTGTTGACAGGGTAAACACTTGCAACAATGTAGAAGCTTGAATTCGTTGGTCTAGTTTTATAGATACAGAGTTGTCATATTTGTAAAAACAAATATATATATACAGCTTTAGCTTCAAAATGGCTGTTAGATGTACTGAATCTTTTCACCTTACTTTTGTCCGGTTAACAGTATGTCTCCTCATTGCTAGTGAGGACAAAGAAGAAGTTCAAGCAAGTTCATTCTTCAGTACCTTTGTACATGTATGTGTTTAGCCCTGTGCCTGGTTCGTTCAGTGTGAAGGCACACATGTTGTTTGCGTTATCTATTGTGTTTTTTCCCCTCTTGTTTTGAAATATGCCTGAGAGGCTTGTGTACTGAGGCAAGACTCTGCATCTGCAGTGCCTCTCAACTCAACCTACCCCCCCAACCCGCCCTATCAGCCCTAGTACAGGCAATGAGAGTGAGAGAGAAAGAGGAGGGAATGGAGTGGAGCACAGCCGCGCCTCCTTAATGACTCCCATCCCTCTCTGTGCCATGTTATTAATTAGCTCAATGATCCTTGCCGATGGGACCTGGGCAGCGGATTAGAGCCCCCGGCGGGCGAGGCAAAATCAGAAGTGGCTCTGCCTGAGCCGGAGAGTCTCTCTGGAGGACTCGCACTCTGCAGCCAGTATCACTCTCACCACCCTGGGGGAACACAACAGTGTGGATGTGGGGATGTGTTTGTTTGTCATGTGTGTATGAATGTAAGTTCGAGGGCTGGTGTGTATGAGTAAATGGGAGAGAGAGGGAGAGAGAAAGAGAGAGAGAGACTATGACTAAAGGGTAAATTACCAAAGACTGCATATTAGATTCTTGCATAAGGTCAGATGTCTATTGGACTTTTGGTGGGAAACAATCTCAAGGCTATCTTTGTGAAAAAGCAACAGCAGTGCTTGACTTTATTTTAAAGTCATAGTTCAGCTAAAATTAATTTGCCATAATTATCTCCTTATCCCAGTGAGGTCAGAGGTTTGCTTCTTTTGCATCAGAGCTACTAGGCTAACATAGCTAATTATTAATGGACGTTTTTATATTCAGGATTTGAACATCTCATACTGTTTTTATCCTACTCTAGAATACTCTTGTTTTTGAGTAAATCCCTTATAGTTGCTCTGTTTCTGACACTGTATGGGCATACTATTCTCTTAAATGTACAAAAGTATGCATAAAATGTTTAAGATGACTGCCACTGTTTTTCAGCAATGAAATTTATAGTTATTTGTTTTTAACAGAGTCACATAGTGTCAAAAACACAATCAAGTCTATTTGAGATTTACTTTTGAGGCAAGTCGGTGATGATTTAGGAATGCAGTATGCATGAGGCTAATCTTATTAGCTTAATTAGCCTTGTACAATTTACTCTGGTACAAATATAAAGAAGGAAATTTCAGACAACACTTCTTGGCTGATTGGCCATATTTGGTGTAAAAGGAATATAATGTGAATTTGACTTTAAGCCATACTCCAGTCTTGAGTTTGTTGCCCATAACAACTGACCTATTTTTTAAAATTTCATTTTCTTTTTTATATTAATTTTTTTTCTCCTTGAATTTTTATCCCACACAGATGTAAAATGTATTCCACTACAGATTACAGAATACATGCACCAAAATACATGTAGTTTGTAACATATTCTCAATGTGAGTAACGCATTCTGAATACTTTGGATTACTATATATTGTCATGCTTTTTACAACTACATGAATGTAGCAATCGCATCCTGCAAATTCTTGTTTTTCTCTACCAATTGGCTGTTAAGCCCAAATCTCCCTGAATAGACAATATATTTACTGCAGATTTACTGTAGAGGAGCAAAAACCTGTTAACATAAAATGTTTTGTCTGATTAAAGATAATAAAAAAGCCCTGTCTTTGCTTAACCATTTCTGTATTTATTGGTTGCTAGTTTACGGGGATGCCGCTCCCTCTGGCATGTTTTTATTTGGCATTTTGAGCAATATTTTTGATTTACTGTAAATTTTCATTCAATCAATGCATAGTATCTCATGGCAAGAACAAAGCAAAGCCCACAAATGGTAAGGCGTCCAGGAGGCAGCAGGCCACAGAGGCAGTTCGTGAGAGTGCGCCGGCGTGAAGAAACCTCACCATTATAGGCCCGGCACCGTGGCTCTGAGAGAGATCCACCGTTACCAAAAATCCACGGAGCTGCGGATCCACAAGCTGCCCTTCCAGCGCCTGGTGCGTGAGATTGCTCAAGATTTCAAGACCGACTTCCGCTTCCAGAGCTCCGCCATCATGGCCCTGCAGGAAGCCAGCAAGGCTTAACCTGGTGGGTCTATTCAGCGAGGCTTACTTGGTGGGTCTGTTCAGCAAGGCTTACATCCACACCAAGAGAGTCACCATCATGCCTAAAGCTATTCAGCTGGCCCGCTGTACCCGTGGAGAGTGGCTTAAACTAACTGCGCTTATGGTCCCCAATCCTTCAGCTGAGGGGATAGCCTAACAAATGAAACAGGAAAATACCGCTGTGTTATCCATTTATTTCAACAAAGTAACTGTATTCTAATTATCACCTATTTCAACGGAATACAGTTACACATAATTTGTATTCTAAATACGTAACGCCGGTACATGTATTCCGTTATTCCCCAGCACTGGATGTCTCTAATATATATCTATTCTATTTTTCTTATTCTTCCACTCTCTCTGTCAGCAAAGGTGAGCCCCACTGTCCCCAGTCTGTTGTAACAGTAACAGTCTATGGGGAATAGCAGGGCTGCAGTGTCCTGAGTGCAGCAGCACCCTACTGCCTTTCGCTCTAACCCTGGCACAACCCACCTCTGACAAAAGACAGCCTCCCCTTTGGAAGTTTGATTGAGCTTCCACTCCACGCAGGACTGCAAAAGCCAGAGGTTCTTTGTCCTCCCGTCCAATCTGTGTGTTTGTCTAAGGCCCGATCCCCTTGGCACGTCCATTTGCATCAGTGTGAAATTGGGAAAAAAGACAAAGAGGGGGAACCAGCCTCTCCAGATGCGTGACTATTGCACAAACAAATGAATATAAATTTCACTGTCAAGACGAGAATGAAGAAAAAGCATGTCAAACAAGCAGTCTGACGTTGTCTGAAGACAAGGGGACTTGTTTAGTATTTGAAAAGGAGAATCAAGGAGAGAGATGGCACAAGGATGATATGGGTCTTGGATTATGGGCCATTGTAGTGGTCAAGAGGAAAAGAGTCATGATTTAGGGTCAGAGTGAATAACCTGACAATGAGTTGATAATTCTGGGCCCTTCTCATACACTGAAAGAGGAACTGGTTTCAGAATCAGGTTGCTCCTCTTGAACTTGTCTGATCAGCACAATACTAATATTGACCAACTGACCAGAATGGAGCTTAGGTTTTTAACCCGTAGACAGTAGTGCTATTGTTGCTTTAGATGCGATTTGCATTTTATAATAATTTGTATTTAATTACATTGTTGTTGAAGCAGTTGTGTAGTTGGTTGCATTAGATTTGCATTAGATTTACATTCTACTCTGGAAAAAATATGCGTTTTATTTTATTCAGATGTGTACATCATTTTATGTGAATAAAATATATTACATCAGCACTTTTCATACCAAAAGAAAATGAACTAGAAAAAAATATCATAAAATTATGAAGCTCAATTTTTTCATTAGAATGAAAAAACAATAATAAAATTAAATTGTTTGTGGGATAATTTCTGGTATTCTCATTACTAAATTTGCAACAATGTTTCCAAATTAGGTTCAAAAAGAAAAATGGAAGATGGAAAAAAAATGGAAAAATTAATTATTTTTATATACTAGCAAAAAACTAAGATATTGTCCAGGTACATTTTAGTCCTCCAAGGTACAAACAATGTAAATGTGCCCTCAGATGTGCCACAATGGTTCTTAAGGTCCAAATGTACACTTTTCAATAAATGTTATGCATACACTACATTCTTTTTCCTTGGGGAAAGTGTATATTCCTAAATAAACAATCTAAATACAATATAAAAGAAATTAAATTAAAAGCGTGGAGCCTTTGACAGGGTGTATGGAGTGGTACAACTAGGTTTCCTGACATTTTTAATGACACAGACCTCCCTTCTGATGTTTGTTTCACTGTCAAAAAATAACCAAAACATGGCACACATATCAAGCTTATTTCTGCAAAGGAAAACTGTAAGGAATGTGAGTGGTAGCAGCATTATTCTACACCTGTACCAAATCCTAAACCGACTTACTTTCTACTTTCATTGTATCATTTTGGCCCATTAAATTGGGAATTATGCTTTAAGAAATGGAGATGTGCCAGTGTGATTCAGTTGAACTTTGAAAAATAAATAAAACCATTGCCAATTTTTGGACTGCAAAGAGCTATGAAAATTCATGATCAGTGCACCTCTAGTTTTTATGTTTGCATTACACTGCATGTGACTGTCTTTCCATTGCTTGATGTGTTACTTAAGCAATTCTGTAATATTTGTTATAGATTTGTTATAGCAGTGGTATAGCAATGTATCATAGTAGGTTACTTATTCCTACTATTATCAACTCCTTAGTGATACTTAGTGTTGGGCCAGTACCACCTATACATCTAACCAAATGAATAAATGTAGTGTAGTGCTGTAAACGATCAGGCCACCTTACCCAAGTTCCTACTCTACGTGACTACCATCAAACACCAGTGTACTCTACATGTGTGGGTATTGGCCTTGTTTCTGACACTTTTCTTTGTGAAGATGTTAACATCTTTGTGTGGGTACATGCTGAGACAGTCCCTCTACATGTCCATCATAAGTCTCTATATAGCTCTGATCGGCTCCAAGGTGACAGCGATGCTCTGCCTGTGTGATTATTGACTGAGTGACCTCTGGGTGACCCCGCTGGTGTGCGAGTAAAGGGCAGGGTGTTAGTGCATGGCACACTGTCTGTCACACACGTCAATAAGGTGATGAATGGGGCCGGTGGTTATTAAAGCAGAATTAGGGTGGGGAGGGGTTGCGGGAGGGGTGTATGGCGATAAATGATGGCGCAAATGGCTCTGCAGTTGCGGGCTGGGGAGCCGGATGGCACAGCATCAGTGTCATCAGTCTTTATTATCCTCCAGGGAGAGAGAGAGAGAGAGACAGAGAGAGAATAGGGTGGGAGAATGGTCAGAGCTCATCACAGCATGTCCGTGAAAGACTTAAATCCCCTGCTGGACACTTGCTACCTTACATGTACTCTGCCTCACTCATCAAGACTATCTCTCTCTCTCTCTGTCTCTCTTCCACTTTCCCTCTGTCTCTCACTCACATTTCAGATTTCTTCCTCTGTTTTTCCACCTTAACCCATCTTTCTTTTTCCTTTTGCATCTGCACTGTCTCTCTTTCTTGCTTTCTCTCTTTCTGTCTTTCTCTGTACGTCTATGCCCTTTATCTTTTTTCAACTGTATCTTCTTGCCCATCTTTCTATATCACTTTTCTTTTACCTCTCCCTTTCTGGATCTCCCTCTTTCCTTGTTTTTTGTCCACACATCTCCATCTCTCCTTTGTCTGTCGCTCCCTCCCTCTCTCTCTCTCTCTTTTTCTCCACATCTCTACCTCCTTACCCACTTTCTTTCCTATTTCCACTATGTCTCCTTGCCATCTCTTACTTTCTCTTACGTATCCTTCTTCTGTTCTTCTTTTATCATCTACATATCTTCTTTTTCCCTCTCTCAGCATCCTTAGCATCTCAATTCCACGTTCACCTCTCTCTTTCTCTTTCTATCTCTCCCACTCTCTCTCCTTCCCTAATTTCTTTCTTTCTAGCTTTTTCTCTGCCTCTTCTCACCTCACTCTTTTTTCTCTCTTTTTTCCTCAACATATCTCTCTATTCTTGATTTCTCACTACATATTCCTCCCTCTTTCCCTCTTTTTTTTCTCTGCATCTTCCCTTTCTCTCATTCGTTCTCTGAGCCTTCTTTTCTTCCATTTCTTCTGCGTTCTTCCCCTCCATTTTCTCCAGCACAGAGGGAGGGGAAGACCCCCTACTGCTATTAATCATGGTGAAATCTTAAAGCCTGGCGGCATACGCACACACATTCACTCTCACACACACACACACACACACACACACGCACACTGAGGCTGAGTGGAGCAGGCCAGGCAGCAGCGGGTTCATTGCACAGTCACAGCGCGGAGGGAGAGGAGGTGATTGGTGGAGCCTTTGCTTAGGCCGGCCCCTTAGCGACGTGTCGCCATGACTGCAGATGGGAGTGGATGATGCCGCCTTTGGTATTCTCTCCCCGTATACCAGCAAGCTGCCGTTTCTTTTTTTCTAATTAGTACTTTATTTATTGGTACCCCAGTTAATGTCGCTCCTAATTTTGGGAGGCCTCTGTCTCCATTATGCAGAGCTTCATTTGCTTTAGACTCTGCCACTGCTCAGGAGAACAGACAGAACAAACAGAAAACAGACACACACACACACACACAGCTTACTCTTAAAAAATGAGGCCTCAAAAAGTGTGCTTTCAAGTGATGCCACAGAAGAACCACTTTTATTTCACAGCTCTTTAAAGAACCACTAATGTGAACATGTTTGCGAGTGTGAAGATAGTGTAAAGGTACAATTCCAGTGAAAGTTTTATCCTGGAACCATAGGAGGAACCTTTGCGGAACATAGATTTTTGCGTGTGTCTCAGTACTATAACTTATTCAGTGATTCACTTTCATGTAAAATAGCTATTTTCTATTGGAAACAAATATGTGTGTTTAAATCTCACAAGTCAAATCAATCAATTCCTCCCTATACAGATAAAGCTTTGTTTTACGTATAAATGACCAATGTAGTTGAATTAGCAATGGCTAATCTGTGATATATTTGCTGTTCCTTGGATTTAGCCTGCACAAATCGTCTATTAACAGAACGGTGGTTTATCCTCTGAGAAGATAGTGATGTATTTGGTTTGATAAGTTTTCCATCAGGATGAGACAGTAATAGCTAGAAATGACTACACGCTTAAAAAATAAAGGGATCTCTGGAGCCATCTTATGAAAGAATTACTTTTGGTTCCCTTAAAGGACCCGTCAATGGATGATTCATTTAAAAACAGGTTCGTAATGGGATGTTTGATTCTGCAGAACCTTATTTTACTTAAGTTGTTACATAATGTAATGGTCCAATGCTAAATAAATGTCAATTATGTCCAAGCCAAGAACCTTTAGGAAACCTTTGCTTTTACATTCTGTGTTTTCTTTCTAATGAGGTTAATCTTGTTTCCTGGACACACACTATGCATGTACAAGATATGTCCTGTGAATAACCTGCCAGTGTTATGGTCATTGTGTTTTGCAAAAAATCTCTTCTTTTAGTGTAAACTTTGCAGTCCTAATCTTTGGTCATGCACACGTCAGCAGTCTTCTTACTAATCAAAGGGCTGAATGAAAACTAGGAAGCATAACTGATAACAAGTGAGCTCACCTATATGTCGGTCATCTGTCCATCTATCATCAGCATTAACCCTCAACTGGAACTAAGGAACTGAGCCCAAACCCTGATAAACAGCCTCAGACCATTATCCCTCCTCCACCAAACTTTACTGTTGGCACCATGCATTCTAGAAGGTAAGATTCTCCTGGCATGTGCTAGACCCAGATTCGTCCATCAGGCAATTCGGTAGCTAAGTGTTATTCATACAGAGATCTCAGGCTTATATACAGCTGTTCAGCCATTGAAACCCATTTCAAGAAGCTCATGGTCATAGTTCTTGTGGTATAGTGTTTATTCTAGAGGCAGTCTGGAGTTTTGTACTGAGTGATGCAACAGGGTAGGCAATCTTTACACTGCCATATGTGCTTCTGCATTCAGCAGCCCCACTTTGTGAGTCTGCATGGTCTACTGCTTCATGGCTGAGTTGTTATGGCTCCTAGACTCTTCCATTTCACAGTAATAGCACTTACAGTTGACCAGGCAGAGGGAACAGGTCAAGTCAGGCCATGTTTAAAATCACTGCGCTGTTTAGTGCAGCCCATTCTACTGCCAGTGTCAGTTTCATCCACCTGTTAGCAATGGGTATGGCTGGCACACCAGAAGTTAATAATTAGGAGGGATGTCCACAATTCTTTGTCATATATCATACATACATTTTAACTTTTTACAGTGTTTCCTGGGATCCTAAATATATACTGAGTACAGAAATTGCAGGACCTTTCGTCTGGATTGTGAGTGAATGGACCTGTGTCTTCCCTGTGAGAACCACCAGCATAAATCATAGCTCTGTTGGCAGTCTGGTAGCTAATAGACGTTTACATAAAGTTCTGGACTGTACTGAAATGCAGTAATTACTATTAATAATCTCAGTCACACATTATTCAAAATTAGTACCATTGTCATTTGTGTTATCATCACACAGCCTGACCTTGGATTGTTTTTGTCTGTTTTAGATTATTACTCTGGTGCATCTTCATCTTTATCTAACAGATAATTATCTTACTGCACACATCATTGCACAACTAAAAACCACTGAGTGAGATTATCATTAGGAGATGAACCATCAGGCCTTGGATTTATGCAGCTTTTTTTCCCTGTAAAAACTCCACAACACTTAAAAGAATGTCTGGCTCCAAGATGGATATGAATGAGATTGCTTTACTCTTTTATTCCCATAGAGAGACTCGTAACCTCAAAGGCTTCTTATTCAACCCCTACTCACCCTCTTGAGAAACCACCATGTTGGGTCAGCTGGGAGTCACAGAAGCCAAGTCCGTGTTAAGTGGTGTTTTCACTTCCCTTTATTATCACTGGCTATTATAGACTGTTATTTACATGTGCAACAGTGCCAAGCCCCTATTTCAAACACTACTCTCATAAACATCATCTCCTTTTCCTTCAGTAAATCATGGTCTTTTTTTTTACTCCACTCTACATGGTTCTAATATCTCACTTATCCTCTTGTAATATACCTTTGAACTTGTGCTGGCTAATGCACAGCTAATGTATGCAGTATAAACCTCCTGGCTCTTATTTTCAGCTCAGTCTCTTCATATTTGGCAATCAGATTAGTCAGTGGACGAGGCCTAATTTAACGGTGCTACAGTTTGTGTTAAGGAGATGATAATCCAAATGGGTCAAATGAGCCCTGGTGCATGAGCGGACGGAAGCAATAGGTTAACTAATTACTACATTAGCTGCGGTGCACCGCCGGTGATCCGTCAGTGCTAGTATGTTCCCGACCCACCGCTCCGGATGCTATCTCCTCAAAACACCTGCAGCAGTGCAGCCCTTGCTCTCCACACTACTGACTTTTTCCTCCTCCTCTCCCAACCTCCCTTCTCCTTTCCACTTCTTCATCTATGTTGTCCTTACCTCTTCTTCTTTCTTCCCTCTGTTCACCTCTCCATATTCACTGTTCTTTTCTCTCCTCTCTGCTCTCTTCTTCTTGTCTTTTCATCTCCTCTTCTCCCTCTCTATTCTACTCTCATTTCCCCCATCCCCTCCAATCTCCTTCCTCTTTCTCTTCCATCTCCCTTCTCTTTTCTCCTCTACCTATTTTTATTCTCATCTCTTTCTCTCTGCACCTCCCATCTTTTCTCCTCCTCTCATTTCTTCTTAGTTGAGCTTTGTTGGCATGATGACCATCTGTGCTGCTTATGCATTTGAATCTATTTATTGTCTGTTAAGTAGGGCACACATACATGCACATGAGGTGGATTAAGGTATGGAAAAGGACCTATAAACTGACTAACACACTTACAGTGTGTTTCCCAGAAAGTAATTGTGTCTAGTCCTTCATTACATTTTTCATTCAGTCGAGACTATCCATCCATAATACTGTGGGCTTTATAGTGGAAACCGACCCTAGTCTTCTAAGTTTGCATTAGCTGAGTCACATTCAAAGTTATTTTAAAATAACCACACACACATACACATGCACATCTCACAAGAGCTGAATTCTGTATTTATGCAAAGATTACCAAGCATTATTCTGTTTATTGAATAAAAAGCAGAATAGATCAAAACCTCCTTAACATACTGTAAAGTTAAAATTTCAAAAACCTTTATTTATGACAGTGATATGTATGTTTGTATATTATTTTTCTTGTCTGCATTCCTGTCCTACTTCCTCCCCCAAGCCTTACAGAACAGGCTTGGCCCATCATGTCAATCTGAGTTCCCTGTTTATATTTATGTATGAAGGAGAGTGGAGAGAAGCTACAGAACTGTAGGCTTTATTGACTAAGCATTAAAGGGACATTATCAGACGATAGCGGAGTTATTTATGAGGCAGCGTATGTGAGGGGGTGAAGAGGCGTGTGGACTGAGTTATGTGAGAACCACCATGGGGATGAAAGCTGCTCATACAGTCAAAGCTGATAGTGGCCTGACTGTGTCCTCTTGCCTCACTGTCCACACAGCTGGCTGCAAAAGAGCCCCAGATTTATGAAGAACGAGTTTGCACCACTCCACGGGTCAGTGGCGGCCTGCTTATCTGGGAGCCTTGACAGTATGCAGAGCAGTTGCAAATGCCTCCAAACAAACATGACAAGCATATACGGCTGAAAAATGAGGATGCATATAATGTAGGTCTAGACGCTTTGGTGGAAGACAGCCGTGCTTGGACTGCTGACCCTAATTTTAAGATAGTGGACATTTATAGAGGACAACTTGAGAGGTTGGAATATGAACAGGCTAGTGATGCATTATATATTGAATATCTGTAGTGCAAATTATGAATTTCATACATCTGAGCAGCTTCTGTTTCTTTGCTTCGCGGTGCCGTGCAGTAACCAGGAAAGGCCTGACAGTAAGAATTCCAATTGGCGCCTCCGCTGTTTTTTCACTCGCGCGGGCTAATCGATCATTATGGATTCGCAGACGTTTCTCACGACTCCTGCACTCTCCAAACGACATGGGCGTAGTCCAAAACTCTAGATCCATTTGTGTGGCCTAATTGCGATTTCTGCCTAAAATGCTCCGCCCCCCCAGAGAAAGGCAGCATTCTTTGGAGCTCTCGGTTATCATCGACTGATTCATATGAGACCAAATGCACATTGTGTTTATAGCAGTGTAAACAACCAAAGTGCTTTCTGACGAAAATAAGAGTTTGTTTGAAGACAGATGTCTGATGGAAGAGGAGGGGAGCTTCGCACATTGAATTCTCTGTTTATTTCACATTACTTATTACAATCACAGCTGCTCATTCAGAAACTTTATTCCAGATTTATCCCTGTCTGTTGTTTACTTCACGGTTGCCAGGGACTCACATAAAAATGAGGGACGGTCTAAAGCACTTTGCAAAATGAAACAAAATTCCTCACAGCTCACCAAACCTCACGTGTCAGCTTCAGCCTCAAAGGCAGCAGGAAGATCAGATAGCGCTGCAGAGAAACCGTGGGGGTGCAAAATAACTGGACGGACCCACAACACACACATATTGTACACACACTCAAACACACACCCTCGCTTACCTCTACCCTCTGGCACTTTCACTCTAAAACACATATACGCACACACTTCAACCCACCCAAAGCCATCTTTCTCTGCAGTAAACCAGGTCAACAAACAAAAAGCAATTATGTTGGGCAGCTGCCGCCTGGGAGTGGGTAATTACAGTGTGGTGTGGACAGCTTCATTCTAAACAGGTACTAAAAGCATCATTAATCATCTCCATGGTGATGTCACGGCTGGCTCATGCTCACGTGACAGCCTACCAATGCAGAGGAGGCACCTGATTGGCTGGAGGCAAAAGTCCTTGCGGAGGTCAGCCAGTCAGCTCAGCTGACCTGCCAGTGACCTTGTATCACTTGACCCCTGCAAACCTGGAGGTCGCACCTCGATATCAGTTGGAGAGTGGGTCAAGAAAAAGAGGGAGGAGAAGACAAATGGCATGAATATAATGGTAGAGAGATAGATAAGAGAAAGAGAGAAAGAGAGAGAGAGAGAAAGAAGATGAGGGGTGAAGATAAAAAATAAAACTGCGATGCTGGAGCACCTGGGTCCTCTCTAATGCACAACCTGACCAATGGAAATGAAGATTATTAGGCATTGCAGGTGCATGTGTGGCCTAAAGATCTATGTGTGGCTCTGCACTAGACACCAGACTGTGTAAGATACATTTGTGTGCAAACATTTGGATGCCTGTACTCAATTTATATGGACATAAATATGTGTTCCAAAATGTTGTACATGTGGAGGGGGTGTTCAGTCTCAAACTCTGGAGGCATTTATGGATTACCATTTTTTACAGAGTCATATGATATATCGTTTACTGTATTATTGCAGTGCTAGGCGGTTAGGGTTGCAAAATGCAATTTAGCCCACTGACCAGTCACAAAACTTGCACGTTTGTGTACTGACACAGGTATGTTTTAATGAGCATTCTGTCTTTTTGACAAAGATTGTTGTGATTGTTGTGATCCAACAAATGTAAATAAATAATTTTGCTCAAAATAATGTAAGCAAGTCTTTAACAGTCATGCCAAGGGTTCACCAAATGCATTGTGGAAGCATGTAGCAATAAAACATCAATATGATATTTTGTCCATATCATGCAGGTCGGATTTGTCCTTTTCAGGGCTGTTTGTAAGGTTTGTAATGACAGAGAAAGCGGAGTCCTCTTCACAGTGGAAAAGAGATGGAGGATGTATGGTATTAATGGCTGTGCCGAGGCTCGATTTGGGAAAGTTCATGAACTGGGCTTCTATTCAGCGTGGAGGCGAGATTGACGGATGGAGCACAATGGCTTATCTGAAAGACAGACAGTGAGCATCATTGCACATCGCCTGCCTGGTCCTGTCCTTTCCCCACCCTTCTTCTCTTTTCTCCTCTCTACCCTTCTCCCCCTCCTTTACCCCTCTCCATATGTCTGTGCATGTGTTGCCATGGCAACCTCACCCAGGGCAGCTGAGGCAGAGCGTTGACTTTAGACGAATAGAAGCATCGTGGGGCTTGCTTCATCCTTTACATTCGCTAGATGAGTCTGAAGAGGAAGAAGTCAGAATGTGCTTGCGTGGACTTGTGTACAGCACTTTGTTTACAGCATTCTCTTCTCCCATGTAACATATTTTTAAAAAAGTCAAAGGTAGTATATCATCCCTTGGAAAAATATCCAAGGGCCACAAAAATGTGCTGAATCAACCAAAAAAAGAACAAAATATTCAGAGTGATCACATTGTGCCCCCAAAATATTATTTTGTGTGGGTTAGCCTATGTTCGTTTTTGTGAAGTCATCTTTTTAATTTCGGATTTTAACCAGATACGGTTCTGCAGACTCGGCAGCGCTCCACATTATCTCACTGTGTATCTTTTGCCTTTCCTCCCATTATGCTTCTCTGCAACTTTCCAAAGGGCAACTCCAACTGCAGAGCCACACTGCAGAGGTCAGCACTGTTTTCCCCGAATCCTCTGTTGAGGGCAACCTTTATCTAAGTCTGTGATGTAGCATGCTAAACCCACATGTTGCTGAGCACCAGCACGGTAGATATTATGGTCCAAAACTGTGGAATAGGGTAAACTGGACATAGTTCCGTCTTGGCCAAATTAGACACGGCTGCTTCAAAACATACTGCCTCCAAAGACCACTGGATGTCCATATTATGTACAGTTGCTGTAGGATAACAATAAACTCTCCGACCTATGCTAAGGTATCCTATACAACATCGTAAAGCAACTCTACTGCACAAGGGTTGCCCCCCAGAAATAAAAAAAAGCAGCTTAAATGCATATTTGTAATGTGTCTATTTTGAGAGCAGCAATTTTGTCCAAAATACAGCAGACATTAGAGGCTAAATTTTACCCCCACCCCTCCCGCCCCTGGCTATTTAAAATTTGGCAGCCATGTGCTAGCTTATTATGCCATGTAATTAAACACACACAACACGGTGGACCACATAGCTTTTAGAAGAACTCGCTTCTGCATGGAAAATTGTGCTATTCTGATGCACATTGATAAAATATGTTAATTTCCATCTTTTTCAATTGCCAAGAACTGCAGCCGTAGCACAGTTCATTCAGGTGTGTCTGACTGCCACATTTGAACCATGTCCATGTTCTTGAACAAATATCTTGTGCTTGGTTTCAGAAGTCTCTCTGCCTCTCACTGTGATATTCTTCTCTCTGCAGGTTTGAATTACGCCCATGTGAAAAGGCCCGCAGCAGAGTGACCTGCCTTGTATGGTCTGTAGGTAGCAATAAACAAGCAATTTGTGGATATCGCCAAAGGCTTTGGCGTGCTACTTCTTACGAGTGTACAATACAGTTAAGAAGAGGCTAACAACCTCTCTGAGGAAGAACCTCACAGCAGAGGGGTGTAATCGTCTCCTCTCTTCTCAACTCTCTGCTTTTTGAGCTTTGTTCTCCTCTACTCGCTCTCTCCCCTCCCACCAACCCCAGAGCCCATTTTCTTCCCCCCAGCCCCAGAAGTGCTGAGTGCTGCTGTTTGCTCTGCACACACAGATTTTCGCTGAGGCTGTAAGCTGTCCCCAAACATCTGTTCTCAGGAGTCATGTAAAGGAGAGGGGAAACAAGGGCTTTATGCACATGCTCCCCGCTTCATGTGTGCCTACCTATACCGATCTTTGTGCGGGCCATTGAAAATGAATAAATGGCTGGCCATACTTCATTTCTGAGTCTCCTGTTTGAGTCGGGGGAAAGCGATGCGAAGTCAGAGAGAGAGAGAGAGGTATAGTGTGATAAAGAAATATAGCCCCGAGAATGCAGAAGGACAATGTGTCCTCTAGGTACAGCAGCAATCAGCCATTTTGGGAAAGCATACGTTAAATTTAAGGAGTGCCAGCAGACTTTTGGTAAACTGACATGCAACATCGAGGTGTTTTATTGACTCTCCACTCTCACTTTGGCCTCATATTTCTGTCATTTTTAGAAGCTACAAGTTTCAAGCAAGAGCTGTTATTGTTTCATTAGTGAAAGAGACAGAGCTCCATCACAGTCAATCACCACTTCTTTTACCCCTTCTCTGAAAACTCCTTCACCCCTTGGTCCCATCAGCTTCGGTTCTGATGGGACCTAACTGCTCTTAACTGATATGGCACTTTGGACAGTCAAGCATCTTAGCCTTGTCATAGTGATTTTTTTCAAGAATAACAGCTTCAGACTAGAGTCCTGGTCTGAAAGCTCAACAGTGATTCCACCAGAATGTGCACATGCTCTTAAATATGAAGTCTTAAGAGATCAAACTTGAGAAACAGCACACAGAAAACAAAGAAAACAAACCAGTGTTTTTGTGCAGTATGTCACTTCGTCTTTGTCCACACTAATAATCATCTGTCAAAACAATAGACGCAACATTGTAATGATATACTAGCCGGCCATTACCTACCCCTTCCTGTTGCACCCTGCCAGATTGTATTAGTTTTATTTACATCCATCTATTTGACCCATAGCAATAGCAATACTACAGTAGTAGCTGTGCCCTTTTTGTAGCGCAGAAGTTGTTGGTGGTTGTGGTGTATTGCAAGTGGCAGGTTCGAGACGGGTGCAGTACATATACAGATATTTCATATATGTGCAGGCTCAGTGATAAGCTAAGCAGATATTTTGTTTTCAGTTGCATTAACAGATGTATATTTTTTAGTAGCACACTTCAAATTTTTTGATTCACTTTTCAAGTTATGATTTGTGTCATTTTATGTTCAAAGACACTTTAATACAGTGCAAATAAACTAATCTAATACTTTTATTATGTATGTATTTATAGACATTTTATTAACAAAAAGTTATACTTGTTGAATAAATAATATTAAAATGTTTTCATTTTAGAATCACATATTAAGATCAATGTATCTGTCTATCTTTCAATCTTTCAATCTGTCTGAATAAGGCATTCAGTAAGTTATTATCATTAATAAGGAATCATTTTGTTCAGCTGGTGAAAATGTTGCAAGGTGTATCATATATGAATCATTCTGCACGTCAGATATCCTCTAAAAATGACCCTCTAGTTTTTGTTGTCGTCTAAAAGTGACCACGCTGTTAGTCCATTCACTATTAATTTCATTAGAAGAGGCGCTCTTATTATTTATTCTTTCTTTTTAATATAAAGTTTGGTGACTTGATTCTCCTTGAATAGGCCGATTGTCTGCACCGCCGGCAGTACTGTATGCAAATTTGCAGCGTCTTCAGACTGCAACGACGCTTTTCCGCACGGAGGGCCGTTAGTGTCTGCGCACAATTACCGAGTAAGGAGCAACAGTGCGGCGAGGATTATGTGCCTTTTTGCGCCCTCCGCTCTCATCCCACTCCATAATGGACATTAAAGCCGTTACAAGCGCTGATACCACCTTCTGCCTGTGTAGCTGAAAGATAATGAGCTCAAGTGGGTAGGACGAGGGGACACTTTTTGTTGGGGGCTCTCGAAACTTACACGCCACGAGCAAAAGCGTCTGAAATACCATTTCAAATACCATTTAATAAACCTTTATAAGTCCCACAAGTGAAATAATAATAATAAAATAATAATAATAATAATAATTATTATTATTATTATTATTATTATTATTATTATTATTATTATTATTATTATTATTATTATTATTATTGTGGTTGTTGACAACATTATAGTAAAATTAGTAATGTTTCTCAATGGTAATGCGAAACTGAGAAAAAGATTTCCAGCAGTCGAACCAGTATTACAACTACTATGACTACTATGATTATTACTAAAAAATACTGCTCCTGCTACTACTTGTACTACTATGATCGCTACTACTACTACTAATAGAAATGCTTTATTATCTCTAATAATGTAATGTATTATATACATATATTTGTATATTTAATGGTTATTACTGATGACTGTACAGTACTATTAATAATGCTGAAAAATTAAAATATTAAGACATCCACAAAGACAATAATAATAATAGTAATAATAATAATAATAGGTAGAGGTAGGTTAAACGTAGTATAACTTGTCAAGTAAATCCTTCAGGCAGTAAAAGTTTTAATAGGAGTTTAATCATATACTATTTCTGAGACCAATCTAATAAGGTGGAAATGTCCTCCAAGGACACCGCCAGCGCAACCCAGATTAATAATGGAACCTTCTGTCAGTGAGGCACTGACCGGGTCACTGCTGTCCCGAGGCAAAGCAGGGGTCAAGAGGTGAAAGGTGAACTGTGGAGTAAGTGCATACATTATCAGGCCGAGGCAGGCGAAGCACCTAATAAGGCAAAACGACGCGTATAGACTTTTAACCTCAATACAGAACCACTCAAAACAGCAGCAGAAACACCCAGCAACGATCCGGATCAGAACTATTTTAATTCAGGCTCAGTTCAAATACAATCGCGGTTGCTTTTCTTTCAGTCCAGTTTCCAGATGTTGCTTCATTCAACAGTTTCTACTTTTGAGAAATTTCTACACAGGAAAGCGTTTTTCCTCTTATTTGACTCAAAATACATTGTGGATAAACAGAGCCCCAGCATAAAGAACAAATAATTGACTTTGCTAAGAATAACAATGTAAAATATACTAATATCTCTTTCAGTATTCACATACGGATCACTAACGGAAATACAGGAGTTTTCAGTGTTTATTAGGGCCGATTTATCGCACATTTCCCTGCGCTTTTTACAGACCGAGCTGTGCCCGTCCAACTCCAGGACCATCACCATCAAACCAAATCAGCTGCAAGTCAATACACTTAACCCACCTGTCAATACATCTATCAGCCATAAATCAGGATCAGGCTGGTGAACTTAAGAGATAATTCCAGGAATTATCCCAATCTTGATGGTCGCAGACAGAAAATATGTAAATTTTCTGCAGCATTTCAGTGATAAAACAAACAAACAAAAATACTGTTTCAAATGCATTTTTGAGGCTGTAAAATTCGCTTTATTTAATTTTAAAGCATTTTGTAAGTTTTGCATAGATCATATGGGTCGTCTAATGTAACAGTCAGTTCACCAGGTCTTAAAACCCTCAGTTTATCAGGTCTTAAAACACACACACACACACACACATACACACACA
>JBBPCY010000136.1:4710939-4718439 GCA_037974405.1 Brachyalestes nurse
CGTTAAGAATCGAGTTCATGTCTTTGGCCATTAAACCTTTTGGACTCTGTTCATGACACTAACGTACATCCAAAATTGGTGTTTAGTCTACTAAGTTTAAGAGACTAAGGCGGTTGGTAATACCATTGTATTCCAATAGCTTGTGTTATTTTTAATGGTTGGGAATAATTCTTTTTCTAAATAAACCACCAGGATTTGCTAAGGAGAGTTCTGTAAACATCAAAACCCTGGACAAGGTGATCTTTATCTAAAGAAGTGGCATAGGATGCATCCGAAAAGAATCTTATAACCAATTAAATGTCTAAAATGAAAATTGGTACTGATATGGAGTTGTGCTCATGGAAGGGCTGTGTGTGAGTGCATGTGTAGGAATGTGTTTCTGCAGAACACTTTCTTTAATATACAAATATTCTTAATGTATTTCCATGCAAATCCCAGATCTGCACGTGGAGGCACAATCTTCCTAAGAGAAAAATCTGTTTGCTGCTGCTTTTGAAATAACATGAGTTATTATATGCAATGAAATCATAGATCATAGCAATCAAAAAACAATATTTTAAGAGTTTGCACATTGATAGTTCTCAAGGCCATTAATATATACTTTAAAGAAGAGTGTGAGCTGTGGAGCCCTGTAATTTGGTTTGCTTCTTGTATTGTAGTGCAAAGTATGCATATCATATTGCAGGCCTTCTGGAGCTCTCCTTTGTAGTTTTGTATGTCTAAAAATAGGCATTTTTATTTAGTGAGGAGCCAGGATAGGCTCTCTCCTTCATCTCTGATCTTTGGCCAGAGCTCTTGTAATGCCCCTTAATGTGCCTATAAATCACCACTGGTCAGCCTGGCCACGCAAGAATGTAAAGAATTCAATGCAGCTTCCATCCATTTTCCCCTCTTTTCTTTTCTTTGAAAGTCTATCTACAGCAAAGCATTGTCCCTGGGCACTCATGGGGAGATTTCTCTCTGTCAGCAGCTGATTTTCTGTGAATTAATTACAGATTGAATTCAATGATGGATTCTGGAATGTACTGGACCTATTATGCTGCTCTTCTGTCCAAGCCCTTAGCCGATGCAGTGATATGTCTGAATTAGGCCTGACCTTTTTGAGTACACATCTTTGGCTCTCTAACTGTGGCAAAGCCCCACTGTGATTAAACAGGGCGGTTAATATGGGCTTTGGGCCTACTGTTGCTCAGCAGGCTACTGTATTGCGCAGGTACGTTGACGCCAAGTTTTTGTTTTTTTTTGTTTTGAAGAGACATCCAGCAGTGTCACAGTATCATGCCTTTTCAGTGTTCACTGAGGAATGTGGTTTCCAAAAAATTACCCCAAACATTTCTATATTGTGCATTTCATACTTAAAATAAATAGGGATAAATAAAATTTCATCACAGCCCTACTGCATTCAGTAGTGTGCATTTGTTTTGGTTGCATGAGGGGCCACCGGGAGGCCAGCTCCTGCTTTGCATAACGAATGCCCATGCCTGGTGATTGATGGTAAGTAAGACACACAGCAGGGTTGTGCGCCAGTCTCTAGCGGCCACCAGAAAAGTGACTAAAGAAGTGGCTATTTTTTTTACACGTTTAGGATAGTTAAAGTGGAGATCCCCAGATTCTTCAAAACTTTACATAATAAAGTTACTGAGATGTCATTCAGAGTGACTGGTTGTGAAAATGGTTCATTTCAATGGTTTATTGAACTTAGAGACTTGGGTTGTTTTTACAAATGTAGTGACAGGAACCAGGAGTCGGCATAACGTTTACGGCATAAGCACAACCATTTTATATGTTTGAGCAAGAAGATCTCAAGCATAAGGTATCTCTAACTATTTAAAAAAAACAACACTAAAGTGCACCATTTCACATCACACTACACTGAATGACGTTGTTCACATTACCTTTTAAACCCATTATCAGTTAAGGATTAGTTAATTTACTTTCTTGATTATAAAAAAGAGCTCTTTGACAGGATGCAATAGAGCAACCGCTTTTGCATATCATACAAACTTTTCAATAGACTGCAACTGAGACATGTGACTGTGAAGAACCACAGTGGAAAATGTAAAGGTTCCATACTAATTAAAGATTTCTTCTAGAGCTGTATTGTTAAAGCCAATAAGCATTTAGGAGCATCTTTTAGATAACACTGTTAATTACAATATGGTTAGAGATGATATTCTGCTTTTTCAAATTTTGAAATAGTATCCATATCATATTGACCAGATTCAAATTACTGAGGTCAATTAGGCCTAAATCACAAAATGATTTATTGCCTCGTTTAAAATGGAATGGAAGGCAATATTTCCAAAAAAGAGTAGATTTTTTGCGATTCCTTGCTTAGTTTATAAAATGACTCACGATGACACCTTAATTAAACATAATTAATCAAAATGAGCTATCGCCCACACATCCAGGCACAGCGCCTACAAACGTTTCCCTGTCAACGCTAACTTCACTGTTATGTCGAAATATTTGTGAGACATGAAGATAGAGTGTCTGTTGGAGAGAGAGACAGAGGGGAAGAGAGAAAACAAAATAAGCCCAAAGCTGCGGGTCTTATCTTGTTGTGCTCCATTGAGGAAGAGCAGGTTGTGGGGGATACAAGCAGCACCCCAGCAGCAATGACATGAGGCTGCACTGCTACAGAGGGAAGGAGAGCCTTGTCTGGATGATTAATGTGGGTTCAGCAGTAGGAGGGGGCAGGGAAAGGCATGTATGTATCTATAGATTGATTTACAGAATACAAAAACTCCTAAATGCAAAAAAAGGTATTTTGAAAAAAAAAAACCTTCCAAAGTCACCTTAAAACAAATGTATGTAAAGCATGACATCCTAACATTATTATAAGAAGAATTAATTTGACGATTATAACAAGCAATGTTATGCCTTTGGATTTTTGGTACATGCATTTATTCAATTTATGCAAACTGTATTGTATTTACACAGGTTGAATGATGAACACAGCAATGAACACAGAATGAGTAACATGTTTTTACTTTAAAATGAAAACCACTTTCTGTCTTTTAATACCTAGAAGTCAACAATCGACACATTTCATGATTTGTTTTCAAATATTTGAGGTAGTTTCAGATTTACAATCATGCAGAAGTTTGACTATACCTTTCACTACACTATACTGTTATCTGAGACAACACATGCATTCCACCATGTGCACTAATGTATTCAGTTTGGTGGATCATTGAAAAAAGTGCGTAAACACAAGGTATTCAAAACACAGTGTTTACATGGTTGATGACTTGAGTTGGAAATGGCATTGTATAAAGGTGAGAAACTGAGGGTCAGAGTTCCCTAATCCAGCACATCAGCTAAACCTGGTTAAGTAATGTATTGAATCAGGTGTGCATTATCAGTGTGTGGGAATCCTTGTGGAACTGGAGTTCATCCCTTATTTAATATTTTAAAAAGCAACATAACATAAAAAATCTAAGCCTTTATTACACTATATGCCACAGCATAATTTTGAAGAGCACAAATATGGTTAAAATATGGTAAACATTGTGTTTTCTGTGTTTGGTAGATAAACTTTCATAAGTGAGCTTGTGTCCATGTATAATAAATCTCGGTTCTTTCCACAGACTGTGCTGCAGCTTATCCACAGAATAAAACCTCCCTGCTTTGCTGCATATTGACTGATAACATGCAATTCTCTGGCCCTTTGCCCATGACAGTGGACTTGCCTCTGCGGTTCTTCAAAGTCAACATTCTGACTGTAAATCAGCTCCTGAGAGCAACAAATCCTACTTCTCCTCAACATGCTCGCAGCTGGGAGGTGCATGGGCATGGGCAAAAGTCACATGTATGAGAGTGTAGGAGGTACCAGGATGCATCCCTTGTTTTGCTGCTGCAGACAGAGTTCAGTGACCGAAGTTAAAGGCATGTCACTTTGTCGTAACGCTAGCTGTGGAGCACACCTGGAGTCCAGTGTAGAAGGTGTTGCTCCTTTTGTGGGCAGGAACCAGTAGGTGGGTCCACCACAGTTGCTTAGAGTGGAGTTCACTGATGCTGGCTGTCTGTGATCAAAGAGCTGGAGTTTGTCTAAATCTTTGACATCCACTGAAGTTCCAGCTTCTGCAGAAGATGGGACACTCAAGCCCTGGCAAGAGTAAGAAGGCCATGCTGTCACTTTCCCCTTGTGATCCTTCTTGTACTTCATACGACGGTTCTGGAACCAGATTTTAATCTGCTGGTCTGTGAGCTTTAGCAGCGAGGCCATTTCCAGTCGCCGTGGGCGACACAGGTAGGCGTTGAAGTGGAACTCTTTCTCGAGCTCCAGTAGTTGAGAGGAAGTAAAAGCTACACGTGCATGCTTCCTGCTAGAGCTGCTGTCATTCTTCCTCACTCTCTCTGGAGACCAAGACTCACCGCTGTTACATGCAGATGCACCTGGGAGAAAACAAAGAGATGGAGCTCTAAAAATACATCCTGTCTGAGTCCTTTTGTCTTAATGTATGTTCTTAATCCCCTTGGAAGTGTTTGGAAATTCCCTTGGAGGGTTTCAGTCATGCTGTGATTTTAGTTCACCAGGTGCTCCTTAAAACATGTTTGTGAGGAACACACATGAATGCATAATCTGCAAAGAAGTTTAATGCCCAGTGTAGATTTTTTTTATATTATTTGGCCGGCATAGCTTTGTGTTTGTAAATGAGGTGTGAGTTAGCTTTTTAAAGTTTACATAATCTTAGTATAATGTAAAACCCACTGTAAATATCTTTTATTTAGGAAATACTTTTATGTAATCTTGTTGCTACTGCCAAAGATAATTATTATTATTCCTCATTAGCAATGTTGCAGCTTTTGTGGAGTGAACTGTATGTTGTTCTGTAATATTGTATTTTTGCTTTTTTTTCTTGCACTCTCTTTCGCTTTTGCACTCTGTATGGTCCTGTCCTGCCAGCACCTGTGTAGTCTTGTGTTTTCTGTTTTTCTTCTTTGTGCTGCACCAAGGTCCTGAAGGAATTTTGTTTTGTTTCACTGTGTGCTATGTATATGATGGAACTGACAAGAAACACCTACATGAATTGACTTTAGTTCTAGGAAGAATACTTTTACTTTATGTGATAGTTCTATAAACCTTTAAATTGTTTGTCACTCTAACATCTCTTCTTGTAGCATGGTTCTTGAGGACCAAAAGTAAAGCATTATGATGAAAGTCGAGTAGTATGAAGAGGCAATAACATACATTATTTTACACAACTTTTCATATAACTCTTCTAGTCACCCCGGGTTTGATTTTGGGTCAAATTTCTCTGTGGGGACACTAGTGTTTTGTCCCATGTTCTGCTCCACATGCAGGAAATGCATTTATGTTAAGCCTTTCTGCATTTCCTTGCAATAGAAAACTTTGGTCCTGTCTTCGCTCTGATTCCCATATAAATCACACTGAAAACTTCTGTTTCAGTCATATTTGAATTGCTAAATTATTGTTACATCACCCAGCTCACTCTTAAAAAACTAATCTTCTGTATCTCTTGCACACAGAAGACCATGTGGAGATAAATGAAGTTGAAACAGACAACAGCTTCAGCAAGCTTAGGCCTCCATGAGAACTAAATTAGTAATTTCCATAAAATATTAATTCCCTTGCATGGTCTTGGTCTGTTTTTTTTCTCCTTAAAGTTGTGCAAATTGAGTATTTTCAGTCCCAAAAACACAAAAACTAATCTTTTGGGGGAAAGCAATACCACAAATCAAAATCCCTGTACTTTTCAGAAATGTTTAATAATTGTGTTTTTAATTATTTTAGTGAGTAAGAACGCTTAAGCATTCCATCGTTACTTAATTGCCTGTCCCATGTGCTCCTCTGTGGCCATACATTCAAATGTACTGCCTTTCTACACCATGGTTTCTTATAACGGGGACAAATTTATCTCAGGATTTCTTCTTTTCTTCCACCCTATCAGCCTTCTCAACAATAACTGAAGCAGTTAGCCATGCTCATTCATCTTATGGGACATTTATGAGCATTTTTTGAACATGAAATGAAACATTACAGTAGTGTTTGTTTTCTATTGTTCATTTTAAATAATGGCTTAATGCTCACAGTTGTTGGCAAAGTGAACATTTTTGTTCCACTTTTGGAGAATCATGAGCTTAAACTTACAAAAGAGCTAAAAGTGCCACACATCACTGTACATCGCTGTAGTAATTAAAAAGGGAGGTAAATTCATTCATTGATAAAGATAAAGTGTGATTAACAGCTTACTGCTTACTGAATTACTGCTGGTCAATTATTTGATGCCAGTGCATATGTGACAAATCATACTAAAGTCAACCCTAACCTGGCTTTATTCCTTACTGACTAAGAAATTATTCATATATCAAATTTACAACTCTCTACCTGCATCCAGAACCCCACATTTGTTGCAATTAATTCATTATTTGCAAACCTGAGTGGCAGATGTTACGTGTACCATGACTTGCAGTAGATTGCCTCTCGTCCATCCAAGGGTACATTGTCCTGAAGAAGACATTTTCAGCACTTGTTCCATTAGTTTTCACCAAGCCGTTGTCTCTGTCCATCAGGTCCATGTATTGAGGTTCAGTCTCATTCACATTTCGGCCAACTCTGTGGAGTTTTTGAAGAAGAACAGGGTCTTGCAAGCCCCATTCATGGCCTTCACGGTGCCCTGTTTGCTCAAGGATGCCAGGCTCCTGTGCAGAGCTGTCCTCCTGCAGAATACATGGAGTACATCGGTGCTCCACAGTAGGAAGATAAAGAGGCTTCAAAAGTATTTTGGACACAGAACTATAATCAGGGTTCCCCTCGTGGTGTGATAAAGTTTGCATTTCGAACTCCTTCTCGTCTAATTACTCACGCTGGATTATTAATCTTTGTAAAGTAGGCTGCACTCACACGTGTTTAATAGTCTGGCAGCACTGGTGAACCCCAGAGTCACGTGGGGCCGTCCTCCAATAGCCCGCCCGACGAACGGGACGCTACTCGAGCAACTTCTCGCAGATAGGAGCACAACGCCTTCATGCCAGTCTGCGCTGTTATCTTCCCTGATTGACCTGTAGACAAATAGGGTACGTGTGGATCAGAAGGTTTAGAAACTGCCGTGTTTGAGAAAGACGGGCTGAGAGAAAGATGGAGAGAGAAAGAGAGTGAGAAAGGGAGTATGTATGTGATTATGTGTGGGCGTGCGTGCGTGCGTGCGTGTGTGTGTGATAGAGAGAAAGAGAGCAGGAAACCCAAACGGACGGATAGAATTGGAGCTCGTGCATCACTGGGATTCCGTGTATTTTACTTGTTCACATCTGTGGACCGCAAAAAACCTCAGTGAATTTTAACGAATAACAGAACAGTTTTCCAAGTCTGATATTGTTGTGGTAGGTACACATAAATACCAACATGTGCATTTCTAACACATTGTCATAACTGCACTCTCTTTATGCGTATCGCTATATTTTATCGGAGGCTTTTGGAAATGTCCTAAAACGCACGGAATTAAAGATCGTTCTTACAAATGGTTCCAGTATACG
>JBBPCY010000136.1:4723439-4724647 GCA_037974405.1 Brachyalestes nurse
AAAAAACATAAACAACAGGTTCCATCCTATAGAGGAACCAATTATTCAGACAGGTCTTTGAGTTTTGATTTTTATATATAATACATTATACATTACATATAACAATGTAGTATCATAAAGAGATTTGAATTGGTGCAGCTGCTACTGCATACATTTCCTTAAAACACTCCCCTTAAAATGTCATACTCTGTTGGCCTTGTAATAGTAACACGGAACCAAGGGAAACTAACATTTATAATACACGTGAATACCTTCAAAATACAACAAAGAACCCCGCTGTCTATGGACAAAATATCTCCGTTGTCTATCGACTAAAATAAGTAATTACCACATTCTTAAAAATTCAGATTCCTAAATAGAATTTGACATACAAAGAAAACGCTTTAATTGGTATTGAATGTTTAGTTTATAAGGGTGTTCTTCACACTAATACAAAATTATTTACATAAACTCCTTAATGATCCATCCATTTACATGTTCTTTATGGAACCATAAGTGGTTCTTGGATGACATCGTTTCAATCCATTTTGCCGATTTTAATTTTAAGAGTGCTTGTCAATTCACATAAATATTTTAGATACAACATAAACAAGATAAGTAGGATATCAGATTATTTTGTGTACATAAGAGACATAATAAAATACGACCCTACAGTGTTTTAGAGGTTGTCCAAGGTAAATGAGTGTGATGAGAAAATGCAATCATTTTATTTTTTTTATTTTAGTAAACATTTGAATTTTTATTTCGTTTATTTTACTGTGCTTTTTTATTTGTTATAATTTATAATTTACTATATCCTGAATACGTAGACAGATTAGTATTGTGAACTACTTAGTATTTATTCTAGTAATGTGCATATCTGAAATGATATTTTGCTTGAGACTTTAAATCTGATAGTGTTCATTAAAAGAGACTCTCGGTGTCTTCTGCAGTGTGCTCTCAGTGTCCTACGCTCGTATCTTCGGTGTCTCCGCCACAGTAAGGAAGGCAAAGCTTTCAGGGTTATTGTAAGTGTAAGGGTTAAGGGGCAAGACCATAGAACAAAGATTATGGAGATTGTGTAAGCTTGTCGAGCAAGCCAAGCCATTGCACACTCTTACATAAAACATACAAATTTTAAAACTTTAAAAGTAATGTTTCAAAAATCTTAAAAAATAATTAGTAGTATAATATACATATACGTGTGTGTACACACACACACACACACA
>JBBPCY010000136.1:4740512-4768001 GCA_037974405.1 Brachyalestes nurse
TTCGTTATCAGTTGCAAACCGATTGTTTGGGCGCAATTAAATATACATGACTAATTGGTTTTCTACTCATAATTATTTAGACATTATATGTAATTGGAATTTATTGATTGGGGCATTGATTTCGAATTAAATAGTTTGGTTGTTTAATACATTTTGACATCTCTTTTTAATTGACTAAAAAATCTTACACAAAATCAGCTGCTAAAACAGAAACACGTGATGAGAATTACATTTTCTTGTTTTCTGTGGAAAGCTATAATAGAACGATGTAACGAGGATTAACACTCTATTATGCATTTTTTTTGCCTTATAACACGCTACTTTTCAGCGATTATTAATAGGAAAGGGACCCCCCTTGTGTGTCTTTCTCAAGGAACACTGCCCTCTGTGTTAGCTCCTTAAGATACGGAGGGACAGGTAAGTTTAGAAGGGTTAAGAGAGCAAGAACCAAGACTTACCAGTATAGTACAATCTTCTGTCCTCTTTGCCTACTTTTATCCTTTTCTTTTCTGCAAAGTGGAAAAGAAGGCAGAAAGGAAAAGAAGAGGCAATCCGTTAAAAAAGAATCAGTAGTATCTTGATTTCTAGTGTGGGTAAATGTCAGCAAGCATTTAAACAAGCAAAATTACACACAGAACACAATAATCTTAATAGACATATGAAATTATTTTTCAGGTTTCAGCAGTGATTTGTCTGTTTTAGATGTATACTCTGCTGCAATTCAGTGTGATATTTATACACAGGAAGAACTCTCTCCCTCTCTCTGCTTTTGTTTCTGGGGGTGAACTGTCCTAAGGCATGGTCCTCTTAACTAGGACAATGTTATGCAATTAGACCAAGTTATTTTCAGAATGATTTCCTTGATAGATTTCTGTATTTCTGGCAGTAACAGGAGACCCAAAACGTATCCCACCCGCCTCCCTAGAAAATCTCTTATTTTCTTTTTAACGAATGAATAAATAAATAAATAGATTAATTGATTAATTTTGAGCAATGACATACATGACTTAGCTTGACTTGACTTTTGTACATTTATAAGCAAACATGTTTTTCTAAAAGATATCAGAAAAAGCAAACATGTTTTTCTAAAAGAGATAAGGAAAAAAAACAATGCTGCATATGCGCAATCAGAAGTTCCTCTTAATAAGCAAAGCACTAAGTTCAGTCCGATCAAGCGCTAAGCCACAGTAAATTAACATTTCATGTGGTAACAGCGTACCACATAACATTGTAACACATACCACATACCAGCGTAACATTGCGTACATAGACATGAGCTACTACAATGGAATAAAATCCCAATAGCTAACTCTGCCATGAACCAAATCAAAAGTACATGTTCGGGCTTTCTAAACATTACAATGCTATGTGAATTACAAATTACTTGTTGGAACCTGCAAGCACCTGTCTAAACTGGAACATTATTTATGAACAGAATGTAGAAGGTAATCCTAGCATTTTAACTCTTCTCTAGCATGCCATGTCTAAATACCTTGCTTTTCTATTCTCTTCGAATTATGTGGTGGAGCTAGCATAATAGGAAGAATGTAATGAGGGTTAGTTCTCCTTAAAACCGGAAAAAGGAGGACAACGGGCTGACCTTGAATGCAAGAGGACAAACAGAGGGATATAAAACAGCACCCCCTATTGGCTATTGGTGTTTTTAATATTTTTTTCCATCTTCACATAAAGATTGTAAAATCTATATGTAAGAGTAGACTCATGATTAAATCGTCATTCAGTTATGTTCTCTCTAGTTTAGTCAGAAACAACGATGGAACATTAGAATTAGCATTAAACTCTCTTTCTTGCAGGAAACATGCACTTCGACATCCACCTTGATGAAAGAAATGCATTTTTAAAGTGTACTTGTTGTGTAAAATGTGTACATCATTTCTGGAATAATAAAATATTCTTATTTCTCAGTTCTTATTTCTGTGTTACCAATAATGCACTAATATGAGAGTAACACACTTAAAGCTAATTTTTGGCTATCTCAGCTTCCTTTTATTTTATGTATACAACATGCTTTTTGGTTTTGTCTTGAAGTGTGCAGCCTTCAATTAATGTGAACAGAATGTATTACAGTATGAAAAGTGCAAAATTATACAGGATCTCCAAGCTTAGAGGGCTTAGTATTTAGGTGGAAAACTTTCAAGTCATAATCATCAACATTTGTGCAGTCACTACACTCTCTGAAGTAGCAGTAGCCAGACCAAACTTCCTGTTGACATGTGAAACACAGCCTCTATGCCAGCTCCATTAGAGGTCACATTTTTATGAGTTTATGAGTGTTTTTTTAAGAGAAAACATCTGCAACCCACCACATCACATCAGCCAAATGTGCCCTTCACCTAGCTTTGTTCCATCATTTTCTCCTCCATTCTAACCTTTATTCTACCTCCACGGCTGATGACAATTAAGGCTCCAAAATGTTGCATTTCTGAAATAGTGATTGTAATAGAGAGGGAAAGGGGGAGAAGGCAAACAAATATTTTTCGCTTTCTCTATCATTTCCGTTGTACTATTCATCATGAAATGTTCTGTATTTGCACACACATTAAAATAATTAGCATATTAGTTTTAATAAAGTACCATAACATTCCCTGTAGTTAGTGTACAAAGATAGTGGCTTCCTCTAAATAAGCAAAAGAAACTTTTGTGAACTTTCTGCAAAGTGTCTTTACTCCCATTGACATCATATCCTGATCCCACTGCTCTTTCAGTAGTTCTGCCTCTGAGAAATTTCACAAATTGCTCCTTAAGTGCACTAAAGGGAAGTCCTTTGACTGGCCACAGTATTTACAATGCAATGGTATTTACAACCATAAGAATTGGCAGAACGGGCCATAGTTCTGCATGCTTCTTTTGCACATCTCAACACTGTTCTGATACATGAAATGGCCACCTAACTCCATGAATTATCCAAGATTACAAAGGTGAAATATAACTTTAGCTACGCTTGGTGTCCGTCAAGTAAATTGTGTCCATTTTGCATGTAAAATAGTCAAATATGAATAATTAAAAGTATAGGTTTCTAAACAAAGGTTCTATCAAAAACATCTGAACATTTCTTTAAATTGCATGTCTCATTTACAAAACTGGTTCTGAATGGTTCTTACTTCCATACTACACCTTTGAAACCTTTTGTTCTCTTACTCACTGTACACTTTATTACCATAAATAGGCCTTAAGTTTACATTATATTTATAAAGTGCAATAATATAATCACTGTAAAACGATGTGCAATATCTTCTTTCATATTACATTTCACCCACTGACTAGTTTTACATTTAAATATATAACTTTGTATTTATTCTTTGTACTGTGCTTTCTTATGTGGTCTTACCTACTTTCTGGGTAAGAAGTGAAAATGTTTGTAATGTCCGCTTGCCTGCACTTATCTTTTATGTCTGCACATTGAGCCTGGAGAAATGCAATTTCGTTCAGTTATGTATCCATTCTTGTACTGTTGTATGGTATGAATGACAATAAAGTTCACTTACTTACTTACTTTTAGTCTTTTGGTTCCTCTACAAATGTAGCCATTCACTGAACAGTTGCATCTACATTTTCACTGATATTTCCTTATTTGTGTCTCAGTCAACTAATCACCATCATGCACATCAGAGTGAGAACCACTCTGAATATTTTGGTTTGAACATTTAAAAACCTTGTATTCAGGTTTAACAATAACATGGATGATGATATTCTGATGACATATTGCTTTTTCTACATTTAAAACAACATTTCTAAATTGTTCTCGGATTGGGTGTAAGAAAAAAACTTTAAATGCTTTCACATCCCATTTACAAAAATGGTTTCCAAAGGAGCTACAACAAACATATTATATTTTTTTATGTATTATATTTTCTGAATCAAACATGATTTATCTATGGCACTGCTCCAAAGAACGCTTTTTGCACGTTTGGCTTTCAGAATAAAGAGCACAATTTTTTTCTTTACCTTAATGGTGTTAGTGAAAACCCTTTCATTACATCTTCATCAGCATGACACCATCAGAGTTCTCTAAAGCAGGGTTGGCCATCTTCCCTGCTGGAAATGCTGGTTTCCAACACTGTTTGGTGATTTCCCTGTTCAAACACAACTGGTTCGTCTTTCCTGTTAATTGCCAGGTTTGGTAGGTGTTTCTGAGAAGGAGACCTACTAAACTGTACTGGACACCCTCACTCAAAAGTCTGCCACAGTGATTTTCATTCCTGGTCCTTGGGTATGACTGCATGGCATATGTTTTTCAAGATGAGGATTTTTGAAGCAGGCCAAGCACAGGGACAGAGTGGCTTATTTACTTATGCATGAGAGCAAGGTTAGAGTATGTTAAATAGACAGGTACGTGATCAAATTTTATGCTGAATATGATTTCTAACATGTAGCTGAATACAAGAACATTTGCTAAGAAAAATTAAGTGAACAATTTATTTCTTTGAAAGCAAATGTATGACATTTGAATTACAATAACCATTATTGTGGCATGTCTCACAACCAATTTATTCCAATTTTTGATATGAACTGTGTTTAACAATGCACTTAAATATAATGTCGATTATGTAAAAAAAAAAGGAAGCGTTCCAGCATGGTCCAAGGCAGGCTAGGCTTAAAGAGAAATGCCTGATAGAGGGAAAGGCTGCAGATCTTTAGTTCAAATACAACATCATAAAGAAAGTGATGGCTTAAACTTTTCATACTCTGATTATAATGGTCAAGCAGGGCCTCGTCTGTCAAATGAAAAACCACAGAATATCGTGAGTAAACCCAACAAATAACAGTGACTGCGTTTTTTGTTCTTTATATTTAAATACCAAATACAACACAAGCATGGTTATTAAACACAGAGGGAGTAATGAAGAATTTGGAATTGTGTTTTTAGTTTTGTTTGGTTTATCATGTTGCTGTGCGTTGTTGTCCAGACTGCCCTATACATGACCCCAGTGCACAGCACTGCAGCTCTGCCCTGCACATGACCTCCCATAATGTCTCATCTAAAGATCTATGTGCTGCGGTCTCGGCTTTCATCTGCAACCCCGTACAAGATCACTTAAACGCCCTCGGCTTCACCAGATTCTCCACAACAAATAGCGAGTATGACTTAGCCTAAACACTTCACAGTACTAGGATGCAAAACACAAACACACACACTGTATTAATTATGTGCGATAGCGCGATCTATCCCGGGATTTTTTTAAATAATGGACCCAATGTAATTGTCAGGAGAAAATCGCAGATATTTAGATGCAATGTGCAACACCAATGTCCTCATTATGAAAAAATCGTTCCAGTCTAAGAAACTCTCATTCCAATACAATACCAGGGCTATCTAAATAGAAAAAAAGAGTTGGAATAGAAGAAGAGAGGAAGAGGGCATTACGCGCTCCTTGGAACAATTTTTCAGAGAACTATTGAATTACGTGCCTGATTAATTCCCGGGAGTGTTGCAAAGGAAAGTACATATTTAATTTAAAAAGGAAGAAACAAGGTTATTAACTTACTGCGACCGCCTGGGATCCATTTGCGAGAGTCGAACTTTACCGGGCTAACAGAGCCTGGCGCGAGACTGCCACGGAATAACCGCTTTAAAGCCGTTCTCTCAGAGATAAGGCAAGCCAACAGCTGCGATTCCGGACAGTTAAGATTATATATGATGTAAATATATTGAGGGTTTGTCAGGTCTTCCAGGCCATAAAACCCACTCTAATGATCCCACGTGCTTTCCCTTAACCACTCGCAGGTCCAGCTTAAGGCAATTGGCATAAATAACCCTCAAAACTTCAAAATACGTGGCAAGAAAGCTAAAAACGAGGGCTTGCTTTAAAAAGCAATTTAGTAGCCACAGTTCCGCCGAAAGTGTATGAAATAGGCGAGCCAGCGAGTGTTGAAATTCAAAATGACGTGGAAATTCTGTGAAACTCCAGTGTGGGTGAGTAAGAGCACCAAAATATTTACTGTATATTCACTGGGAAATGTTTAAATGCTATTTTTAAGGGATTTTTTTGGTTTTTGCTTTAAAGGTCATTTAACGCAACGATCAGATTTAGGTGGATAATACAAGAAAAATACAAGAAGTGTAATTAAAGTGTATTTTTTTTTATCACAGCACAAGTATAAGTAAAAAGAAAAACAAAGACATTTGTACTATAATGATGAGTCCACCGTTCTCTCAACCTTGGATGACAGGCAAGGCCTACGATCTATTATGTAATGCATCAGTTCATCTTAATGTAAGATCTTCACAAAAAAGTGAAAAAAAAAACCCCACAAAGTAATCTAGTTCAGAAACAGCAAAGGTAAAGTGGACGGAAGTGATTTGTTAGGCATACTCCTACTGCAGCCCGAAATATTTTTCCATTTGCTTGTTGGTGACGCATCACGTTTAGAGATTTTTTTAATCTGTCCGCGATGTGTACTTTTCGTTTGCGTAGTTTGCTCTTTGAAACGTGCGTGTAAACTTCCGCTGGTCTGTTGAAAAGGAAACAGTTGTCAGTATTTGAGAGGTGTTAGGAAACGCAATAAAACTTTATTGGGGTCATAAAGTTTTATGCGCCTCTGTCTGAGGGCTACTGTAAATAATTGGCCCAAGGGATATGACCATCGTGCTTCATTATTTCGTGAACAGTTTGGCCCTCTGCTTTGCAAAGCATTTACTTTAAACGAAATGTGGTGCCAATTATTTAAATCATGGTAACAACAGCCTACATTATTATCAAGTCATTATATAGACTCATGAGCACAAAAATAGGTCATGATTGAAATTCAGTGATACACAAAGTAAAGGCCTGCGCTTTGTTTTGTACAGAACAATGAGGAATCCAGCCATATGACATCTACTATCAAGCACGAGACATACACAATGATTTCAATGATTGAATCTTTAAGGAACCTGTTTTTGAGAAGTACGAGTCTGCAGAGCCTTTTAATTTTTAAGGAACATTAATGTAGCCTTAAGTTTCTATACCAGATAAAAAGCATCTACCTTTATTCTTAAGGGGTTTTGTCTAAATATAAAGGAGGAGTATTTGATTACCTCCTGTGCAACATTTGAAGGGGACTGGCTGCTCTATTTCTGGAACATTAGTTTACATGTTACAAAACAGTCGGAATGGCGATTGGAAGACTATCCAGTCAAGTTTATTTAAATCATGAGGCCTCACCAAGTTGTTTTGTTTATATACATAACATAACCAGAAGCATTTAGTCATTGGCTGCATCCCCTCCCTAATAAATGTAGAGATACACAGACTGACATAATGTCCCACTTGTGAATTACTTATTGAAGGGTGAGAAATTCCATAGAGTGGCTTATGTTACATTATGCTGGGCGAGGAATCCCTGAACGTGCCGCTGTTATTACAAACCGTCCCCTTCTTTACTTAAAATCTTCTAAATTTTCATACTAATCATTTAAAGTCTTCTGTTTGAACGGCAAAATTCAAATCACAATAAAGCATAATTAATTAGTGTGATAGTGCAACATACAGTGAGTAATAAGACAAACATATGCCCAGTTATTTGCGTTGCGTGCAGTTAATTATTGTGCTCCTATTACTGTGGATACGTTCACGTTAGATAGTACAATATACAGACGTGTTTCATCAGACATACAAAAGTAAAATACAGAATGCAAATTAATTAATATACAAAGCTCAAGTGTCGCATATTTACAAACATTTAAAACAAAATATCTTATTTCATCCATAAACAATACACTATGTGTTAAACCGATATAATTACATTTCCACCACCAACGATTTTGTTTTAAATGTACACTGTAAAATAAATAGGAGTGGGTGTGTCTCGAATAAGCTCCTCCTCTTCCTCAGTCTAAGGAGCTGAACAAGTAGTGAGACAATACATATTACATAACGACATTTTACAAATACATGGGGAATATAATGGTCTTGTTTTAAAATACATGAAATCGTGACATTTAATGAATTTAAGTTGGATTTTAATCTTGTGTGCAGGTTGCCATGCGATATCCCACCATATCATCAAACTTAGAGAGCACCTTTAACTTTCAACTTTGAGTCCTTCTTCCACTTCATGCGACGGTTCTGGAACCAGATTTTAATCTGCCTCTCGTTTAGGCAAAGGTTATTGGCAATCTCGATTCGCCTTCGCCGTGTGAGGTATCGGTTGAAGTGGAACTCTTTCTCCAACTCCAGAGTCTGGTAGCGGGTGTAACTGGTTCGTGATCTTTTACCGTCAGATTCTAGGGTGTCATCAGAAAGATATTGGTTATAGCCATGAAAAGGTCAAGCATTAGCGATGTTTTTCACACGCATATTTACATCAATGCCATGGTGAAGTCTACTAGCACATCGTCAAAGCACGATGGCTCCAACCACGATGAAATAAACAATAAATGAAACAAAAATATGAGGCTGACGAAGCTCCCCGTGCCACGTAAATGATATTGCCTGTTCTGGAGCTTCCAAAAATGGAACGGAAGACCAGTTTTCGTAGTTTAAACACTCTGTATTACGCAAATTGCTGCTGTGTTAGCAGCCTTGCACCTTTTTAGAAGTACCACTTTTAGAGCAGCCTTTGGCAATTCAGGTGACTACATGCTCTCCAGTAGTTAGGCTGCAACATACTGAAGTTATTACAGTTGCTAACCAGTGGGGCCGCTTAATAACAAAAAATCTTACAGGCGAACATTTTTTATCTTTGATGTTGAATCTGTGTCATTTCCTCTCCTGTTTGAGTGCATGCAGCGCTTGCTCCTATTTAAACTTGAATGCGACGCAATATAATTTCTTAGAAAGATATGAAAGGCCCATGCTAATATTTAAATCTGCATTGGGTCTTTTTCTATTTTTGTTTCACTAATCCAATTATATCGCAGTAAATTTGGCCGCAGATCATCACTTCACAGTAACAGGACAGGTTTACGAGCAATGGATGCCTTTGTCATAAAATTTATGACCGAGAGTTTTATTATTTCCTGCTTTTGGCCTATAAAACTCAAGAGGAAAAAGTATGGAGGGACAGAGACATGGAGAGGAAGGATATGTGATGACGAGAAAGAGAGACGTGTAGTTTTGCTCTCTTTAAAAAAACATTAAATGTAACTTTACCGTGGCTAATGTGCAGCTTGGTCATCCACGGATAGATCTGCGGTTGTGACTGGGTCTGTCGCTCAGCCGAATTAGTTTGTTGTTTCGTCGCTGACGTGGTCTCCACCTTCACATCTCCAGCCTGTCTTTTGCCGCTGGGTTTCTCCGTAACTTCCATAATCTCCTCGGCTTTTTGATTCAACAATCCGTGACCGAGCAGGTTGTACCCCCGTGGGCTAACGGGTCTTGGGGAGCCCACCGCTGCACAGGACTGCCGATGTAGTGGTGGTGGTGCGTTGATCCTGGCACGGTCTTGTGTGCTCATCGCCTCCCTTTTCGGGGAGTTGGAGGACACTTGAGAGGCAAGAGCTCCACTGAGATCGAGACCACCGTAAGCATAATTGGACTGGTGGAACTCTGAGAGAGACCCATAGTTGCCAAAAGTGTGCATGGTGAAGGAGGATGCGTCGTGCGTTGGCTTACAAAAAGAGTTCCCCACGTACGAGCTCATACTCCCGAAACAAAACAGCCTACAAAAATACACGAAGGACTCGACCACCAGAAACGCGGAGTCACATCAGAATAGAAATGAACATAAAGTATACATAGATTGTTTGTTTTTGTGTATACTGTTTATTGGTTTTGATGTGTCTCTTTTTAGGAGTTGAGGGGGGTTTGTTCTAAAAAAGAGCAGGATTTATAGGTGGGGGATAGCTTTAGCGTTTTTTCTGGGTGCAACGTGTAATGCCCAAATATGGGAAGTTTAAACAGAATCACGTGCAAATGTTGGCCAGTCATAAATTGGCTTAATCCCCAGGAGGTTATTGATGGATTGGGGGAATGTGTCCGATAAATTCGTGGTATAGAGACCATCTAGGGGTCTTGGCAAAAGGGGCGAGACAGTTAGACAAGAGCGTCATCTGGTGTCTGATAGTGGGCAAAGCTGACACAACATCACACGCACGCACACACGCACACAAACCAGTCCTTTTGTATAGTTTCGTTATGACATAGGTCAATCTAGTGCTTTCTGTTGAAAATTCTATTGTGTTTGTTGTGTGTGCTCCATTCCTGTTAACTTTAAATGTTCTTTTAAGAACGACAAATTGAGGTGTGCTTTTTGCAAGACTGGATAGCCATTAGAGTAAAGTATCAGTTGTTCACCTTAACAGATTATCCCAAATTGGGCAATGGTAAAATTGTTAACCAAATATCACTTCTATTGTGGTGACTTTAAAGCAGTCCTGATTCATTTATTCAACAAAATATTCCGATAGGTCATACACGACTGCGCAACCTTAACCAGTCAAATAAACCGTACTCTTGTTATATTATATTTCACTGACTCTGGCTAAACATATTAAATCATTTACAGTTTCTCTCTGATTAAAGGAATGTCTTGATGTGAGAACAACAAATCCCTTATTTAACATGTGTTATTTGAAGGACACAGATACGTTTTAATAAAGCGATGTATTCAGAGCATTCACTAAATTGTATTGTACAGTTTTTGATATTGCTGATTGAATGTGACGTACGACGTACAATGTGAGATGATTATGAATTAGACCACACAGTTTCTGCCTTTAAAACATTTTATTAAATAATACACATTTTGTGACAAAACAATAGACTTATTGCGAACCAAGATATGTTTTTATTTCCATAGCTGCTTTTATTCATTTTAGGACAACATATAAGCATGGCTAAAAGAGTATGTTTTGTTTTTTTTATTATTAAATTCACTGAACAGTACATATTTAGACAGTACAGCGGCGCTTCGCACATGTATGCACTGATTGGATAAATGAAATGAACGCAGAAAATGAAATGAACGCAGAAAAGTTATAAGAGTTTAGGTAGTAAGGTTCATTCCGCCAATGCTGGTACCTTCGTACAAATGAACGAGGATAAAACAACACGATATGTGCATAGACTACATTTTCTTCACATTTCAAACGCTGATGTTACTGATTTTGCAAATTCCACCAGTGAGAAAAAAGCATAACTCACTGATCCAATTAGCGTACACTTCGTTTCATGGAATAACTGTTTACAAGCCTATAGAAACACGATATTACTAGGACAGATTACCACACAAATAACATATTTATTCCACACTGCCAAAAAGGCAAACATTCCCAATATAAAGAGTTGTGAATTGCATAACGCTGTATATAAGCTCTCTCTCTCTCTCTCTTTCTCTCTCTCTCCCTCACTCTGTCTGTCTGTCCACATGAGTATTAGTGTGGTAGCTGTGGGGAGACGTGTGTAAAATGTAAAAGGTATAGCAGAATACACAGTCCATGCATTTACAATTGCATTTCTGTCAGTTTAGGTAGTTACGTTGCAGTTTAATAGGCGTTTAGGATTAAAAAATCGAAGTATTAGTCATTCTTTTTAACTTCTTCTGTCTTCTCTTGAATACTCTGTTTCTCAGTCTCCTGAGGAGCACCCGATTCTGTTCCCGTTACAGTCGAAGTTAGGTTGGTCTCTTTCTTCCATTTCATGCGGCGGTTCTGGAACCAGATTTTGATCTGGCGCTCGGTTAAGCAAAGAGCGTTGGCAATCTCAATCCTTCTGCGTCTGGTCAAATAGCGATTGAAGTGGAATTCCTTTTCCAGCTCCAGGGTCTGGTATCGGGAGTAAATCTGTCGACCTCTTCTTCTGTCTGACCCGTACCCAACTCCTGATTACAACATGGAAAAATATCGAGAAAGAACATGAACTGAATGAAACATGAATTACAGATAACAAATATGAAAAGTTAGTAGTCTGCCATGTGTCACATGATGAAGTTAGAAGCCTGGCAGGTATCATACAAATGAAAATGAAACAACTGCAGAACGAAATTACGGTACTATTCGAAATCTGTTGATCCAATGGTCCAGTTTTTGTCATAAACAATTGACCATAAAACATAGTTAAAATGTACGTGCTTGAACGTACAGTTAATTATTTTCCATCACTTTCATGTTATTTAATTCTGAAAGAAATTCAAACTTTTCTATAATTTTCCGTAACAGGACATATTTTAAATCAAATAACTAAAAAATGTTTCAGCACTTCACACATGGCTCAAAGTTTTTAAAAGTCTTTTGACGCTTGAATTTAGAGGGAGTTTTTTTGCCAAATGGGATTCCCCTCTTTGGAAAAAGGGTCCTTTTATAGTCTGACGATTTAGCAGTGGTTTATGGGGCCATAAAATATAGCTGCTCTGTTGCTAGGACATATCGTAAAAGCGAGCCGTTTCCACCAGGGTATATCCCCAAAAGCGCATGCAGTGTAAACTCACCGCTGTGCGAGTTCATGCGCTGCATCCACGGGTAAATCTGGATGTTCCCTTTTTGCTCTTGCGTCCCGCCACGAGCTTGTTCCAGGTTGTAGTCCTGAGCAACGTGGCTCTGCGCATTGAGTCCCATGCTCGTTTGCCTACAACTGGGGAGCATGTCCTTGTCTTGGAGGAACACGTTAGATCCGTACTCGTACGGTCCCCGGCTTGACCCAAACACAACGTTGTCTTGTGGAGAGTAGAAAGGGGACGCATAAATCCTGTTCTGGGTCACCGTGGAGCCGTAAGACGAAAAATGTCTGACTGGATCATAGGTGGTCGTGTTCAGTGGCATGTTGGGCAAAACCTCTTGGCCACCGGATAAATGGCAAGATAGCGACGGGTTCGCGAAATACGAATTCATGCCTTTTTCCCTATTGCCCTCTCATCAACTCTCCCTTTCCTCTTTATTTCCCCCTTTCTCAGGCTCTCTCACGCTCCTTCTCTGCCTGTATAACTGTGTGTGTGTGTGTGTGTCCCTCGCCCATGCACGCACACATACACACCACGAGTCTTCTTCCTGCCTTCCAAAGTCGCTTTCAAATGAAGTTCAAGCCAGATTTCAATAATATTAATTTCTAGTCTCCGGTTAAGACGCGCAAACCAAGTGTTATAGCCAAGGCTTGGCTCAAGGAAGGACAATATGACAACGTCACCTGACCACTCTCCACCAATTGAGAGCGCTGTGTACAGGGGAATATGTAGCTTGTAGCTTCATATCCCACCGGTTTCAGTTGATAATGTTTAAGGAAAACAGTCTCTGTCTGTCTCTCTCTCTCTCTCTCTCTCTCTCTCTCTCGCTCGCTCTCTCCGTCTCTCTATTTTCTACCCACTCTCTCTCCCGATAAGAAGAGAAGTATGACCTAAATGTACAATAATCAATGCGTCAATGAGTGCCATAAGTCAGAGGAGACAAACAACATGCTCAGTGAGTGTGGATATTGGGAATATATAAGTTTTATGCACAGTCAATGGGAGAAGAATTTACTTCATCCAGTTGCCTGCAAGATTAATGCGTGCTGCGTTTACAGTCCGGGGCATCATGTCTTCCTTGGCATGTCACATAAAAGACGATATGTTTGTATTATTTTTAGACTAAAAAACTCGATTATTACCAGCGCAGCTGTTCTTAAGTTATCGTGGTGAAAGGAACTGAAAAAACTGCGAGTCACGGTTAATTCGCCTGCTAAAATAATAATATGTTCTTTAAAGGCCAGCCAGATTACATTGCTCGCGTTACGCCATAAACGGAGGAGCAGGCACCATCCGGGTATTTTTTGGCCAGGCTTTCGTGAAAGACCTCATCAGTATATACATATAGATGCCTTTGTGTGTGTACTTTTTTAACATGTGCTCCTTATGGTTTGATAAAAAGGTTTTTTTTAATTGCGCACTTTTTTCATATTTGCCTTTCAATTGTTTGTTAGCGTTTCGTTTCCTCGGGCCTTTCTTGGTTCTGAAAGGGAAACGTCTGTGCCTTTCCTATCCCCATTTGTATTGTATTGATAATTTTGCTGCTAAAGGGACAGGAGGAAGGAGGGGGGAGGGGCGTCTTACTAAAGAATGCGTCAAACGCGCCTTGGTGCCATAAAAGTCACAAAACCAACTAAGGACTTCCAGCTCTAAAGTAATTACCGTCTGCACGTATGGGGGCTGTGGACTGGGTAGCTTTTCCCATTGACAAAATCCTGGCCATTGCTCTTCAGTTATTTACACAATAGATAGATCGACCGTGCTGTAACCTAAGACTGTATCACACACGTTTCAGTTTTATTAATACATTTTAACGTTAATGTGGCATGTGTGGTCCATGTTATCCCATCACACATTAAACCATAAAACAAATCTAGTTTCTAAAATAAATTATAGCGGACAAATCTACTTTTATACAAATGTGGTTTCGTACGTTGAACAATCTTAAAATCCTTCTAATGTGGGAAGACGGATGTTTTGAAATGGGCTTGTGATAGAGAGCGAGTGACCCTAATGCAGTCCACATGACAGAAAGTGTGAGGCCAGAAACAGTGGTCCTGAAAGAGGTGCACGCGAGTTAGATTGACAGAACAGTAGAGTTTAGCCCCTGCCTGACAGGGGCAAAGACATTAAACAGGAATGTAAATGATTTCTTAATTTATTTATTAAAATAGCGTTAACTTATTTCAGACATGAACGACATTAGCGGGAAAAATGTGTTCGATACAGCACTAAAGCTGCACAGAAATAAATGAATGATACAAACTTGCGCTTCCCCTATTGCGCATTTACCTCGCTTAAAATTTGAAATAGACTTGTTTAATGTAAAATATACGAATAATGTTTAAGTAAAAGTATCTAAGACAGAAAATGAGTAATACTTTATTTATCTAATAATAATTCTATAATGTAGATATTAATAAAAGTAAAGTTTTTAATTAAGTGTTTGTGTTTTGGTGATAGTCTTCATCGAATTATTATTATATTATCGTTATTATTATTATTATCGTTATCATTATTATTATTTTTCTTAATAATAACAACAACAGCAATAATAGTAATAATAATTACAAGAATAATCCAATCCACCAATATATAAATTATTGATTAATTATTGATCAATATATAAATTAACTCATTAATTACTATATAATGACTAATTCTTGACTTTATGAATGACTATTACTGCGATTACTACTTATTTCGGTTTAATTGTTTAGTTGTTTAAAACTTTCTATATATTTCATATACTACAGTCACACTTTATTACATTTAAATTTAATTTTATGGTAACTACGTCACAGTTATGCTTTTTCCTAACAAAAGATAAAGTTAAACTAATAAAGGCGAAACCGTATCGCCGACTGCTGATCAAAATAACGTTCTCATAAATAGGATGAATGCGCATTACACACGTTGAGCCGTTCACTACGTCGCATGAACATTAGAAATTACGGACATTATTTTAGCACCTAGGCTAGGTCTTGCGCTTTATTCTCGATTCAGTCCGAAAATGAGAAGATCAAAGTGGGTGACATGTCTCTGCAAGTCCTTGGGCTTTGATGTTCCGACAGTATAACTCTCAATCGCTTTGAAGTGAAGGCCTTTCATTATAGTGATATTTAATATTGGCACCTATTCGACGACACCGCTGCTTAGGCTCTTTAACCAGAGGTAACTGCTACTAAAACACGGCGCGCTCACAGTAAGCTGTTGGTATGTGGGGTCGGGAGAAGGAGCTATAAGTGTTTTATTGCGGCCCTTAAAACAAATCATATGGCTCTGTTTCAGCGTTGGAAGCGGCAATAAATAGGGTCCGTTTGGCCTGTATTCTTTTGACTTGAGAAGTGATCTTTGGGAGGCTGCTGCATCAAAAATTTTATGCTTGTACCTCAGGCTGACCGGGAGGTTTTCTTTAAGGCCTACTGCAGAAAAAAACGTAAGGAAAAAGGGATCATCTGCCAAACTCAGTTTTGCTAATTGCATGCTCAGCACATATTCGAGGTCTGCATATGAATGTTTGTATTGGCATGTTGACACGTAATGGATTTTTCACTACAGGAAACTCAAATGCCAAATCCCTCAACTCCATGTTCCAGGCCCCAACTTTCCTAACATTTGCTGTCATCTGTGTCGATGGATCTATGCGAAAACAAAATCCATAATTGTAACGTGACAACCGTAACAATGCTCTCAGATGCAGCTAAGCGCTTATTAGCAGCGCATGACCTAAAGTGACATTATGGTTTATAAAGAGTACAAGGTTATTTTGTGAAATTATGCGGTCTCTTCGGAAAAGACGCTGTGCGATACAGCGAACTCATGTTACTCTGCAGTTCTTGCCGAGGGTATAGCTGGAATTGGAGGTTCGCTTGGAATTTGTTGTACATTTACAGCAAATGTAAATTATGGGCTCTGCGATTGAACTTCTGTAGGTTCATTGACGCCAACTTGGCTCAGGGTTTACCTTAAATTTGCCCAGCATTTACTAATGTGTCACTTTCACTGAGTAGATTGGGACCTTATTAGTTTTACTCTGAAAAATAGACGTAGGACAAATAGCAGTAAATATTACACTCATCACGTCAGTCAACGCTTAAATTGCCTAAGTTCGATGCCAACTCGTGGAGTGCCGGATGTGAAGGAAGTTCTGATGTGAAAAAACTCCGCCCAGGACACACACGCGCGCGCGCATCCACAGACACTGGGTAAACAGCGTTAACATGGCGTCAAGACTGCTTCTGAGTTTTTTGTTTCTTTTGTAAAACTACGCCAAATTCATACATTCGTACAAACTTTCCCAGCAATGATAATCTGCATCTGATAATATAAGACTGTCGCAAAATATATGGTTAAAATGTATGTTTTTGTTTCCCTTTTTAGAAATCGACACGTGGATTTCCCAGAAGACATGACGGTCGTCCTGCTGGATTATAATAATTATAAAAAATGATAATGTGAATCTGTTAATAATTTGATTTTATATAATATAACATTGATAAAATAAACAAACTGCTCATGGTTTTATCTTTTTGGCTCTATTGGTCTATCTGTTAATGTCTGCGAGTAAATTGTAAGAGTAACCTCTCCTGTTTTTCCAAACGGACTTTACATATGTTTGCCTCAACAATAATATGATTTCCACCTCTGTAAGATAGGAGAAAAACACTTAGTTTTATATTCATGACTGAGAAGTCAGTGGCCTTTCCTGAGCATGTTACTAAATCCAGTAATCTTCCATGTAGAAAGTGGGCACAAGGTGGCAGTATTGGTTGATTTAATCCTCATGCAGTGACGTTGTTTGTAGATTTAATACACTGTGTGTGTGGATGAGAGAGAAAGAGTGTGTATGTGTGAGTGTGTTTGGGGGGGGGGGTTGTGTGGATGGTGGGGTGGTAGCCAGTCATAGAAAATATGACACATCTGTAAACACGCAAGGCTTAAAAGTCACTAAACACTTTGCAATAATTTCTGTGTTTCAAGAAAACAAATGACAAATTTTGGAATGCACACAGATGAATGGGTTATTACTAGTCATAGTTTGCAAAATGACACAGCCCTTCAATCAAAATTAGTGACTAACTGAATGCACGATTTAGCTATTGTTTAAAACTTGATGACACAATATGCCATTGGTTCTGATAATGCTACACAGTGCTATTGGCACTCTCTCACAAATACACAAACATGCATACCTCTTCTTCAGTCATATTACAAATTATCTGAACTATCAGAAATATATTTGAGTCAAAAACAACCATAATGTCAGAATGTGATAAGGACGTGCAATGACCGCGCAGCTGTGCCACTTTCAAATAGCTTTATAGTAATTTTGTACTAGGGCCTTGTTATCCTCAGTTTTTATTAAATATACCACGTTACAGCTCCACAATCATAGGGACAGCATATTGCTTAAGTGTAGCTTACCACTTTAATGAATGACTGTGCACCAGACTCAGCCACAATCTGCCAGAAACACAAATGTCATCTCCGTTGCTTCAAACCACACCCGTTCAGAAACTCACATAACTTGCGCCATCTTAGGCACCTTTTAAACTTAATGGATATCGACTACAACGTGCAAAATCAACAAGGCTACACACGAACTCAAAAGTAAAGGTACACGCCGAGTTTTAACCTTAAACCATCTCATGGGAAGGGGAAGAAGATTGCATGCACCTTATCAGATTTCCACTGATGTTGAGGTGAACCCCCTTCAAGAAGCCAATAAAAAGCATAGAGTGGTTTACTTACCCCGCGCCCGCGCTGTTGTCTGCATGACGCACGATGGCTTGTCGAGCAGCCTATGGTGTTGTCTATAGTGCTGTGTTCTACACGTTTCCAGCCTCAACGAAGCGACGCTCCTCAGGAAGTCAACCCCCTTCTAATGGAGAAGCAGCGGTATTTACAACTCTTCGCTCTCTTAACCCCCCACAAGCCAGCCACCAGTGCTGTCGCTTCCCCCTCTTGGAGATAAGATAGGCAGAAAGAGGGGCAAAGAGAAGGCGGCGACTTATGTAGGCTACAGTCATTGCTGCCGACGAAGTAGGCGAGACAGAGGATGCCAGTGAAGCGCTTCTTAAAAATCCGCCTGCCGCAGTCAAATCAACCGAGAAGAAATGAAAGCAAAAATGATGTCTTGTGTTAGGATCATTTGTGGACCGGCGCAAGCTCTTTAGGCGATATATGGGGAGATCCAAAGGGGAGACAACAGCATAAAGTTCATGTTCATAGAGAGGAGACCACGTGGTCCGCCGCAACCAATGGCGGCCTGGATTCAGTCGTAAACTTTTATTACTTAGCTGTAAATTCCCCTTCTAAACAACTAGGAATGTGTTGGGTTCGTTCTCTCTCTCTCTCCCTCTCTCTTTTCTCGTTTTTTTCCCTTCCTACTTAATCATAGTAGAGAAAATGTTTTTGAATTAGTTATTTTCTCTCGCTAGTTAGACTCAGGAAATAGGATGAGTAGGACGAGAAAAAAAGATTTCAGGGCGATGTATGATTGATAAATACTGCTTCATCATCACGATCACACAGGCTAATTTCTAACTGCTAATTCTTTTGTACTGTAGTTGTTGTACTATAGCCAAAAATGAGCTAACATAAATAAGTTAAGTATTTTTATCTCAGGCATGAAGCCATTATTTAAAACAGTGACTTCAACAAATAGAGAATACATTAGATCCACTCCACATGACCCTGTTTTTGTTTGGCCTTCAACAAAGCATGATTTTAATTAGAAGCACATGTCTGCAACCACGAAGAAACTGCAGATCCATTTAGATATTTTCTTCAAGTGACAAATGGAAATTAATAAATATGAATAAACACTGACGACACAGGCTGCCAGGGAATCACAAGCTCGTGTACATTAATAATTCAAAGAAAATAACTTAGCAACAATACTAGCCAAAGCTTTAACATAACTCAACAGAGGCAAAGCATTTAACGTATTTACAAGACATATTTGATGTCTAAATATTTGTGTGTGAAAATATAACGTAGGTATATTATATTATTATTATTATTGTTGTTGGTGTTGTTATTATTATTATTGGCGTTGTTGTTATTAGTATTGTTAGTATTATATTATATTATATTATATTATATTATATTATATTATATTATATTATATTATATTATATTATAAAAACTGCAATAACAACATCAATAGTTGCAATAATACTTCAGATACCTGAGGAGCTAAACAAGTATATCTTCTATCAAAAATGTGGAGCACCCAAAATTTAATAAACATTAGCAAAAATCCAAAACTGAACTGCAGCGGTTATTAGACATATTTTAACTTTTTAATGTCCTACTCAGAAACCAAAACAAGAAACAGCAAAGTAAAACTAACACTGTCCTGCGGCTAAAATAGTAACACAGTTAGGAGTTTCTTTTCAATTTTTTAAATACATGATGAATACAAAAATAAGACATAAGGCATGAGCATTATTTTATTCTTTTGTTCATTTAGTTCATTTGTGTTTTTCGCTGTGTCAGCACACTGCACATTTTATGCTTCTACCACATACTTATTTTCTAATCATTTCTTTCTTTCGTTCTTTCTTTCTTTCTTTCTTTCTTTCTTTCTTTCTACCTACCTACATCAGTTTCTTATTAATTCTTTCTATTTTTCAGATGTGTATCCTGAGCATACGACTAATGGTGAGACATAGTTAATTATGTGTGAATAGTTTGGTGAAACTAAAAGTTGATCTTTTACCTAAATAATACGTAATATAATGAACTATTTGTAACTTCTTGGTCTCACTTAATATATTCTCATAGATATATTCATAGATATGTATATACATACGCAAAAGTCAGCCGCTCCATGTCCATGATGCTTTCCTTGTCTCCTGTCCTTTCACGTCTAGCTATTCTGCGTAGAAATCAAAAAGGAAAAACGTCTGCCCGGATGCGACACTGTGGGGTTTACACCACCAATAAAGTTTACTGCTGGTATAGTAAAGCCCTAATTTGGAAAGTAACAACAGTTCGGTATACAATGGCCAGACGGATGGACAATTCTCGCAATTGTCACTACTGTGAACTTCCTGAAATGTCTATGCCTTCTGGAGAATGTTCACTAAAATGGTTTTAAAATGCAAAAAAGAACGAATAAGTGAATAAGTTTCCCTTCCAAAACAAGTTCATAATTAGTTTCTGGACTCATAGTCGAAATGTTTTTCCGTCATCCTTAATACTTTCGCCATCTTAAATGAAACGTATAATGGAATGTAGACATGAAATAATTGATAGTTATTTTGTAAAGAAATTGCTGTAAAAACTCATCAGTAAGACTTATTTTGTTTCAGCCATTTTTCAGTTATAGAAAAAAAATCTGTTGTAGATCAGAATCGATTCATTCCACTAGCTGTTAGCTTGGCGCAATCGGAACTGGTTTATTATCCACGAATCTATAGCTATTACCTGCCATATAGTCATAAAGGAAACCACACTTAGGAGCGGTTGGGACTATCCTGAGATCGTTTTACACGCAATAGCTGACCAAAACGTTAAAAATTCAACAGAAAATGAACTCATAACTAATTCGTTGTAACAGGCCCAAGATTGTAAGAACAATTTTTAATTTCATTTTAAGTTTTACTGTTAACTTCCTATTTCTTTTCGTTTTGTTGGCAAGCGATAATATATTTTTACGAGGTAAATACACATCATAGCTCGTAGAACTACCGTTATAGCGTTTCACTATCACATTAACCTCTGCGGCAAGCCATGTCCACACCTGCTACTAGTTTGAACAGCCCGTCACAATGTTTAGAGTTTTAATGGATGGTGGCCTCAAAAGTAAGATACATCTTAGTTTCTGAAATTTGATGTTTAGATAAAGGACTTGACTTTTAGAGCTCACAATAGGGACGGCATAAACTACTTGAAAAGTGTATTGGTCAAATGGCAGCATAGATTTTTGAGGGCAAACTTTTGCATCAGTTCCCGTGGCTAGATTTAGGTTCACGTATGTGTCAAAAACTGTAGCTTACCGTAACGTTTAATATCGCATACTCAGCGAGAACCAACCATTTCAGAACGTTCATCTATCATTTTAGAATTGTTTATAGTTTGTTTATAATGGTTTCGCATGTGGAGATAATACATGTAAAATATAAAAAAATGAGGTGGAATTAAATTTACTGGATGATTTGTCTACAAATTATATTAAACATACACTACGTATAATACAGTAACCTCTCCTTCTTTCTAGCTCTATTACACATTGCTATTTCTAATTTGAATGAGCTTGCCTTCCTTTAATAAGTGTGCAATACTCATAGTGGCCCTGTGGCATTCACAGCCTTTAGGCTAAAGGTGTCGGACATCCTGTTGAAGGTACATCTTTTACAACTGCTTAGTTTCTCTAAAGCTCTAAACAGAACTCTTCAAATAATGTAAAATGTTCAAGTTAATGTCCAGGCTAATTACCTCTGCTTTTATGTTTATTTCATGTCAAAGCATAGTTTCCAGTTAGTTTTAGCACCTGTGTCTAAACTGAGGACAGTAAGGTCGCAGATGTAGTGCTTGCAAACAATGTGCATGCATGATATTTTACCTTGTACTTCTGAACACCAAATAGAATTCTCTTACTGTTCTAATATGGTATTATTTGAAATACAGTATACTACAAATTTGCAAAGTGATGTTAGCTCAAGAAGGCATCGATAACATATTTGATGACACTGCAGCTTAACTGTTTTATCTATTATTGCATTATATTTTGCTCCAAATACTTTAGAAACAATACATTTCTGACTAGGTCTATTTGGAAAATTAAACAACGTGATTATACGAATACGATATTGAAGTATGTTTCACTTCAATTTCGTCTACAAATAAAACAATCTTTGAACACTTTCCCAATGGCATAGTCCTTCTGGCGTACATTCTTGTGGTCTGATTGGTGTGTTAGCATAATCAAAAGAAGCTGTTGTGTCTGCTGAACCAAAATGTTATGAAACTTAGTGAATGAGAAAACTGAACACGAATAAGAAGCAGGTGAATGTGCCATCATGTTTATTCTTCTACTGATGTCAACAACAATGGCATGTACACACACGGTTCTGTCTATATTCACATGAGGAACAGCATAAACGAGCATATTGATAACAATAAGGTATTACAAGACGTACATGAAGGTTATACTCAGTGCAATTTTAAATCTACGCTATAACACCAGCACGATAAAATAACAACATTTTCCTATAATAAAGTAGGGTAGTACTTGTAGCAAGTATGGTAATCTGCACACAAATGTGCGTCCTCCATAGGCAGTTTAAGTTGTTGGGGGAAATCTGTTTTATTCTTTATTATTATTATTATTATTATTATTATTATTATTATTGTTGTTGTTGTTGTTGTTGTTGTTGTTGTTGTTGTTGCTGTTGTTGTTGCTGTTGTTGTCATTATCATTATTGTTACTATTATTAATATTAAACAAAGCAGCTCTGTGATATCGAGGACAAACTATTTCTTATAGGCAAAACATTGTCTAGTTAGGTAGTGCCGTGGTACAGTCTCTTGAAATTAGCTTGGCTCTGAGCTAGCTTAGTCTTCCGAAGACTTAAAATCCTCACAAAAGTAAGTGTTCCAAGGGTAAATAACATAACTTAAGATTTAGTACACTAGAAAACAAGTTTTTAGGAAATCTTTGAAGTAGAAATCTATATTGCAAATTTCCCATGATTAGGTAGCTTCTTTTGAGATTTTCAAACGATTGCAATCTCTGACCCCAATAAAATAATCAAAGAATTACAAAATGTAATCTTGCTCATTTTCATCATAAAGCATAATAGCAAACTGCAAATACTAATCAATAAAGTACGTGAAATTCAGAATACATATTATTACACTTGTCAATGCCGATTTTATTAAAATGGCACTAATGAGACATTTTCATATTCTGAGGATTACTGAAGTAATATTTTACGAAATACTGGCTGTTTTGCATTCTTCGATCATGTTGACGTCAGATGAATATTGAAATATTGTGACTCGTTCTATGTACAAGACCAACAGTTTACAATAGTTTACAGTATCTGTAAACGTACTAATCCCAGTATTTCACAATGTTGTAGTATGCAATTGTTGCTACTCGTGACGAATTTAGTCACACTATATTTTTTCACAACTTCCTGCCAAGTATATAATGTAAGTGGCTCTTTGAACCAAATACATGTATATTACATATACCAAGTAATTTACTCCCAAATTTAAAGACGCGTCGATACATTTCTAGGAAAAGCTACTCGTGTAACTCCTACATAATTTGGCAAATACATCGTTTTAGCTTTTCTTTCCCTAATGGTAACATTTGGGCGTTGGTAAAAGAGCTTTTTTCTGGGTTTATTGAGAGTGCTTTTATGTGGAAACTGATGTCTGTAGGTTTTTCCTCACTTTTGACCCAACTGTTTGGCGTGTCTTCTCTTTCATTGGCCATCCTCAAAACCTCTTCCATTTCTGCCATATAACCATAAAAAGACCATAAAATCACTCCTTGCTTTCCTCTTTCTCTTCCGTTTCCTTTTCTTCCGCTTCTTCTGCCTCCCCGTCCTCGTTGCCCTCTTCCTCGGCCTCTGCTTCGGCCTCTGCCTCTCCTCTCTGGCCAGGAAACTTGTCTTTGTTATTCTCTTTTTTCCACTTCATTCGCCGGTTTTGAAACCAGATCTTCACCTGCCGCTCGGTCAAGCTCAGCGCGTGAGACACTTCGATCCGACGCTTGCGAGTGAGATATGGATTGAAGAGGAACTCCTTCTCCAGCTCGAGAGTCTGGTAGCGGCTGTACGTCTGCCTTCCATTGCGTCTCCCAGGGGCTTGGGGTGAAATGGGAAAATAATTAATTAATTGTTCCAATCAAGGGAAAGTTTTCCCCCCGTTGTTCTTCCTATTTTCATCCTCTGAATGATAACAAAAACAATGTAAAAATGTTCACATTAACAGATGAATGCTTCCAATATGTGGTCACGGGTGTAATATAGACTGTAATTATGTAACTGTATAATTGCTTTACTTTCATTCCCTCTCTCTCTTACACACAGACACACACACACACACACAAACGGACGACGACGATGCACCTGTAAAGTGCAGGCCTAAAAGTAACTACTAAGCCGGTTTTGTTAAATAATAAAGTACAATCAGTAAATTAATCACAAATCAAAACTGATGTTAAGGTGGAGAAATGTAGGAAAACCATGAGGATCAATGACATCACTAAACTGTATTGCTTTCGTTCATGAACAGTACACTGTAGCGTATCCCTTGAAACTCAGTTGTAGCTTTACTTAGACTCCCTACCCCCCCCCCCTCTCTCTCTATCACACACACACACATACACTTTATTATAGACGCCACACATACACAAGAAACGCAAAAGCCTCATTTCAATTAACGTCGATCATTTTTAGCAAGATAATGATCTTAATCAAACTGAGAATGTCACATGCAAAGAAAGTAGGCAAGCACAGGACGTCAGTTGTTTTTTGGCACTTTAAATACGATACTTAACTTTGCGGAAAAAACTGACAAGACACTCGAATTACGTTATTGGCTAAAATAATTAGCCTTTAAGGAAATCAGTAAACCAATCGAACACCATTCCATCGTCCGATGAGCCTATACATACCAGACAAGACACATTACTTGATGCCTCCCCCTGTCCATTTAACGTCGGTAGATAAGCTAGCATAACTATTATTGCTGCTAATTAGTCATCTCAAACCAGCCTGAGCTTGGGCTACAATTAACTGGCCTTGCTGCTTTTGACATTACAGGGTGTCTTCTTCGCAACTCAAGAGTAGCCAACCCTCAAAGCCACTAGGTTCATTTTAGCAACCGACAGGCTTTAAAAGAAATGATTAAATGTGTGGAACAACTGATCTAAAACATTTTGTAGATGGTGATAAGAATAGTAAAATCTACGTGAGCTCTAAACAAACAAAATTTAACTGGTAATAGCTTTAGCACAAAGAAGCACACACAAACACACACACGCGCGCGCACACACGCAAACATGGCTGGTCTGAAGAGAATAAAAATGAAAAAAAAAACAATAATGAATGTTCTCTAACCGTGGGGTCGCATCCATGGGAACATGAGGCTGGGAGAAGAATTTTGATTTAAGTGGCCTTGTCCTTCTCCGGGGTTAGAGCTACTGGACGATTTACAGTCTGGGTACTGCGCTAAGCTCGCCTCTTGCTGGGTACCATAAAGCGATTGCCTCGGAAGAGCTTCGTATCCATAAAATTTCGTCGCGTCTCCGTGACATGCCAAAGCGCAGGGGTTCTGCTGGTAGCCAGGATTGGAGATGCCTGTGGTACCGTGATGGAAAAAGTCCTGTACGTGATGAGACGGGTGCTGGAAGCCCGGCGCGGCTGCTCCATGTCCGTACACCAGCGTGTGGCTTCGGGCAACGCTCTGTGGGAACCTGCAGTCGTAATAAGTTGGCTCTAACGTCTCGCCACCTTTGTACTTGGAGAAAAGAGGGTTAACAAAATAGGAGCTCATGTTTATCTTGCATTAAAAAAGAAAACAGAAAAGAGGAGAGAGAGTGTAAGTCTGTAATAAGTATTTTCCTCTTGTCTAAATGGTGGCAACCTATTGTTGCTGTTTCAAATGGCATACAGCATAGAGCAACCGGAACTAGATGGAGAAATGCTGCCCCTTCGGACAATCTGAGGCAGCTCCCACTTCGGCTCCCCTCTCCTCGTCTCTCTCTCGCCAACCTTTTCCCTTTTGCAACCTCAAATCATGGCGTGCACGGTGAATGTGTGTTAAGGTTAAAGCTGGCTAGCTCCGCCGGCTCAGTCACAAGCGCTTACTTTTTTTTTGCTTCCTCCTCAACCACCCCCACTACAATGAGCCCCCCCCCCCACTCTTTCCCCCACCACCCACCCTTTGCCGCTTCGTCTTTCCACAGCGTCTGCAGACGTCTACCTTGAGAGGCGAGACAACGTTGACCGCTTTATTGAAAAAGAATGCATTTAAAAACATTTTGTGGGTATTTAGGCATAACTATAGGAGATCGTCGGCGTTATGCTTTAAACTTGTTATAGAATTACTTTACATATTAGGACAAAATGCTAAGTGCGGCGTATTGTTCAAATCTATTTATGTACAGGTTCATATTTTACGTGGTTCAGTATTGCTGCGTTTTACATGATTATGGCTACCACCTCCTTATACATGTAAGCACTTTCACAGGATAGTGCTGTGCTTTTTCTGTCCAGGCGCTTTTGTAGCGACTGCCCATAGCTGCAGAGCAGTTTTGCAAACACGAAAGAATGTGTAATTATTGCTAAAATAAAAAAAGGTCTACCAGTGCAACGGCGACAACCATCTAAAAACATGAGAAGCATCTAGAAACGATAAACAACAGAAGCATCTAGAAACGATAATAGAAACGATAATTGAAGCAAATGATAAAATAAATGATCAGAAGTTAACTTTAGCCAAATCGTGTTATTCTTCTTATTATTGATACGTCTTATTATTTTATTGTTGAATGATTAGTGGTAGTACTAGTTCCGCGGTGGTTATCCTACTCGTAGTAATTCTGAATGCGCAAAATAGTAATTAACAGCAATTGTTATATGGTTCTTTCGATTTTATGTTTATTGCTTTGCTGGCCCACCTCAACAAACGCACAACCTGTGTGAACACGCTGACTTCTCTGTACCCCCTAAACCTTGCAAAGAAGTTGTAAATCTGCCTCCCCAAGTCAATAAAATTGCGCATTTAGATGCTTTAGTTATTTCAGTTGACATATTAATCAGTTGTTGTTTGGTTCGACTGGCCTCGTTGTGTAGGGCCTCCCCAAAATATGAGCGTGCGGTTTTGTGGCGTTACTGACGATTTTTACACGTAGTCGTTAAAAATGAAAGGCACACATTGGAAATTTATAGACCTCACACAGTCTATAAAGATGCAGATCGTCGGTCACTGGTGGCTTTATTTTTGTAGCATGGTTTTGGTGGTGCACGCCCATTGATTCACGAATGGGAAGACTCAGCTGACATAATAATAATAATAATAATAATAATAATAATAATAATAATAATAATAATAATAATAATAATAATAATAATAATA
>JBBPCY010000136.1:4768101-4804816 GCA_037974405.1 Brachyalestes nurse
CACACACACACACACACACACACACACACACACACACACACACACACACACACACACACACACACACAGAAAGAGAGGGAGATGGAAATGGCAGCTGGCACAGTAACACAGGCGAACCATGAAAACATGTAGAATTTTCTCTGCCCACTGGGCTGCTGCTGTGTTTAGTCTTAGATTCACTTCATTCCCGTTCTTTCTGGACCGAGGCTCATTACAGTACGGTATTAGTGATAGATGACCTTCTCTTGTTAGTTTTCGTCATAGAGTCTCTCTTCCTCTCTCTTTCTCTCTAAAGGTCGGCCAGAGGAGGACGGGTTCCTCGTTTGAGTCCGGGTTATTTCTGAGGTGTCCTCCTCCAGCTTTAAGAAGCTTCAGGGCTCCGAGGAGCTGCTCTGTGACAACACTGGTTGTAAAAAGTGCCATATAAATAAAACTGAAGTGAATTGAATTGCACAGCTGCTTTTTCACTTGTTTTACACTGTTGTACTGGTTTTACTGGTTATACTGTTTGCACAATCAGCTACAACACCAGGACAACATCTTATCTTTTTTATACTTCTTGATTTGCACTGTTTTGTTTCTTGCACTGTGTCTCATGTCTGTTGCACTGCGTGTACACTGTGGAACCTGAGCTTCCCCATGTCGTCTCTCTGTAAACTGTGTATTGTTGAGATGACAATAAAGTGAATTTTTATTTGGACTTTTATACAAACGTGAATCAGAATGGGTTTGGGGTACAGAACACATGGACGTGTATCAGACCAGACAGGGCAGAGAACAGAGCCAACAGAGGCGGGTTTAACGGGGATCTGATTTGACTTTAGACCCCAAATCAGATCAGAAATCCACTAGATTCCAGGGTCCCTTTGTGTATGAAGATGTGGGTGCTGGTCTGAGTACAGTGTGGAGGAACAGATCCCCTCATGCCCCACTGCTTCTAATGAGATAGGCTGGCAGAGAGGGTGAAGACGTGAGATGGGATGGGTTTGGAGGTAAATTGACCTTAAACGTTCAAGAGAAGACGGAGGAGCCCGAGGAGCGGCTGCTGTCCGTGGTGCTGAACCTCCATCTGGACCACAGCCTGCTCTCAGGCCCCTCTCTCCAAGCCCTGCGGAGAAAACACGAATCAAAGAGAGAAACACACAGAAAAATGGCCAATAAAGCACATTTAATTTATAAGACCGACAGAAAATAAAAATGCTTCAACCGCCACCATTAATCCATCAATCCTTAAATGATTATAATTCTTATAAATCTATTTTTAGACCGATTCCTACAATTTTATTCGATCATTATTGCTTTTATGCAGGAGCGCAATACCAGTATTAAGCGTTTACATTTATGGGAAAAATCGTACTAAAATAGAAACAAACGATATAATGCGGAAAAAAATATAAATGTCCAATTTACCGTATTCATTTGGTTCAGTAATATTCTGTTGTTGTTATTGTTTTTTTGTGTTTGTGTCGTTTAAAGTTTAATGATTGCGAACATATTGGCTTAATGGGTCAACCTTATTGTTATTATTATTATTATTATTATTATTATTATTATTATTATTATTGTTATAATAGTAATTATCATTTAATTATTATTATCTATTATTATCTATTATTATTATTATTATTTATAAATACGCAAAAAGCGCGCGCCTTCCTGGGAGAAACGCGACTAAATATCACCGCTCGGTCACGCGCGATTTAATGTGCGTGTTTCTCTAGTTTGATCCAGCGTGGGCCTGACGCGGGGGAATTTGTCCGCACACACACACACACACACGTACACACACGCGCGCGCGGTCACACACACACGCGCGCGCGGGCACACACACACACACACGCGCGGGCACACACTGCCATACCTTAGTGGCGTTCGTCGCCGGCTGACCCGGCGCGCGGGTTCTGATTCGGAAAAGCCCAGATCGATCGATTTGATTACCTGGAATTCCGTTTGAAACTCCGCTCCACAGAAATGCGAGAGGAGATCCGAACACGCGGCCGGAACTCAGAGCGCGCAAGGGATGCAGAAGGACGGAGGACACGCGTGGGATGAGCATCTGAGATAAAGGAGAAGAACAAGGAGAGGAGAAGAACAAGGAGAGGAGAAAGAAAAGGAAAGGAGAAGAGAAAGGAGGGGATAAGAAAAAGAAGAGGAGAAAAAAGGAGAGGAGAAGAAAAAGAAGACGTGCCTCTAGGACAGGAATGACAGAACTCGCCTTTATCTGGATTTATTTGAATTATTTTTGACAAGTCTGATTATAGAGGCTGCTTTCATACATTTATCTATTTATTAATTAAAAAAAATTCCACAGTCATGGCTCATCTGATCCGGCACAAAATCTCCAACAAGCTCTCCAGCGCGGTGAGCGCGGCCTCCAGCCGGTCTCAGGCCAAGGTGAGCGGCGTGTTCGCGCGTATGGGCTTCCAGGCGGCCACGGACGAGGAGGCGGTGGGCTTCGTGGAGTGCGACGACCTGGACTACGACCACCGGCAGGGCCTGCGGCTGGACACGCTGGACACGAGCGAGGCCGGCGGGGACGGAGACGGGGACAGTGAGGGAGGGCTGGACGGGGACAGTCGCTACCAGCGAGACGGCGCGGGGCCGCGGGGGTCGCGCAGGGGCACCGGGACCTGCGAGGAGCTGGGCGAGACAGACAAGCCCAAGATCACGGCGTGGGAAGCGGGCTGGAACGTCACCAACGCCATTCAGGTTCACTTGCACATATTTAAATAACCAGGAGCATTTTTTAACGTGGGAGGGGGAGGACACTGGTTGGGGGTGGGGGGTCTGGACTGGGGGAGGGGGCTTGGGTGGTAGGGGTTGTTGCTAATCTTCATTAGTGAGCTAATCTATTTTTTCTGTCATGATTTTTTGGCAAAAATGCGTTCCGTATCAGTTCGACACTTAAAACATCGTTTATCTTTCAAATAGGAACAATTCTGTATTTCACGAAATGGCTGGAAAGCCTATTTATAGCGAAGTGACTGGATGAAGAAGAGGGAGGGGAGGCAAACGAATAATAATTATTGCATTGTAGTTATTGTAAAATTCATTTAAAAGATTTAAAAGCGATCAAAAACCACATTAAATTAAATGCCATATTTAAAAAACATTAAAACATTAAAAGCAATGTAAAAACGTGACAGGCTAATTAAGTGCTGAAAAACGATGAAATAACAAAACATTTTTTCTCTTTTAATTTGCTCACCCAGTCAGGAAAAACAGAGTAATAATTCATTTAAAGCGGAACTGGGTTTTTTATTCTGTGGAATCGAATTTGGTTATTTTGTTTATTTTGAGTGGGTCCGGGCTCGGTTTCGGTCTGGTGCAGACCTCCTTCCATCGGATCCGCTTTGCTTAATGGTCGCTCAGGGCGGTTTATGGAGGGAGAGCACGACAACCCCGCCCACCCCCTGCCCGCAAATCACCAACGCTGTTGCCCAGAACACACTCCAGCGTCCTCTTTAGGAATTTGATTAGTGTGTTAATGCTGCGCCCCGAACCCCTTAAAGGTCTCTGCAGTTTCTGAGCCAGTGAAAAATACATTACAAATTAGTGACTCCACTGGTACAATAATAGTAATAATAATAATAATTATTATAATTATTATAATATAACAATAGGCTCACACCTTCAGGATTAGGGGGTTTGTGTGTGTGTGTATGTGTGTGTGTGTGTGTGTGTGTGTGGAGTGTGCTTGTTCTCCTTGTGGATGCTGGGTTTCCTCCGGGATCTCCGGGTTTCTCCCAAAGACATGAGTGTCAGGTGATTTGGGAATTTAAAAACTGACTTATGTGTGTGTGTGTGTGTGTCTGCCTCGCCTGTCACCACGAAATAGGCTCTGGGTACCCTGTAAGGATTAAGTGATAAAATGAATGCATGAAAGAATGAATGAATGAATGAATGAATGAAAGAAAATAATAATAATAATAATAATAATAATAATAATAATAATAATAATAATAATAATAATAATAATAATAACAAAACAACAACAACAACAACAACAACAACAATAATAATAATAATGATAATATGAAAATAATAATAATCTACATTATTTGCTGTTCTTAAGAAATGCTGTTACTGTTGCTATATTATATAACAATTTAACAATTTAACAAAATAATAATCTAAATATTTTTCCATAAACAATGCGTGCAATTACTCTCTCGTGTTTTTTTCTGAAATGTTGTTTTCTAGTTTTGGCAAACAGTTTCTTTTTTGTTTTCATGTTCTCGGTTTCACATGTAAATGCAAGGTTTAGATTTATGGTGCGGGTGTTTGAATCAATGGTTGTAAAGAAATGAACAAGAGAGTAAATTTGAGTTAACATTTCCCAGTGTCTTCAATAAATTCAGTCAGACGTGACAGTATATTACATAGGCAATGTAAAAATGCTCGGCACACTGGCCTTTAAAACATCAGAAACAAAAGCAGCTTTTAAACATAAGAAAATTACTTTAGGGAGTAGTATAAAATAAAGGGACACAGTGCAATGGAGAGTCCAAAGAAACAATCGAGGATGATGAAAACAGTAGTATTTAAGGTAATGATAAAGTGGAAGGGAGTTTAATACATCAGGGTGTTGACATTTTAGTTTTATTTTAGTCGAAAGCGTGATTAATGACAGAGGCTGCCATTCTTTTCAGCACAGTTTTCCCAGTGCTCATTGCAGGCCTCAACGGCCCAATGTGCTTTAAGTGTGAGTCAACAGCACCATCTAGCGTTGGACTCTCTAACAAATCCAAACAACCAGCGCCTCTCAAAAAGTGTCATAAAACACATTGTTGACCAAAAATATGTGGATTTAACAAACTAAAAGCTTGCTTCAGTGCATCACGGCCTTTTAATTGAACGTCTGGTTGTTTTTAAGTTGGATCAGATTCAGAAATAAACTAAGTTTTCAACAAATATGTTTCATGTGAATCCTAAACGCTGCATGTTTGGTGTCCTCCACTGCTCTGCAGTGCTCCCGGAATGCATTTAAGGTGCTGGCGGAAACGTTGAACAAAGCTGGCGAGATGGTGTTGTCTCAGCCTCACAGACTAAGTGGATCACTTTCTTTGAACGGGACCTCCACCAGCACACACTGGTCCGCAGTCATAAAGTAATTTAGCCCAGACGTCTAGCCAGTTAGCCAGGTTTGCTTTGTTCGTCTGCATCTGCGACAAACAACGCAAACTCCAACAGGGCTGTAAAACCAGCTATTTTTTGTCCTGCGCGGAAATGTGGTGGATTGGGCTTTGAAATCTCTGCATCCTGTTCGTATTGTTAACAGTCACAAAAAGGCAATTTCAACGGCGCTCAGGAAACTAAAGCCAGACACGTCTTATTATTTTCCTTAGATTTACTTCTTAAACTTTATACATGCGCATGTGCACACTGAGGTTAAAATGAAAATGAGTGTTATGATAGACACTTTTAATTCATCAACAAGGTCGTTTGAATTATTGAACGAACAGCTTTACACCAAATTTTTTTACACCGCATTTTTTAAATCTTTAATTCACAGGGCAGTTTGGCGTAAGCCGGAAAAGCCCATATAAGGGCGTGTGCCTTTGTCCTAGTTTATTTAATGCCTGTATAAAACAAATTTTTACAAACAATGGTTTTACTGTGAGATGGATATTTATTTTTATTTTAATTGCTGCTAAAAGTATTTAAACGATAGACCTAACCGAATTTCTGTGAAGTTTCCGTGAAAAACTGCTACCACATTTACTACTACTAGTACCAATAATAGCATCGCCATTATTATTGTTGTATTTATAATTGTGATTTTTTTAAATAATGCTGTTATTATTGTCTTGCGGTCTGACGCTTCGAAGGCCACAGGAAGCCTGGTCGTTCCACCAAACTCAGATCCTTGGTCGTGGTAAGGAAAACATGCAACAGCACAGAAATAATAATGTACAATAATGTAAATAATTATGTACCGTGGTCACAGTGCCTTTGATGGATGTGGACAGGTATGTAGTCGAACACCTTTAACTATTTAGTGTTTGTTATTTTTTCTATGTTTCTATGTTTACGATTTTTGAAATATGAACAGCGACTAACACGTTACATGTTACAAAGTAGGTTTGTCATCGTGCATGACTTTCGCTGCTGAGCCCAGCCTCGATACTTTCCAGATGAGGACATTGTTACGTGTAAGCCAAAATCACTCCTCTAGCTGGCTAGCACTGCATAGCAAGTTAGCAATTGTCGGAATGAAAGACAGAGTCAATCACACTGATATGGAGGAGGTGATCGTATATATATTTTAGCATATCTACAATCCATAATGAAGACTATCTATACAATTTAAAGAATGTAAAATGCACAGATACATTGAAACAACGAGAATGTCACATCGACGAAGTATTTTTTTACTATGCAAGTGTTATTCGTTACAAAAAAATGAGTTTTACACCTGTTACAAATGAACAAATACAGAGAAACATTCACGTGAAAATCATAAATTACGAAATTAAAAATAGAGTAGTTCAAGTATTTTCTTGTTTACACTTAAAGGCAGCTTCTCTACGGGCTATAAAGTCCTTACGTCCACCGCGTAAGTAAAGAAACGCAATGTAAATCCAAACAGGCCTAGGTGTGCAATTGCGTATAGTGTTAATATGAACATAGACAGGTGAATTTACAGTTACCAGAAATTGGAGCATTTCAATTTAAAGAAAACTGTGGTTTTTAGTCTATTATCATTGTTCCTGTTACAGCGGGAAAGTGGTAACTATTAAGACTTTTAGGGAAGTCTTCTAAATTTTCCTGCAGTCTGTTTTCAGTAAAATGATTTTTTGGTCGATTATTCCTTGTTGTCGCTCTTCTCCTTGTTCATTTTCTTCATCTTCATCCGTCGATTTTGGAACCAAATTTTGACTTGTCGTTCCGTTAGGTTCAGCACTCTGGCTACTTCATATCGCCGGTCTCTGGTCAGATACATATTGAATAAAAACTCTTTTTCGAGTTCTAGCGTTTGGTATTTTGTATATGGGCATCGTTTCTTTCTTGTGGAACGCGCGTGGATCCAGTTGGCCACAGGATTGTCTGCAAAAAAGTGCAAAAGAGTAATTAGACTATGTTATTAAACACACCAGAGACTGCAGTGAATTAAAATATTCCATACACCGTTTACTCTGTCTATATAAGACATGTTTGTGGATCTTTAAATGATGAACGGTACAATCCTCAACCCTGTGTCAGCTTTTGGAAAATAACCATTATTCCCATTAATAAATAAATTACAGTAGAAAATAAGTAGGTAAAGTAAATTCTCACATCCCCTCAAAAGTCTTCCCATAGCTCTAAAACTTACTCGCTGTGAAAACAGGCATCGTAAAGTAGTGAATACATCTATTCGCTTTATAGGCCCATAAAAAGCCTAATACGCCTTGTGGCTCAAGTCTGCAGTCTAAGCGTCGTGCTATGCTCTGAATGCACTGCTTACATTCCATTTGCTCTCTCCTGAAGTTGTGGCTCATTTCGGTAAATATTATGTATTCCATAACGGTACAAAACGTCTTTGGTACAGTTACTCCATTGTAATTAGCAGTTATTTTGTTGTTCTGTTTATACACATGAGCTTGTAAAAGTAAAACAAAAATGCATGAAATGTAAACCAATGTAGACTAAGTTCATTTCATATTCCATAACAGCACAAAACATTATTATATATATATACACATACTTTGTAACTCACGCCTTACTACTAGCTCCCCTGTCGCTGTTTGCGCTATCCTATTCAGCCCATGAACCCACTGGTGATTAAAACGTAAAAAAATATACAAAATGTAGCTGTGCCTTCTTAATATTGTTTGGAAACTAAACACAAGCCACTTCGAATGCACTGCCTCTCAGACCTATTTTTCAAGGAGATCGTTTTTATAACCCGCTACTCGTTTTACAGCCCTGTCTCATGGCGTTTTCCTTCAATGGATAGCCCCCAAAGCAGACTTGAGCCAGCCGAGAACGGCAGGAGCTAGATGAAAGGGTATAGAACTTGGTTTTACGACGGACGACTGCCAACAAGCAAAGCGAGTGCAATAAACCGAGCTGCATCTCAAACTCAGCTGTAAACAAGAACGGCTTTCACTTACTGGGGTCTATTTCAGTCTTCTCGTCTTTGTGCTTCCCGGAAGACAGGATCTCCGTCTCGGGCGAAGGTGTATTCTGCTGCTTTTCTCTGATGTCGACGGAGGAGCAGTAGAGATAATCCGAATAGGTACGTCCGTTTGAAGCCAAGCAGTCTCCTGTTCGAGGATCCTGGAAGGCGTCCGGCTTCAGCCCATAGTGTCTGCTATTAGCCGGGTAGCCTGGAAAGGACACGGTACCGGGGATAGGCTCTAGCCAAGAGCGGACGTACCTTGAGTCTGTCCCTAAGTGAGGCTGGTGGGTGTATGGGTGGTAAACCACTGACGACTGAGAGTGACCAGGGGCCCAAGAGGTAGTGAAAACGGGTGGTTTCGGGGCAAAGCTGCAAGACGGATAATCCACACACTCTGGTACCAGAGGCGTCGGGCGTGAACCGGAGGATATCGGAGCAGTAGTGGAAAAACGACTCGCCAGAACATCCTCGTTCTCGTGGTTGATCAAGGAATCCACATAGTAATTACTTATGGGACCCGTAGTCGACATGGCGATGCTGCCGTCTCTTTTACATGCATCCGATTATTATATGGAGTGTATGTGTACTTTTTTATCTGCCCCATAGAACAATCAAGCCAGGTAATTATTTCTGAAAGCTTCTTCACCTGTGATTGGACGACTACGGAACACGTGATTACATGTACCCCTAGGAAAAAAACCGCACCGCAGATCAATGCGCGGGTTGTCTTCGGATAGCATTACACTTCGGGATTGCAGTAGGTTGCTTCATCCTATTTTTTTGTAGTTTATTTTTTATTACTCAAAAGAACTCTTTTACGTGGTGAGAGATCAAAATAGTCGACTGTCGTTAAACTGTTTACCCTAAAAGTAGAGAAAATAATCTGTGTAGAATGCCACAAATTGGATGTCTTGCAGGGGAACTATTTTTTTGTGTAATCTGTCTGGCTAGTGTTTTGCGCATCTTTACCTCTGTAAGTTATTACCGTAACTTTCAGTTATGTGCATATAGCCTTGGGTTTTGCTGGTTTTAATTACTGTAGACGTCATCACTGACTATAGAGACAGTTTGTTTAAAATGAGTGGAACTGACCTATCTATGGCGCAGATGTAGGACTTTGGCTTATTGCTAAGCACTGGAACCCTATTTCCACCAGTTTCAAATAAACACACTTCGGGATATCCTGCATAAACCTGAGATTTTAAAAAAATCGCAGAGGTGGGAATAGAAAGGCGCTCGCAAACTTGGCCACCGCCGTGGTTGTATTCGGCAAGTGGTCGTGCATGCTTTTATGTCCTTCAATAAATTTTTATGAGGATCATTTGATTGTTCATAAACGTGTCGTTAATAAAACTGCAGTTGAGTTTCTAGCTTAACATAAAACCAACACTGCGCTCGTGAAACAAGTCTCACTGAACCTAAACGTCGAAGACTGTATTGTATGAAGTATCCAGGGGGATAGAGTGGTGTATGTCTATAACGCTGTTAGCTTATGGATTCGTCTGTGGGAAAAGGACTTTACTAATAGGTCTACTTTTAGTAGGACTAAATATGAAAGTCGAAGTGACTATTTACCTTGACTCATCACCTTGGACGAAAAATAAAGAAATAAATTGAGACTTTGGATAAGTCTGGTGAACAAAAACAATAGATTTAGCAAGGAGAATAAGTATTTACATAACTTTTAAAAAATGTTTCATTTTATGTATTTAATTGTATGCATCATAATGCAATTGCCCAATTCTGCACACTGTTCAAAACGACCGTGGTGTCCTTTTGAACGTAGGCTCACATACTCAGTTTAAATTGTATTTTAGTCAAACAATGCTATTTAATTTTTTGTCATTTGAATTGTACTTATATTATTTTTCCATCTTCATTTAGAATTGTCTGTGCCCTTCTGTTTTTGTTTTTAAAGAAAAGTAGCTATGACCTAACGTAAGGTATGGTTTAAAAAATGTAAAAATCGTGTCACCAGTGTTTACAGAGAATATATATACACACACACACTAGATTATCGGATGTTTTTGCGCATTTCGACACTTGGCAATGTGCTGATTTTGGTCTTCAGTCATTGTCACTGTGGGCCCAACCTCGAGCCGGCCACATGAGGTCAGGCTTCTTGTCCTCTTTTCCTTTGGAATTCCAGACTTTATCAAAATACAGACTGACCAGAACATAAGCTGAGGCATGTTCGAGCTTTTGTAAATTATTACATATTTTCACGTTACCGTAATATGCTTGCTTAAATGCCTCTTCTTTAAAAATACATATAAGACTGTCAGATTTGTAGCTGCAACAATGAAATCCACAGGGAACAACGTTAAGCAAGTGCCTTTATTTAATGCTAATCGCGCCCCACTCGAGAAAAAAATATTTTGATATATTTTTACATCCTTTCACTATACAGTAACATAACTTTAAGTTGACTGTTTTTCGTTTCAGTTCCTGTAATTGTCATCCGATTATGACAACAAGTCAGACAGGTCACTTACTTTTTAAAATTTCAACATGTTATGGCAAGGACAACATCTTATTAATTCTCAGCACAACTTCTAGCATGGACGATTGTAGATCCAATGTTAGTAGGCTTGAACCACAAGGTGATCAAAAAATTAGGGCACGTCATTGCTGTTTAGCAGACTGGAGGACCCGTATGTGTCTGGTATTTTTAAGATACGTTATATGAATTTTCTTTAACAACTACATTTTAAATTCTTGATAATTTGTCTTTGCATTTGACCTACTAAATAGACCATGTGCACATGTTTTTCAGACCTATTTCCAAGCAGGTTTGGTGTGTTCAAGTGCATTACTGGCCCTTATGAAATTCGAAGCATTTATTGTGATATGTTGCCTAATATTTTCTTTTTGATTCACGCACCTGTGCAAAACAACCGGGCTTCATTTCTTTCTTATAAAATCTGTTATTAGGTAAATAAAGATGTTTAAAATACCACTGTGTCCATGTTGTTTGTATTGGCGTGCTATAATAAAGTATCAGATCTAATTCAACTAACTTTTTGTATAGAATTAAATTTTTTTGCGAAAGCAAAAAGTGATTTGTAGGCTAACAGGAAAAAATGTCGCTGGTAAGTGTGAGTACATAAGTGCATATCTTCTATGTGCTATATGAGCAACAGTCCATCTTCATTACTTTTACATAAATAACTCATTCTTCTTCTTCGTCTTCTTCATCTTCTTTTTCTTCTTCTTCTTCTTCTTCTTATTATTATTAGTAGTATTAATCGTAGTATTAGTAGTATTATACTGTGTCTGCTTTTCTGATAGAGTCAGACACAAAAACAAACTTTTTGATGAATGTTTTATATTCAACTTGACTTACTTTTCACACAAACGTTAAATTAATTTAAACGAACATTCTAGGCCTGTAAGAGAATCAAATGATGGTCATAAAGTGGGGGCAGCGTTACCAAACCTCAGACTAGTCTCATTGCCATGCACAAGCAAATGTGGGGCCAGACAATGATTTGTTTTCTTTTTGCTTGTCTGTGAAAGGAAAATTTAACGTCATCGCCACTGCTCAGAATTACATGTATATATTTGGTAGCAGGCTTATTTGTCTTTCACGTCAGTAGATTGTTTTTGTTGTGGAGGCTTATGGGATTGTTTATTTTGCAAAAAAAACAACGAAATTTTATAGAGCTTCGAAATATACCGCAGTGCACGACTGAAAATATTTTTTATACAATGGCAATAGAACACTTATATATTGTCACTTCAGATAATGTGATTTTAATGATACGCTGTATGTTTTTAAGGACAAACACAAAAAATATCTTATTTGCATGGCAGGTCATAGGCATCCACATTAGCACGTTCTAGCTTTCAGATCCCAGTTGTTTGTAACAATGATTAAAAAGGTCATTAAATATCACGCAACCTCCCTTTATGTGTCAACATCGCTGCATACGATTTACGACGATAATACGTTTTAATTTACTAAAATGTCCAACTATATGAAATGCTTCAGGAGAAAAATAATTTAGAAATATTCAGAACTAATATAAAACATATTGTCTATAGCCTTGGCGTTTAAGAAGAAAATGTAGTGTTTTTGAATTGAGGAATATTTAACTTGCTCTGTTCTGTAATCTCACTGTATCTTTATCTTATGAAGGATAGACCTTAACGTTATAACGGTCAGTGGCGGCAATGTGCGAGCAACACTGAAGTTAGCATTCTGACATATACAAAACTGCTATTCTGAGTATTTCGCCTGACTGCATGCTAAAAATTAAAGAATGTCTTCGGATTTAGGTAAATTACACAAAGCACAGAAAGCAGATTAACCTTGCCCAGAAGGGCCATGATCAAATGTGCACCCTCCAACCATGCTTGGTAGAAAACACACTGTACAAGATTTTACATCAAGCTGGAATATTGGAGATCATACGACTAAACGTATCTCCCCGTGGATGGTAAGGAAAATGCTTAAAGGAACATCAATCACAATTTGATATACTAAGCCGTGTGAAAGTCTTTACCTCCAACTAGCACACTTTTAAAACACGGGCTACCAAAGAACATCACCTTCCCACGAATTTCTTGGCACAATGTACCCCGTTTTAGAATATCTAAAACATTAGTAATTATTATCGATTACATTGCACATTTAATGTTTTCAATGCGACCATCAGATATACTTGTAATTGGGCTTTAGACACTTCATTATACTGTCAAGTTATTACCAGTGCTTCATCACAAAATGCATGAGCGTACTTACGAGCATACCTTTAGTAACTATTACACTCATTGTTCGTCTTAACTGACTTTGCTTTAGGTCCTTTAACATAAAGACAACCGTGTTCAGTTTAGACCCATAATCTCGTTTCTGTGTGTTTACGTATTAACCCGACTGGGTCTTCGTTTTTTGGTTACACAGGGAGTCCTGCTGGGTCTGGTGGACCCATTGCATTTTGGGGCTTTTAATTACCCATGATCAGACATTTTCTGCTAAAATTCCCAGCAGATGTTTACTTCATTTCATTTGCGAGTAATATAAACAAACATGTTATATTTGTTCCCTTTACCTTTGTTAATCACATTTATGAATAGAAATGCCACTCATTTTTCTTAAGCTAAAACCTGAAAACGGGTCCCACAGACCCGAAGACCTTATAAGGGTTAACATCAGCTGAATTAAATGTCTCACGGTTGGTTGACAATGCAATGTGTGGACGTCCAGTTCTTATATAAACTAATTCAGCTATGAAACTGGAGGTATTCTGCATTAAACTATGCTAAGTCATGCAGACACAAGCTTTTAAAATCACTAATTTCTATGTATTTAATTTACGTATGCATTTATTTGTAACAGCAAGCCTGAATATAGTGTAAGGCATAATTACAAAGAACGTCAGGATACTTACGTTGCTACGTCAAGCAGAATCTAAATGATAAAGGTGATCAAACAAGATATGACACAGATTTTCAAGCTTCAAATTCATTTTTCTACTAGACCTATCTAACCATACTCCACGGTGGAAAATGCAAAAGCTGGACTTGTCATTCATATTTACTTTAATCTGTGTTTACCTGCGGGAACCTCTTCCAGCACCAGGGCCTGCAGCTAATGCTAATGTTTTGCCATGTCACGATCAGTAGGCTTTTAGGCTCGGCCTTGCACAATGATACTACACACTCAAATGAACGTTTACAGTATTCTGGGAGCTACTAAAAAACCTTGGGCCACTGTAAGGAAATTGCCTTTGTATCCGTGCTAGGCGGCAGTGTCCTGTGGGGGTCATTTCGTGTGCTGTAAACTCTTTGTTGGTGACGCATTCCGGAGGAGATCCCCATTCACTCAACTGAATGAAAATGACTTTGGATTCCAGACTGTGTCCTCCCGTCGCAAAACAGCTGAAGCCAGGAGAGGGAGGGGTAAGAAAAACAAGCAGAAATGGCGAAATCCATTCACACTCGTTGACAGGAAAAATCAGATACTACCACAGCCTAACACATACATAAATTGTAGAACTCTTACTTGTTACGTGATACTTGTAAAATTTGAAATTGGCTCAATCTTCTATACGGTTTTGGAGGATGTACATTTAATTTCTTCTTATTTGAATGAAAGTGTGGGAATTGTTGTTTGATATGTTGTAAGGTAACACAGCATATGCCTCTATTTTGATCTGTAATTGAACTACAACGTAATGTTAAAAATCAATGTATACTGTAATACACTTTTTGATTATTATTTGACGCAGGCTGTGTAACTCTATGCATGTCTGAACGAATGTTTCAATAATATATTATCTAAAACATAATTAAAACATTTCAGGTGGACAATTTTAAGACAAAAGTTTGTCTCTTGCGCTTTTGGGTTATTAACGTCTGGATTCGTGAGGCCTATTGTAATGCCTCCAACTTCAGAAGAAAAAAAAATTAAGTTTTGGAGTGTCAGCGATCATATCCATTCTATATGTAAGTCGTCGTATATCCATTCTCTTAAGGCTGATACACTGTGGAGGCACAGTGCTGTGCATTATAATTTTTTTATTTAAGGAGGTGCGTACGGTGTATTTTGCGGAAGCCGGAATGATTGTTTTTTGTCAAATACTGCCGAATAATCTGTGTTGTAGACTGTGTGACGTGCAAGAAAGTTGTAAAATCAGGAATAACCTCAATCCTATATTTCTAATAAACATAGAAGAAAGGAAAACCAAAGCATTGTATATAGTCCTGCTGAAACATTCAGTAGTTTCTAGATTTCAACAGGGAAAATGTAACTAGTGTTTGTGGAACATTGTCAGTGAACTCTGTGTAAAGGATCTGGCTGTATAATTCGGATAATAATAAATACTACCACTTTTACCTTATTTAGCAAGGACATAAGTGACATTTTACAAGATAACTCTTTTGCGTCCATTGCGGTGCATCAATAATTAGTTGCAAGCTGTAGCCTCAATTCGTAATATTTTGATTAAATAAAATATTGATTTGTTTTTAAAAGTTAAAATTCAAATCTTAACTATGTTCATGGAATTTAAGAAAGTATTTATACACAAGGGCGCGTGCCCGGCGCACACACACACAATTCACTCATTCGTGCTTTGTTTGAAACATCTGAAATTCTTTTCATTGGCCAAAAATAAACGGTTAAAGTTTTGTATATCATTTTTATATTTTTATTTATTATAAAAATGTGGGGTGTACCTCGGTGTGATTTAAAATGTGCAGCCTATGCAGAAAATAAAAACATAGTATTTATCTTATATTTTAATAAATCTGCACACATATATTTATACGTCCATCCATCCATACATTTCTTCATTCATCCACTCATCCATCCATCTGTTCATCCATCCATGTGTGCATTTCAAATGTCCGCCCACCTCCTCTGTCTAATTATTTAATCTACGTGAATGTCATGCACTAACACCACGCTGAGAAAGTAATCCGAGTCCAAACCTAAACCAAAACTTAAAGTCATAGAACAATTCACACTACGGTGCGGTCGAAGTTTGCCCCATGATGTTTACAACCTTTCCCCCTCTGAGAGCCTAAATTCGTTTTACAACAGGGCACTTAAAAAGGGGAGCAAAGGAAAAAAAGAGCCCGTCGTGGCTATAACCGTTCAGTTCATTTACAATGCCATTTGCGAAGACTTCACTGCACAGGGTGTAATTTAACGGCAATTGTCGCCCTTGATGAAGACGAACTGACGTAATCAAGGCAGTTTCTTGTTGTCGAGCCAGGAAGCCAATCCCAACAACATGAAACTACCTAAACCACGCACCAGCTGCGCGTAACGACGTCGTCCACCGGGGAAGACAAACAAGACATTCACTTAGCACAAGTAAGATTTTTATTCTTTACAATCCATCAGCTGTCACAGAACCAGAGCACCACTATCACAGGGCTTCGGCGCTTCTTCTTCGTCGCAGCCATCAATTAATCTACCGAACTTTGAATAGGCTAGCACTTAGCGATAACTCTTAGCGATGACTGCGTGTTTGGCATGCAAGTGAAAATGCAACAAACTACTTGCATTTTACATACAGACTATCTATTGTATCTTTTTAAAATTTATACAACAAGCATAGAAACAACTACCACTACAACTATCACTATGTAGACTGTGTAAAAATACTCATGTAGACAAATGTAAAAATGTAGACCAAATAAAAGCATGTATCCGCAACCATGATTGTATTAGTTATCAGATAACAGAACAATGACAACGGCTACCACGACATTAGTAACCAGATAGTGTGCTTACCATAAAATACCACCATAACCAGATAATATACTAGAAGACCACTACAACTATAACAATTAGAAATCAAATGTAACTACTAAAAGGCTACCATATCAGTAATCAGATAATAGATAACCATCTCATCACCTCTAAATCCATCGCTCAATACAGGCAAAAGCGAATGTTTCTACAAATCAATTAATTTATTCCTTGCAATGATTTGGAACATGCGAACACAAGAGCCCTCCTTGAAGCACAGGAGAAAGTAATAAAAAATGTCCTACCTTTTCAGCCTTCTTCCATAATCGTCTGCTCATTTGTTGTAGGATCCTCACATTAATCATGGTCGACGTCGTCGCCTCTCTTGTTGTTGTCTGTGTTGTTATCATACATCCATGCTCATTGCTTGGTGTGCTTCTTCACAGTCATTGCAGAAGTTTCCTGCCTCCAATAGCAGCCAGGCAGCCCGCAGAGCGCGCCAGTGAGGCCAGCGCGTTGCAGTCTCCGGTATGTGGATTAGCCCTCCTCCACTCTGCTTTTAATGCATCTTTACTGCAGCAGCACATTATATTTGCAGATCATAAAATCCACCCCCAGCGCTTTTCCAGGACCGTCATGACATTACAATTTTATGACCTTGACTTACTGTGGTCACCTGGATAATATTTAAATCAACGTTATGGGTCTCCCACTCTCATTGGAAGTGCTACAATCTCTCTCTCTCTCTTCCACTCTCTCGTACACGCACTCATTCTCACTCTCTCTCTCTCTCTCTTGCTCTCTCACACTCTCTCCCTCTTTTTGCTCTTAGTATTATTTCTCTTTCTCTGTAGAACGCAAAGGAGGATGTCAAAAGGGGAAGGAGATACCAGCACATTAGATTTCCCAAGCCCCTTTTTTATTTAGCTCCCGGATTAGAAATCAAATGGACAAAAACAGCAATAATGCATGCAGAAATACAGATATGCCCTGTTGAAGGCTCACGACAAACACGCTAATCTAAGACATCAGGTAGACTCATGTTTGGGAGGCTAACAGTAAAGCAGCATCTGCTTTTAGCAAGACACACCTGTCAACTAACATTTGCGCCTAAAACCCCTTTTTTTAATGCGCCGATGTTATATATATACAATGTTACAATGGCGTTGTTTATTGAGGCGTATATGCTGGGACGCTGAAAGCCAAATTAAAAACTGTTTTTAAGCATACCTTTCCAATCAATGTCAAAGGCCATGGTGGCTTTCAAGTTCCCGTGTTGTGCGGTGATGGACTGTATGTGTACGTAAGTGAGGGAGAGAGGGAGAGAGAAAGGCAAATACAAATGTTTAAATACTCAACTGAAAACTGTGCTTTGAATTTACATGATTCAAATATGCACATGGGTTAAATGTGTTACAGCAACACAATTCTTGCCATGTGAACTGACAGACAGAAACTGTGCTCTACAACCTTTTCTTCACGCACAACCCACCAACACATTTGCATCATGAAAGTACAAAGCGTCAATTTTCAGTGGGTGTGTTGCTTTTGTCGTTGTTTATTTGTTTGTTCTGCCTTCAATTGAAATTATAGCCAGAAAGCTCCCGGACTCGACTTTCCCTGTTGAGCTTCTTCAGCTTCATCCTCCTGTTTTGAAACCAGATCTTGACCTGTCTGTCTGTGAGGTTGATACTCTTGCTGATCTCCAGACGGCGCTCTCGAGTCAAGTACATGTTGAACAAGAATTCCTTCTCCAACTCAAGTGTCTGATGCTTTGTGTAAGGACATCTCTTCTTGCGTCCACTTTTAGCTTTAAGCCAGTTCCCAGTCGTGTTTTCCAACTTTACTTCATCTGCAGCAACAAAGAGCAAGGAACAAGTTCAGAGTGACGTATACAGTTGCCTTGAAAAAACACTTGCACTTGCACTAGCTAGAATTACACATTTTCAAATAAACATTTGCTCCTTTTTGAATGCCTGGCGATGTTTTTCTGTTATACATTACACAATGTTGCCTAGTAAAAATCTTTAAAAAGAGATTAATGCCAAAGTCCAGTCACTATTTGAATTCGTCCAAAATTGTATTTTAATAGATCACCTCTGCTTTCTAAATATCTCTAAATAAATATTTTCTCTTCCATTTTGGTCATTGGTATGAATCTTGTTTAAGAGCCACAGCTGTTGTGAACTGAAATTTTAACGGAAAGGCACTGCTACTTTTTATTCGACATCACGGTGCCAAAAATGCAATGTACATTGAAAAGAATAAGTACTTATTTTAGCGGGATTAAAGGCAAGTTTTTATCGATATGCGTCATGGAATTCAGTTCTAAATTCTGTTCGTTTTCGCGAATTAAGGCAGCAGCAATAGAAATGTCTTTAATTTATCACCAAGCCAAAAAATGCTATTGTTCATTTTTAGAAAAATGTTGAAATGTAAATGTTCTATCCATATTTTTCACTACAATCACTTAAAATGCTTCAGCAACTTTTCCCCTTACTTGTTTCTTTTGTTATCTCGGCACCGAACAGAGCAATGGAGGTCAGCAAATAAAAACTAAACCACCGTTTGTACAGTCAGATGTGCCATTTATGAAAGTGAAAAATAAAGTATGTTAATATTTGTAAACGCGCCTAGATATCGTTATGTTAAAAAATAAAATTATTTTCGTTCTAGGGTAAATATATAGATTTCATCACAGACACATCAGACGCAAAAACCACAATTAAATATGATAACATTACCAATACAAGAAAACGAATTATACTATATGTAGAACAGTCAGCAGTAACCATAGACAGTCGCGACGCTGCTGGAAACACCTCTTTATTATTACAACATGAAGGGAAACACATTTTGCCCCGGGGTCTGTTAAATTTTACTTCCTTAAACATAAAACGATTGTGCGTAAAATTGTTTCTGTACAGCTACCCACTGTGGCGCATGAAATTACGCAACCATTTAAATAACATTAAACTAAGGATTCTGTATTTTGTGTGTGTGTGTGTGTGTGTGTGTGTGTGTGTGTGAGAGAGAGAGAGAGAGAGAGAGAGAGAGAAAGTGTGCGCGCCTGTGTGTGTGCGTTTGCGTGCATACTTCTGTGATCTTGTTTATTTCGATGCTAAGTGCCCCTCAGCATTTGTGTCTTTATTTGGCCACTTTAAACACAGTTGCCATCGTAAACACTGATTCGGAGAGGGCATTCAGGGGTTTGTTTTACCTATGTTTATACGAAAACGCACACATCTGAGGCTATAAATGAAATAGAACCAATCATATATTATAGTATATTATGATCGAATAACTGGTACCGCTGCGAGGGTTTTGATTCTGGTTTGCAGACGATGTGCATTTCTGTGTGTATGTGTGTGTGTTTAAATTGTTTGTTTTATGTACATTTCAGGCTATACAGGACACGCATAAAAAACAGGATTAATATACATTGTAACCATTACAATTGATCGTTGATCTAGTTTAAACAGAAGTTAATTTTTTAAACATAACAATTTCAGAAAAATACTACAGAGGTTAAGTCGATGGTTAAGTTCAAGTTAAAGTTAGGCTTTAAAAATACTGAGCACTGTAGCTACATGTATTACATATGTGACATTCTATCTATCTTTCTATCTATCTATCTCAATACATGTAAATACATACACGTATAAACACACTTTAGCTCACACAAACACGTATACAGAGAGCTAAAGTGTGTTTATATGAGTGTATATGTATATAAATGTGTCTACAGGGAGAGATTTTCGTATTTGCATGCACTTACACACACACACACACACACACACCAGCTAAACTGTGTTAGTTGAGTCACCTTTCAATTCGCTCTCAGAATCATCTGAACAGCTGTCCGTCCTCGGCCCACTCTCTTCCTTCCTAAGCTGCCTGTTATCTGTGCCCTGCTCCTCTGTGTTGGTTTCCTCGCCCGCTGCGTCCTGCTTTGATTTGGTTATTTTGCCATAGTCATCCTCAGCCTGCGCCTCTATGGGCGTCGTTATTCTGGGTATAGGGTTAAAGTCCGAGCCAAAACCGTCTCCCTGCTGTCTCCGCTCATTGGCGTACACCTGGTTCCCTCCGAAATAATCGGAGGCGGAGACGCCACTTTGATCCGAATGGCTGCCATTGTCCCCCAAGCGGATGTAAGTTGTAGACGGCTCTTCCGCAGATTCCTTGGCGCTGTCGATGTCAGGCTGGTACAGACAGGGCAGAGCTTCTTCCTTGACGTGAGTGACTGGAAAAGAACAAGGACGCAGAGGCTGGGCAACAGGTTGTCCGCTCCTGTAAGTTTTAGAGCCCGTTGTCCATGCGTCCCGCTGCGACAGGTAATGCGCATGTTGTTGCTGGTGGTAGCTGCTCACCGGCAGCGCGTTAGATGGCTGCTCGTCGCGCTTGGAGTGAGGTGCACCGATGATGCCCACGTTCCTCATCATCTGACAGCCATATTCTGCGGGGGTTTGCATATACATTCCGGAATTTGTGGAATAACCCTCACCTCTGTACGGAGATGTCCCTCCAACGAGCGAGTCCATCAGGAACGAACCGGCTGCCACGTTGTTCGGACATGACATTTTTGCCAGAGGGCACGTTGATTGTTATGTTTTAAAGCAACCCCGCTTAAGTCGAAGAGGGTAAGGACAGTAGGACGCTGACATCTTTTGGACGAAAAAAAATATCAGCAACATAGTTATGGATTCAAAGCGCCCTTGTCATGTGATTTCCAGACCAATAGGGTTTTGGAAGTGGCCTTGATGCTCTAGACGGTGCTGACGTCACCGGGGTCAAGTTAGTAAGCACAATCTGTGTGGCGTGGAGCAATGGCGCCATCTAGTTGACGCTGTAGTGCAAGAACACGTCCGTCAAAGAGAACAAAGAGCAGCTTACTGCCTGAGACATCAGTTACGTGGCTTTGGCGAGCACAGGGAGGCAAAGCACGAAACGCAGGTAAATTAAGTTATGAACTTGGTAAATGTGGTAAATGAATCAACACCAAGTTAATGTTTTCTTTTAAACTTTTAATTTATTCTAAAGATGGCTCGCAAAAACTGTCTTGCTTCTGCACAAAGGATTCTCATTATCATATTGCGCATTATGTATGTATGTTTGTTTATGTGAACCTGGGACATTTGTCATTCTTTGGGCTATTTGTCTTAGATGTCGATTTTGAAGAGTTATTTTTAGAGTTACTGCGTTGATTCTAATACTCGAATGTTTTTTCAGCAAGCGCTGCCGTTACAATGTTTTGCTCGCATTAAGGAAAATCTGGCAGTCTGGCAGCCTGTAACTATTGAATTAAACCATAACTAATCAAACAACCATATTATCATAGGATTGCTATGTAAAACTAAAAGCCAAGAATATTGTTAGAGATGGGGCCTTTAGATTTGGGTGTGAAAATATGTAAATATAAATGTGTCACAAAATGAATCTTGTCTTGCAGGCAATTAAAGAAAAATCATTTAATGTCCACAACTGTTTTTATTATTACAGGAAATTCGTTAAATTATTTATTTTTGTCTATTTGTTTGTTTTGCTTGCATTTTCTTTAAAATATGTTTTAGACCAGAACCGGGACGCGTTGGAATCAGTTATGCACAAGGCCAGGCTGGTTTATACTTCCATCTTAATGGTGTTTGTAAGTTTTAGGATTTTGTACAAAAACGACAAAAAACGAATATTAAAAAACGTAACTTTTTAATCAGCTTGAGGAAATCCTTATTCAATTACAATGTCAATAAAACACTCTCAGATACTCGATTGTGTCATTTATACATCAAGTATGTTTTTAAAACCCCTACACATACGACGCCGTACACTGTTGTGTATCCCCAAGGCAACAAAAATAACTGCAAAATCAAGGAATTAAAAATGACGAGCTTCACGATTTTTTGTTCAGTGATGTTGCTGCAATTTTTGTTGCTTCTTAACACCAACAATAATTTTCGACGTTCCATAGAATATTATGTATTTTGATACTGAGACAATTAAGAACGCAATTAGAGTTCTTACACTGCAGCGTAAAATGAAAAAAAAAAACAGTGGTTTTAAGAACGACTTCTAGATTTCACAAAGAACCAGTCTTTTAAAAGGAGAGTTTGTTTGTAGGGTGAATCGTGAGCTTGTTTGCTCGCCGTTGTCCCGCTTATGGCTTTCTGGCTTTCTCGAGAGGCCACTGCCAGTGACCCTTCAGGAGGCACTGTGGATTTTTTTCATTGGTTCTTCTTCTTGTCTATCATTCAGATTGACCAGCAGTTTTTTCCCCGCTGAAATGTGGGATACTTTGGTTGCATCTTAAAATGTGTGGCAAAATGTGCCAGATTGTTTTTTTTTCTTTTTCATTTTTGCTCCGTACTAAACTTTGCAGTTACATGTCTGGAGTCAGCAACGCTAAGCTTATCTGAGAGTCATATGCATTATCACTAACATGAATAATTCGTAAGATATTTCAGACTTATGGAGCATTTTTGTGTGCACCAAAACGGCTGTGAAATACACGGACGCCTATACACGCTTTTCTATGTCCACAGACATTATGCATGAACTGGAAGTTAAGACACGAAACAAAACTATTTTAATTGCGTTAATTAAACGTTGCGTCTCTACGGTTTCTGCTGTGTGTTCCGTTCTATGTCAGCTAGGCTGTAGCCAGCATAGCCAATGTATACCAAAATGATTGCTTGTCTTTGTGCTGTGTTATTTCTTTTGCGACTTCTACGCTGAATAGGCAGTTGTGGATATATCAGACCTGTGAAACCGGCGCCGTCAAGCAGCACATGTAAGGTTTGCTGCCACATGATATTTATAAAAACATCCTTGAAAAATGTACTCTTGTAAAATAAATGAAACATATTTAATCACATCCATCTACCTATCAATCAAAAGCATCGATTGCTTTAACTCGTACCTGTTTATTTGTTTATGCCACTGTAACATTGTCATCTAATAAAATCTTGTTAAAATCTAACTTTGCATCTATTAAAGAAGTTACTTTCAATTAATCTGAAAATTTACATCTGAACATTTGTATATCTGAACATACCTGAAAGAGTGTACACTTTTGGCAGAAAGACACACATTATTGTGGAATTCAATGCCTTTTGTGCAGTTATTGTGCTTTGAAATACATTTTTTATTTGACGTAACAACCTTTCTTTTTCCTTCCTCAAATTGGCGTCCACCCACTGTGCTGAATGGAAATTTATGGTTGCTGCATGTAACGTCTTAAAGACAATTATAAATCAGAGAGGGGCAGTCGGAAAGCACATAAGCATTTTATTTAAATTTAATATCATGAAAGACCACACAAATGACTGCTGAACTCTGCTGGCGTGGATATTTACAGCTTTTCATCAGATCTATATGACTGGAAGTAGGTATATAGCCACGGTCAGTCGTAACAGTAACTGAAAATACTGAAACCGAGAGATTTGAGCAGTATAACATTATAGCACAGAGTTACACGTGGAAAAACATCTCTGAACATAAATTGTACGTCTCGTTTTATCCTGCCATGCGAAATGTGCTTTTTTTTTGTTTTGTGTTTTTTTCGAGATGTGGCATCAGACTTAAAATCGATATCCTCATGTTTTAATCTAATAGCGATTCAGTTCCCAAGCCATAGATCTTGGGTCTCTCTGGAATCTCCGCCATTTCCTTTGTGATGTTCAAGAACGCGATTAGATGGAATCCACTGCGTTTTGCAACTAGTTTAGAGGGCCTTTGTCAAATAAATGTAATCCCAATACCCCCATAACAAACAGATTGCGGTAAAGCCAACTCATCAAAACTAGTTTGTTTTTTAAAAGGTCATATTTATCGCTCACGCAAGCTGCAGACTAAATTTTGGTTTCTTGACACCGTTAATCATGGGGTGGCGCACACGCGAGCGCATACACGCATTGATTACCAGGAGACATAGACGCCGCTTGTGTCCATGGTGTGATAGGCGGATACGCCGAGGGCCCCTTCTTCAGCGTGACTACTGCGCGAGGCAAAAAGGAAGTCGACAACGTCTCGACGTCACCAAGCCAGGGCCAAGGTTGGTGGGTGTGACAAGAGAAGGCTTTTAGCCTTGATCCTTGGCTATGAGCCCACCCCTTTCCTCTTCCATCTCTATCTCTCTCACCCGCACCCTCTCTCTCTCTCTCACAAACACACTTCTGGGGGCAAAGCTCAATAGCAATGGAAGCTCTCAGCTAACAAACATCTCTCCTTCTTTCTTTCTCTCTATCTCATGCACACACAAATACACACAACTGTCTTATTTTGCGTTCACGTTTGAATATGTTTAAGAACAAAAGATCAAATGTGATGAAACCAGTAGAGCTCGTAAAAGCAGAGTTTTCTGCTCAGTCGGACTGGTTGGAGCACCTTCTTCTATTTTACCAAAATTATACTAAAATAACTGCGCTTAAAACCCACTAAAATAACATTTAAAGCTCCATGCTCTCTAGGAAGCGTCAAAACGTAAACGAGCAAAGTAAGCGCCAGGACGTTATAACACATTTCATGCATGATAATAGCACATTTTACAGGGACAATAAAGTGTATTTACTGGGCGTGCTAAAGCTGGCCACGGTACCTGGTGTAGTTTAATGGGAAGGGTCAAAGTTTGGTTCCTTACGCATTCCTCTTCGCTTTCGTACTTGTTCTCATTGGTTCTCGGTTCTGTTCCACACATTTCCTGACTAAAGGGGGGTCCTTGATTCCACTTTATTGCAATGGGTTAAAGGTGAAGGCCTTGACATTATAGAAGTTCAAAGACAACTTTTAATTATTTTTTCCCGCCTCAATATGCACATGTGTGAACTGCACACATATGTAGACCCCACAAGGCCATATGTTGAGAACCACAAAAGTGATCACTCAAATATGTGCACACATATCGAAATGAGCTTCCTCTCTCCTTCTTGCTCTCTCTCTTTCTCCCTCTCTCTCTGATACACACGCGCGCACATACACACCACAGTATTGCAGCATATACAGCTGAAAAATATATGCTTTGGATTTGTTAATTGAATCTTGTCAATGAATCAAATATCATCATAATGGCTGTATTTATTTTTCAAGAATTGTGTTGATGTAACCTATTTTATACATGTAATACCGATGAACAGATTTTAATAATGCAGTAATGCAATGGTAATTTTTTTTCACAAAGAAAGAGAGAGAGAGAGAGAGAGACTGAATCTCTGCAGTCAGCACATGAAGGCGGAGACTCAGCATAAGATGTCTACTCTCTTTCATTGGAGAAACAAAGTTTGCACGTGAGGAGTTAGTGGTACATGGAGTCCACCCGTGTTCCTTTTCTGAATTCTTTTCGGTTTCTTTGTTCTAAAATGCCAGACTTTCTTATTTACTATTTACTGCGGAAGTGAACGCTATTCCCCGCGAACAGGCGGTGCAATTAAGTGAAGAAAATAACCATTTAGGGCCTCTGTCTTTATGGCAGTGTCTAGACTTGGAGAGCGGCGATCCCATTTAGTAGGTACCAAAGAAGATTATCTTATCCCTCTGCCTTTTTTCCCTGCGTCCACGAGATACAATTTCAATGCTGCACAACCATGTCCATCAAGATACACAATATTTCCAGTGTAACCAGAAAGCATGGTTAAAATGCAAATTTTACTGTGATCCAACTGTTCTGCTTAAATAAATGCTATTTTCAAAGTTCACTGAAGTTCTTCAGTGTGTGTTTGTGTGTGTGTGTGTGTGTGTGTGTGTGTGTTTTATTATCCTACTAGAACATTTTTTTTCAAGTGATGTCACTGTTTCCACAGCACTGTTGCACGCACATCTTAAATTACTGAAATGTTAATTGCAACACATCGATTCCCCACCTCTTTGTTAAAAGTCTGAAATTAAGTCACGATTCACTCGCACATATTTTCACAATATTTATTTTTTTTAAAGTGAATTACCATATATAGTACACATATCAAGTGTATCTTTCGCGCTCCCTATCTACAAGACAAGAGAACACTGGGCATAACATAAAGCAAATAATTTAAAGAAACGAACAGACTAAAGCGCGAGGTTGCTCGGGCAATATAAAGAAAATAGCAGCAAGGTTATGGAAAAGTGAACATAATATTATATTTACAGTTACGAATGCACATTGCATAGTCTCTGTACAAGGAATACATTATTACTGATTGTACATGTCACAGTTTAAGAAGACTATGAAAAAAAAACCGTATGACGACTCTAGCCCCAAGTAAGAACTGACTGTTTTGTTTTTATATTACATATTTACAAAAATTAAAAGTAAGGTTGTCAAACGTATATTGTTTCGTGACTGAGCTACCTCTGAAATATTTATAAATGTCTCTGGTAAAGACTCCAAATGGTGTAAAGTAAATCTGAACTTGATTTCTTCCCCTTATTGGCCTAAAGTCACCCATCTCTCTGAATTTTCCTCAGAACGATTTTTACAAGTGTTGTCACTAATGTTGGCTGACAGTTGCTTCGTCACTACAGATGCTTCAGAATGGCAGAGCCAGTTTTGACTTGACAAGCCAATAGGACATATCAAGTAAAACATTACGCCTGCTGAGATTAGTTCGAGGCTTATAACAATGGGTTCCCAGAAAAATACTGCAAGCGGTCTCTGCTTAGTTTCTTTTCTTTCATTCTCCTATTTTGGAACCATATTTTCACTTGTCTATCAGTAAGGTTTAGCATTCTGGAAAGCTGCAGCCTTTTCTCCTTGTTGATATAAACGTTAAAGAAAAACTCTCGTTCCAGTTCACGAATCTGAAACTTGGAGTACGGACATCTCTTCTTCCTCTGACGAGGGGTACCTAGGAAACATCGAAAGCACAAATTTACAAGTTCTTTACTGATCAAAGATAAAATGTTAAAACAGGACACATTATTACACCGCGGGCCACGGATTCAGTTCACGAAAAGGCGTACAGATTTCAGATATAAATTCAAATGCAAAATGAACTTGAAGCCTGACGTTTCGAGGAAGCAAATCTAAGTGCTTTTGTTGTTTTTGTTTTAGGGTTGAAATCTATGTAAAAATTATACTTACATGTAAATGAGGCATTTAAAAGGTGAATAGTCCGGGAAAACACATTCGCTACAATCGATTAAACAAGAGATCCGCGCAATAGATGCAGAAATTTCAGGAAGTAGGTTTGTAAATTTGACTCTATGAGCAAAATGCGCTGGTTTTACAAAGATACCTTGGTTTTATACCATAGAAACTATCTTGCAGTAGGCCTCTAATACTGCCTCATTGTAGCTAATCGGCAGTCAGCTGTTGCCTATTACCAGATAGCAAAATGGTTCCAGTACAACTAACTTTAAAAACCAAAAATAAAATCTCCAAATAAAAATGACTGTCTTTATCAACAATTTCACAATTTGTGATCACAATTTTGTTGTGCAGAATACTAAAAGTAGCTTAAGATTATTTAGGCTTTAAGAAAGATCAACTGAGTAGATAGATATATAGATAGATAGATAGATAGATAGATAGATAGATAGATAGATAGATAGATAGATAGATAGATGTTCAGTGGACACCTTAACCGACTCAACACTATTGTGTCAAATGCGTGGCATCTCAAAATCACAACACGACTTGGATTATAGCTAACAGAAGCTTACCTAGTTTGCATGGAAGCCGCTAAAAGAAAATTCACGGGACGCCAAAAGCAGTGTTCTGCCCAATTGATTTTTACTCCCGACAGCTCAACGAGAAAAAACCCTAAAATGCCCAACGCAAGTTCATGATCAAAGTTAGCATTTGTCACAATAGCGCGCTCTTAAAATTTCACAGACTCTAGGATAGCAACGTCTGTGTATAACATCCCCTTTTTTCAAAGCGCTTTCCCATCGTAAAAATTCTTTTCGTTGGAGGAAAGAGCTTTGTAGGTTATAATAAAATCCTTTGAATGCTTATAAAACTCCACATAAAATCTGACCGACAAAACACCGGGCTAGTCCCTTAACCTTTTCCCATTTACAGCTTCGGTACCTACTCGAGTGGCTGATCTTGACTGCGTTGCCGTCCTTTGTAGCCGATGAGGTGCACGAGACAGAATTAGTACGTTGATCCTCATCTTCTGTCTCCTTTTCCGGCTCCTCTACCCCCGAAACGGCGCTGGGCTGCTGGGACGCGCTCTCCAGCTTATTCGCCTCGCTCTTTTGTAAACAATGGTCTGACTGATTGTCCGTGCCACAATATGCCGTTTCAAAAAAACGATCGAAACCTTGAGGGAGCACGTTGTTCTTCCCCACACCCGAGTAGAAGCCGGTGGAGGGGTGGTTCGAGCTGGGGTGGTGGTGGTGGTGGTGGCTGTACACGCTCTCGTTTTTCATGAGCATTTCTGTCATGGTGGATGGCGGAAGACAGTCCCTGTGCACCAGATCCTCTCCTGAGTAGCAAGATGCATAGTTGGTTCTGTGGTGCCATTTGCTGGAGGGGTCCAGGCCGTAGGAAACATCTCGTACCGGTTGCACTTGAGACAAATTTGTGGAATAAGGGTAGGTAATCTGCCGCGAAGGCCCCTGTGGAAGGAACGACGAGACGGTGGAGAATTCAGGGACGTAGTAAGTGCAGCTGGGGAGGTAAATGTTAGAGGCACAGCCCGTCCTGTCCCCAAACTCGGACGTCCGGTCTTTGCGCGTCTGGGAGCAGAAGTTGCTCAGATTCATCGAGTTAAACATCTTTCCCCTGTACTCCGTGCTATAGATAGATGTTTTGGATTCGAGCTGCAGAAGGAGAAAATTTGGGAAGGCGAGATGACGCGCAATCCGTCTAAGTCGCCCCGTAACACGTGATCGAAAGTAGATATTGTCATATATCAATTTGGAACACTTGGATGCGTAGGAGTGGTTCACTTAGGTACGATCTAAGAGATCCAAACGATTAACTTGCAAAACACAACAGGAGCACGGCGAAAATGAGTAACACATTTTAGTTTGTTGTCTTTACGTAGTTTATGGTAATGGAAGGAAGCATTTATTTTCTATGTATAGGAATATCTGAGAGACTATAGACTATGTAGCGTGGCTTTTTGGTTTTATGAGGTAAGACACTTTAACATTCTTATCCGTTGATAATATTATTAGTTAGCTTCAAACATAATCTGTGAGGCTTCACATAATTGTAACTTTTATGAACCATGTTATTAATACTTTAAATCTAGCTCACAGTGATAGTGTTTTTTGTCGAACAATCAGTACAATAAGCTAGTTTTGACAAACAGTTGTATCTAGATAGTTGTCACGTTAGCTTCACAGTGTATAAACAGTTTATTGATTAAATACGTTAATTTATTTGCCTACATTCATTTAATAATTATTGACCACTGAGGTGTAGTGTACTCAGGGCAAAATATGGACACAAAACACAATTGTCACAAGTGAGGAAATTTACATCAACTTGAAGCTGACAATATTTAACATTACATTTTTCTGTGATCAATTATGATTTCACACACTAAACAATATCATGAAACAACTACACGAAATGGGGGTTGCCTTAAGTAAATATAACGTTCTCTTAAAATAACAAAATACGTCTTATAACGATGTTTTAAGCTTGTATGCCACGCACTCAAATGAAAGTTAATTACAAAATAAAACCGTGAAACATAAATTTGTGTTTGGCCCTCTTTCCACTGCATTGCACCTCACTTCTCTTAACATCAGACCCTGCATGTATACTCTGCCACATGATAAACCTAGATCAAAACATGATGTCTAAGCGCCAATGATTATATTATTGTGTTTTGTTTCTTATGTAAACAATTACAACTAATCATTTGTTTCTTTATTTGAGATGCAAATTGTGCTACAATATGAATAATTACATTTTTTAAAAGGAGCTCTTTAGAGTTCCACTGAAATCACACTATCCACATAGAGTTTCAATTAAAGCTCGGATTTTGATAGACATTTCGAGAAAGCATTTCATCTAAATGAATGGCTTCTGTGCTTTTCCGGTGTTGCGTTGTAGTATTCTAGACCAAGGATAATCCCTGCTGCCGCTATGTTGTATTTTCCACAGCGAGTATTTGGTCATCTAAGATGGTAAAAACAATTACTGATACCTTATACAGATAGTTTTAAGTAAATTCATGAAGCAGCTGTCGTTTAGTATGTCAATTATTTTGTTTTCTACACTGTAATAATATTCACGTCCAAACAATTTATTTCAAAACGCATGACTCTATTACCCTCTGGTAAGTTTAAAGCGCCTGTGTTGGCTTTTTCGACCAATTATTTACGAATCTGTCAATCAAATATAAAATAGAACCAAGGTGACATGGAAAACAGTGTAATGCTTATCAAAAGTTGTAGAAAACTCTTGACTGTAATCAGAATTACATTTACTGGTCTACCACACATTTATGAGAAATTTATGTGTTAAAGACTTTAGTTTGTTTAGGGATCGTGATACACAGACAAAAGGTTGGCTTGCAAGATGCCTGCAACCAAGTACAAAGAAACCAGACAACTGCCCAGACACAGCACTTGAATTTGACCACTAAAATTCTCACTGCAGCCACCATAAAAAGTGTAATGGCCGAAAAGAAAACTAAAAACCCTTTGTTCTACTGACGTGAAACTGAATAGTTAGTTGGGTGCCTTTGGGTAAAAATAATAGCAAATTAACCGACTTTACTTTGGAAATCTAAATATGCAAACACGAAGACCTTATATACAGAGCTTTCGAGGTTAATGAACACGCCGTAGCCTGTGACGTATTATTACTTTGCGCTGGAGCAAAATATATATAGAATATCTGTGCCTTCAATGAAAAATAAAATAACTCTGAATTTGACACTGTAGTTTTACATGTGCCCATGGTGCTATCTGAGCATGTGTGCTGAGGAAATTAACCAACGAAAGAAATAATGCATGGAATGGAACACAACTAAAAAGGTTAAAAACGCAATTACGAAACTACAAGCCTTTGTAAAACCTCCTAAAACCAATAACAACTAATAACCTAATAGAGGCTAACAAAGTTATAAGCGAATGCGGCTCAATCATTTGGAACTGTATATTCTCAAATGTTTTAGAACTTGACATGACATCCAAAGAGTTGGCAATACACATTTCGTCCTCCTTGCCATAAAAGATCACGGCCTATATGAAAATGTTTTCAGGGATGTCAGGTCAGTGTTATCTCAGCAAAGGCTGAGTTCGTTGAAATGTGTGCATCCAATTCTGTATGATTTTAGTGTTCCACTCGCAGTAGGACCCTGAAGTTCAAACAGAGTCTGGGCTCTCCCCCCTCAAAACAAGCACCATTTCCTCGCAAATGGTCAGCCCCTGCTGGAGATGTCGACAATTGTGGACTCTGTGAAGTACAATTTGAATCGAACAAACAGCACTTCCGTGAAAAAAGGCCGGGAAGACGTTTTAAGTATTGAGAGCTCTACCGAGGACTGAGGTGTTGTAAATGCTTGTCGTACTCTGCCTAAAACCATCACAATGAAGCACCACAAGCTTTACGGCTCTCTGTGGAATCCAAACAATGCTCACCTCGGTCCATAATTGCAAAGTTAAAGTGTAACGCTGGTCTTGATGAATACAAGTAAAAAGAGACGCACCTTGGCCAAAACATTGTTTGCAGCAACTGTTCATTGCAATAAACGGTGCTTTTGACGCTCACGAGGCCTTCGGACTTGGAAACTGAACCGATCATGAAAGGTTCTTCCATAATGTGTGCACCAGTGAACATTCTTCTTTACATCATGTTGCAAGGGCGATAAACGACTATACCACGGTAACACAAAGAATTTGGAGCGTTCGTACTCCACAGTGATCCACCTCAGCCCCTGGGGCCGTTCAGGACTGGCTCACACAGCCTGCGATTGAAAACAAGGCTAAAATAGGAAGCGGTGTTGTAATATTACTGTCCCCTCATGGCCTAGATAAATTTAATTGGATGTAAGTCGGGCTGTTAAACTCGCGTGTATGAGCTGTGAACAGTTTAGAGCAACAACAAAAATGGCCCTGATTCTTTTTTCTTCTTTTTTACTGAGGTCTCGGGGAGTGCACCTCACAGTAAAGCGCTAACACATGTAACAAGCATCCAATTATATTTATATTAGATTTTACAAATATATTAATCCTTGATGCGTATTGAAGTGTAGTATCAGTTGCAAGCACCATTATTAATGCCTTTCTGGGCATTATTTTACTGTAACTGTTATTTTACTGTAACTGAAAAAGCTATATATTTTTCTGTGAAAATAATAAGGCCCCATCATTAGGAACACATACTCAAACAGACGTCAATGACAAGTGCTGCAAATTTGCCAATGTATTATAACTTTGAATTGTTCTGAATATATGCGTGCAAAGGTTTTTAGGGCTCAATGCCTCTTACTGCTTTGCTGGCACTAGAATGGGTGCAATGTAACTGCGCACGTCGATAGAAGCATGCAAGTGTGTGGATATATTTTATTTCCTGGTCTCTATTTTGGAAAACAACATAATGTAAATTACACTATATTTCCCCGTGTTGTTCCATATTGCATTTTAAAATGTTCGAAGTGTAATGCAATTTACATTCCTTTATCAGTCCTAACGTAAATATTAATTAAACAGCTAATGTTTTTATAGACAGTATGTCAGTATATTAATGTATTTATTGATAGTCGTTATTAATTGCTGTTTAACAACAATTTCCGCTTTAAAATAATTAAATCAAAGACAATAAAACGATCAAACCGATATACCATTTATGCATTTCTACAACAACTCACTAGCCAGTACGTTCACATGTGCACAACAATTCCTAGACTGAAAATATAAAATTTCACTACAGGATTCACACCAGTGCGATATGTGTCATATATTATCAAAAGCAGCCCTAAATAGAACTAAGGAATAAAACATAAAACGTAACAATTTTAAACCATCCTGTTTCATAGAAGTAGAAAATTTCATTTTTCATTTTTTCGTGCAGAGTTACTGTAAAAGAAAGGCTTTTTGGTCACAACCGAAATGTGTTGTATCAGGCGGAGATACGGCCTGATGCACCAGTACAATCACTTACTTTGTGCCATCTTTTTCCGTGGATTCGGCGCAATTTGAGTTCAATTAGGAAAACTAAATATGCCTCAGAGGAGTAGTTCGTCGTGGAACAGGGAAACAAACCAGCGGTCAAACACACACCGCAGATCCAAAACTGCGAGTGGTTTACTTTTCACGACAAAATGGCAAGTGAGTAAAGATCTGTTTGAATACCTGTTGAGATATTCTAAGACCTGTCTACGAGGTCATATTTGACCAAATCGGCGCTTAAATATATCTGCCCAAAAGACAGGTGATTTAAATGTGCATTTAATTGGCAAAAAGGAATCGTCAAGGTGGACGAAAACAACCCCGGCGTAAAAGGAAATAATTATGGGGTGATATTCTTTTTCAGTGATCTGTTGTTGATGATTGAAACAGTAACCATGCACATCCGTGTTAATCCTATACTAATGCTATGTGCCTGTTAAAACACTGACGAATGCTTTTAGGCTTCGGGTGTCGTTGATAATTGGCCCCTTGATTTGACAAGAGCCGAAAAATGCCTACATGATATTTATTGCATTGCGTGGCAAGGAAACGGGATGAGAGCATGTCTATGTCCAGTTCAGTTATATGATAAAACGTTCCAAGTTCGTGAGCATGAAAGACATTGCGTGTTTTTTTCTTCATAGGAACAAAAAATAACATATGCTATCACATACCGTAGAGCTGGCTAACAGCTTTCAAATTATTATTATTATTATTATTATTATTATTATTATTAGTAGTAGTAGTAGTAGTAGTAGTAGTGATAGTAGTAGTAGTAGTGGTAGTGGTAGAAGAAGTAGTAATGGAAGTAGTATTGTGGATTAAGGTAAATCCACAATAAAAGTTAGTTTGACATGCATGAATAATATTCTTTTACCAACTAAATTCAGCTACATACTATTTTTACGTTGTAATTTTGCTTCTATAGTTGAATTTTGTCGACACCATGGTATTGGATACGTGGAACCCATTTATGGTGCATACTAACTTGACCTTCAATTTGTGCTTTGCTCCCGCCCACCAGGACGGGCCTAAGCAAAGGGTGGGTGGAGGAGGGGTCTGATTCTATTGCCAGTGAAGTCGAAGGAGTACTATAAGAGTTTTATGCTCCTTAGAAAAAAATCATATTGGTAAGCAAAACACGAACGTTTTAATGAAGCCTATATATAAACTAGTTTTTAATCTTTATTCCAGGTTTTGCCAATTTGCTTGAAAAATATACGGCTTCATCTGATCTTTATTAATATTTGATCCATTCTCCCATAAAGTCACTGGTGATCACGAACAGCCCCTAATACAAACAATGTGTAGTCTTGCTGTCACCATTTGCTCATCAACCGCTTGGTACACCTGAACGGTTTTTACACTGGGTGCCACTGCTAGGATGCACAAAACACTATCCGAAAAAGTCAGCATAATTTTCGTATCATTAAAAGCAAAATAGTGGCTACTTAAATGCACGTTTATTTGAGTTTTAACATATTTGTACTGTTTTCATTCCTGAGCCACTGGATGCAGTGCTGGATGACCGACGTACAGTGGCATTTTTAAAACTGAAACTACACGGAATAAATAGAATAACGACGAATATACACTACAAACTTAAGTAAAGAATGCTCAAAACGAATAATAAGCTCAAACGTTTGGGGTTTGTCATTTACCAGCGCCAAATTTCTTCCCAAGTACTGACGTGCCTCTCCCTTTTAGCAAAACATAAAGATGCTTTTTGTCTTTGTCGTTAAAAACCTGTTTTTTTTTCCAGAAGCACAGAATTAACAATTAATTAGTGTATTGTCTCATGCGCAAAACAAAAGTAAAGAAACAATAATCAAAATGCAACAGAAAAAACAACAATAACAACAACAACAATAATAATAATACATAATTAATAATGATAATAATAGTTCTGATGCTTTATTTTATGCTTTTTAAACTGTAAAGTAGATTGGTGTACGTTTCCCCCCAAAATCCAGCGTCGTTGGATGATGACATTTTGTAGAATTGTAACAGTTTATGAAATTCTTGCTGTAATAACGTTTTGTGTCATAATTTCAACGCAAAATTAAACACACACTCCCAATAAAATTTCCGGGGTTACATATGCACCACTCTATCTCTCTCTTTCTTTCTCTCTCTCTCTCTCTCTCTCTCTCTCTCTCTCTCTCTCTCTCTCTTTCTCTTCTCTCTGGCTAGCTCTGTCTCTCTCAACTTCCATACACAACTTTAGAATTTGTTGCAGACACATACTGGAGGTGAGGTGGGGGCGACCGAGGACTTCCTAGACCACATGACAACACAAGTTCTGTGTGAAGGGCACGGTGGAGCTCAATGACCTCCGAGGCGGGGAGACAAGCCCCCATAAACAGATTGAGCCAGTCTCAAAGTCAAAAGCGCCGCAGCGCATAAAAAGGCATTGTTAAAATTGAAGCGTTTGGGCTTTGAAAGAAGCTCATGCCCATGCAGGCCTACATAGACCTACACAGTTAACTTAAGGCCATTTCTGTTTTTATTCCCACAGCAGCAGAATTTTAACTGAACAATAACCCTACGCTGACACTTATGACAAGACGACCAGTATGAAAGCCTATCAGGACAGATTATGAAACAATTCTACAATATTGTCGAGCCATTATAGCCATGTGTGGAGGAATAATTTGTTCAGTCATCGACAAGGCTGATTGGCTTCACTGAATGACAGACCGACACAAGTGACTTCAGAAGCTGCCTTAAGGGATGCAGATAATGGAAACGGATAGCTTCACCATATGATGATCCATTAAGCACCATGGTCGAAATCAGAGCCCAAACACGCCTGTCAAAGAGGAAAAGAGGAAAAACAAAACTGCCACTGTTTTCCCTAAACAAAGCTTTCAATCCTGGGTTTGGGCGCTTGGAGTGAATATCCAGTAGGCAGATATCTTTACTCCGCCAGTGTGTGGAGCACAGAAAGGCCTCGAATTGCAAGCCTAAACTGCTTCTGATAAGCTGGTAACACTTCATCTTTTTGATGTAGGTGATGGTAATATTACTTCATGTCATTTTAGTTACTTTAGTTACTGAGACAAAAAACGCAGCAAAGTATTTCATGCAACTGAAACTGGAAAAAACGATGGAAAATTGAAACTACTCCCTAGTCAGGTAAGTCGATGAAAGCGTTTCATTCCGAGAAAGGACAGCGAGGGCACTGCTGTAAGGTAAGTATAGGTGCAAGAGCGTCTGCTTTTGATCACAGAACAATGGTGGCAGTTGAAGCCCCAATGTTAATCTAAAACAACAGTATATATATATATATATATATATGTGTGTGTGTGTGTGTGTGTGTGTGTGTGTGTGTGTGTGTGTGTGTGTGTGTG